>JBAMHV010000022.1:21052032-21068639 GCA_037177535.1 Pseudomugil gertrudae
ATATACGTCACACAGATAAAGGAAGTGGAAGGATTCTGGGAATTGTAGGCAGAGGGAGACAAAGTCCCTGAGAGAGGGAGGAAGAAAAGGCTTTAGCTGATGTAATCACTCTTACAACCCATCAGTTTATATGATAGGAGGAAAAACCAAAATACCACCTCACTGGGCTTCACTGATCCTTTACTGTATTAAGCTTTTATCATGACTTCTAACCACAACCACATTATGAAGAGATTACCTTTTAGAAAACTGTAGAAATAAGAAGATCTGCTTTTTTATGATAATTTCTAGATGTCCAATATTATCAGTATATCAATATTATTAGCAAAAAATATTGGTTTTTAATTTTTTTAATACATTTTACATGACATCTACATATTATGTATTAGCTCTAAGTCTATTCTAAGTAAAATGACAAAATACAAGAGGTTTCCAGATATATATGTCTTTTTGCCACAAGTTGTAATAAATCCTGTGGCTGTGACATCATCAGACCATGTCGTCACTCGCAGCATGAGGAAGTGGACTCCATGTTTCGGAGTTATTTCAGTGTCTGCAGACATCAAATTAACTGCAAAGCGGATAACTTCGTACCTACCTGGACTGATTTAGTTTGACTTTTTTTACTTTCTTGGGTGGGACCAAAATATTTTGCTTTATATCGATATCTGAAATTTATAGTTGGACAAAATCTGAATATCGGATATCAGGATAAAAGCCAATATCGAACGTCTCTTATTGGTTTTTAACATCCTCCTTGTCTTTAGGGACGTCGGTGTCTTTGTTATTTTAAATAAAAAGTGATGTAAATTAAGTTTGAGCATTAACGAAGCAGTAAAAACCACATCACAGCAGGCCGACCTGCCCGGACAGCAGCTGCAGGCTAAAACAGCCACCTTCCAGAGGTGGTAATGTTTACACACACAGCCCTGCATTCACCTGTGGGGTGTTGATGCGAGCTGACTGTTGATGGAGGGGCTGTCCCTCTCTCCCTTTGCAGATTTATGACTGAGAGGATTTGTGTCCAGTTGGGGTGCAGGCAGCTCAAACTTATCTTGCTGATAGACAGCCTTGTAGATTTCCTGAGTGGATTTATGTAGTGTGGGAGCCGGCGTTGTCGGGGGGTGGCGTTGGACACCCCACGTGTCCCCGTTTTACACTTTATTTGAACTTTACATTTCCACACCGCTTTGTCTCCCTGCTCTGAGTGTCCCTCCACCTCCAGCCATTTACTAGCAATGCAATTATTTATGCTCCAACAAAGATTTTATAAGGAGTCGCACGTTTTATCTCATTTTCGCTCCTCTCTGAAGATGGCCGATAATGGTGTTGAATTTTCTCGCCATGCCATATATGGAGCTTTTTTTTTTTACTACATTATTTTAAAGTCAGCATGATTTATGAGGGCCAGACTCAAGACGTGATGATCGTAATTAATCTGAACCGTTGTGAGAGGAAAAGGCCAACCACTGATCTATACACGGCATATGGCTGAGGGATCTTATTCTCCCTGCACCAAATCACACCCCTTCCACCTGAATCAGCATGTTTGGCTTCTCTATGCAAGGCTGCTCTGCCAGATTCCAGTCATCCAGTCATCACTCTTTATCATATATGCCTCTTTAGACATCTGCTTAAATAGGCATGATCCCCAAAACATTCAGCAGCTGCTCTGTTTGCTGCATCTGTGCAGAGAAGATGAGCAAATATGCAGCTTTTTGGATTAAAGCTGAAGCATCTTTTTGTTGTTTTGTGAGGAAACGGGGGTCGGGGGGGGGGGGGGGGGGGGGGTTTTCCCCCGTGGAGGTGTTTTCTTTTTTTTTTTTCCCCTTCCTCTCTCCCACACTTCCCAAAAACAAAAAACCCCCCCCCCCCCCCCCCCCCCCCCCCCCCCCCCCCCCCCCCCCCCCCCCCCCCCCCCCCCCACTCGCCCCAGATGGAGATGTTGGCTTGGTGTGTTGACCTTTTCATTCTGAACACATTTACAGAAATAAAGAAAATGATCCAAGACCAGCAGACAAAAGAGACACAAGTAGCTGGAGAGCTGGAAAGACCAGAGAAAATTCTGAGTAATATTGATCTTAGTTAATTAGATTCCTATCTGGTCTCTGGGGACTGGTGTTCCGGCAACACGTTTTAGACTGAAGAAAGTGGCTGAGAGATATACCAGTATATGAACTCAGTTAATTTAATTTCAAAGCCCCGAGTACAAAATGTGATTTGATTATTGGGAATATTTTTCATGTCTAATTACAATTTCTCTTTTCTCCCCGAAAGTTTATCTAAACTTTTCCTATTTTTTTTCCTTTGATGAATCCTGATGAAACTAAGTCCTTGTTTAGAACAAATGGCCGAGTGTTTATCTCCCCCCCATCATCACCTCCACCATCTATCCCCCCCCCCGCCATTCAGTGCAGTAATTCAATCTGCAGCGCAGAAAAATTAGATTTAAAATTGAGCCCTGATATTGTTAGTTTCTCCACTCATTGAAACTAAATGAATTTGCACGTTGAATCTCTAATTAGAAGGTATTTTATTTCACTTTACCTCAAGTTGACGCCCGAGCAATAAAAGATATTATTGTGGGAAGTCCAATTACATCCTTTGTAATATGTGAGCAGGTTCCATTAAAAAAAGCCTGTCAGTAGCACTTGGTCATCGGTTTTTATCAGTAAATTCCAGGGTTGTGGTTTTATTATAGGGTTTCTGCGTGTGTGTGTGTGTCTGGGGGGGGGATACAGTGTCCTGGGGCCACACACCAGGTCACTGGTTTTCATGGCTGATCTGTTTGTCATAATGGCTTTTAAAAGGTCACATGTGTTGATTAAAATGACTGATCATTAAACGCATCCACTAAATTGAATTGAATCCACTAGCACACACATTTGCAGGGCATGTCCAGCAAGGGGCCACGGTTGCATGGACCGATGGAGTCGGTGTCGCACTTTAAAAACATTAATCGCTGCTTTTTTTTGTCGTCGTGCGACTTTGTGAGGGCGTTTTCAACACTTTGTTTAAGAACTGCAGCGAGAACACAGCAGATGGAGAGAGACGTGCAGCCGTAACACACGCTGAAAAGGATTATCCATGTATTCTCCTCTCACTTGTCATCATTTATCTCTTACATATTATTTTTGCGCTGCTCTGGCTATAGCAGATTCTGGCTTTGCTGCAAGGCAATTGCTCTCATGCATAGCAGGGGGAATTTATTGCTCTGCTCTGCTAGAGATCCAAATGTATTACTATGAGGCTGCCGGCTGTGAGTGGCTGCTCGTATGGGGTGTGTGTGTGGGGGGGGGGGCATACCTGCATCCCCCCCACTCCCCTCCCAAGTTGCTGCTCCCCGCCCCCAGGCATCTCGTTGTATGGGGGCTATAATTGTTGCTGTAAATTCTGCCGCTCCCCAACGCCCCTGTCTTAACCGCCCATTACGCATGGTTCACTACGGCCCTTGTTGATTGCAACTGTCAAGAAGGGCAGATTTATGCACTCTGGCTTGGAGATGGAGGGGTGAAAGTAGACGAGTGAAGAAGGGGTGATTAGGGGGGAGAGGCTGGTTTATTGGGGTAACTCACGCTTGACCCTTCGTCTAACCCCGGAGCTCCCCGTCTGGAGGAAGGACTGAAACTGGACCGGCTCAGGAGGACTCGGTTCAAAGATGGAGGGAGAAACGAGAGCTTTAAAGTGGGTTGGTGATGAGATCTGCGACTGCTCCTTTGAGCTTTGTAGAGAGAGAGAGAGAGAGAGAGAGAGTATGTGTGTGTTATTCTTCTGCTGTTCACACACACTCCTCTCAGCCAGCCTCTCAGACACCCTGTCCTTTCTCAGAAAACACCACTTGTGTAACAAAGGCTGCTAATCTGTTGAGTACAGCAGTGAGCCCAGTGTGGGGGGGAAAAGCACTTCCCCAGCCCATCACAGAGTCCGCTGTGGTCACACTCTAATCCACTGAGCCATCACAGCACTAAAATAAACCATTATGCTCAGATAGGGCTGCTGCTCTGCAGCTCCTCGCTGTTATGGAGCAACAAAAAAACCCATCGGGTTACAAAAACCTTCAAATCTAATGTGGAAAAAATGGGAAAAATTCCTGCTGTTTGTTTGTTTTTAACGTTGTAGTTTAAGGCATTTGTTTGCTTCCAGCTGGAGGTTGTCGGTGTTTTACAGACTCTTTATGTCCAGAGCAGGTACATTTCATCTGGAAATGTGTCATTATTAAACAGTTACAACACATTTTCTTTAAGGTTTCCTTACTGTAGCGCCTCCTCCCGACATCGATCTTTCATCCTGTCTCTGCTCTGAGCGCTCTCCAGCGAGCAGAAGTCAGTCCGTTCCTGACATTATATCATCTCTGGTTTTGTTCCTCTCTCTTTATCTACCTGTTTCTTTTTTCGAGGGGTTTATTTGTTTAATTAGCCATGGTGCTCGTTTAAAACAGCCAGCATGCGGATTTCCAGTTGCTCGCATGTTACAGGGAATTAAAATTCACCCGTAAAGTGATGCCCGAGACTGGGAAGTGGTTTCATGGTCTCAGGATGCTGCAGGACTTCTTCAGTGATGGACATGATAAATGTGTCATTAAAACAACTCAGAAGCACAAAGTTAAAGCTTGAAAATGTTCTTAGTGTTGCTTTACCTGTAAAAGTTACCCATTGTTCTCTAGTTTACTTTTAATTAGATCATTAATATTTATGAATGTTTTCTTGTAGTTTATTTACATAATGTCCTGCTTCCTACAGTATGCTGTCATGTTACTATATGTGCTGTAAATGTACTTGTTAGCAGATTATATGACGTAATGTAGACAGATGCACGTTACATGATGTAATGTATGTACATGGATGCTTATTATGCTGCATAAATCAGCTGAAAGGCTGTTATGTTTTAAAAATCAGCCATCGGGATTGGTTACAGTTACAGTAAGTTTGGTAAGTTATGACCGCGTTGGTCGACATTAACACATTGTGTAAAGCTAAATGTACGATATGAATCATATAAATCTGACAGTTAAGGTGTGATGTGGAAGGGAAAAGTGTATTTCTGTGGGTTTTGTTGCAATAAATAATAGTTTTTATTTTAGGTTTTAATTGGTTTTGTGTAACTAAATGTAAGTGTGTAACACTGTAAGTGTGGATGAGTCGAGACAATACATCCAGGTGACAAAACAAAAGTTAAAACAAAATCAACAAATGTATACCAGCCAGTGGCACACAAGCAAACAAGAAAAATAATAAACTAAAACACAAAACAGAGATGAAGAAAAACAAACAAACCAGCTGCAGCACACTCACAGATCATCATTTACAATAGCATCACTCTATACTATTAAGTATCAGTATTATAACATATATAATACTACTACGTAAACGTTAGGGTGACCAGGTTTTATAGTATTTTCCAGTGAACCCTGCAGACTGTACCGTAACTTTTTCATTTGTAAACACATCATTACATCTCTTACCCACTGAATAAAGGATGGGGGATGTGCATCCTTCCATTTCAAAAGTCTACGTGCTAGCAATGAAGCAAAGGCAATGAGACTGGACTGATATGAAGTAAAGCCATGTTGAGGCACCAAAAATCGGTGTGAATGGGTCGGGATCCATATTCCTCTTACTGGATGAGTTGTTTTACATGTTGCTGCTGTTTTACTGTCAGACACTGATCAATTACTCTGATTATTTCCGCTTTAACGTGCATCTCTTCATCCGTTTATGACCTGATGTTTTCATATGACGGCTCAGCGAAGCCTCGGTTTCTGTAAATATTAATGATGATGCTTCGACACATAATTCTGACCAATGAGAGTCCAGCAAAGGAGCTGGGAGGACGTAAACCTGCGACAGGAGGATGGAGGTTCATTTGGTGTTTGTTGTTGTTTATTTCATGACCATAAACGTGAGATAATTGCCTGCAGCATCAGAGTCCAGGAACAATTTTTTTTTAAAACAGTTTATTGAATATTCATTTCAGGGGAAGCTTTTTGGTGTTTGTGACACAGAAAATAAATTTTAATCTGCTTTTCTTTTTTGGTTTGTGATCTTCTCGTTCAGATGCTTTCACATCTGCTGCGATTAGTTTTTTTTAATGTGTCGTCGTGTGGCTCCGGGTTGCTTTGTGTCCCTTTTTTCATGCCGCTGTCCTCTATTGATGTATTTTTCTTTCCATTTCGTCCCACTAGTGTCTTTTAAACTGATCCATCTGCACCGTGGAGCAGAAGCTGCTGTTTGTTAGATAGTGATAGATAGTGCTTGTTGCCCAGTTGGCAGCATTACTGTAACGCAGCTAAACGTGCACAAGTCTCTAAGTGGTCCCTAAGTTGTCCTGCGGGATGATGGGATGCCATAGTAGCAGCAGTAATGGAATTACAGGAAAGACCCTGCCCTGGTCGCACTGACGAAAAGCACAAATGGGAGGATGAGATGGAGTGAGGAGGAGAGGCAGAGCCAGAGCTAACAGACCAATCTACACTATGGCACTTATGGAATTACCCAGTTCACCTTCTTTGGACCGAGCAATCAATGGCGCTCATTAATAATTCACAGAGTCTTAGGAGGGAACCATAACTGTCATAAATGGTAATTTTGTTTGATCATTACTGTCCTTTCATTGGGATAAACAGACATTATTCATCAGCAGATAGTATAAATATTCATAGCACACACACACACACACACATTCTTCATGCAGAGTCACAAGCGATGTGTAGAAAAACATATATTCAGGCCGTATCGATGCGATTTCCCCCAGAATGATGAAATAATTTACAGAATGGATTAAGATGAAGGCTAATCTTTACGAGGCATATATGGCTGAATATGTATGCGCCCGAGTGCAGCTCCGTCATCTGGCAGATGGATGACAAGACGCCGTTTCCGTGAGCAAAAAAACGTCATGAAAACATCAGAGGAAGTCAGAGTTGTGCAGCTACCGTCCATAAACGCATCCCACGATATGCCACCTTCATTTCATTATCTGCAGAGAGCATCGACTCTTAAACCACTTTGAATTTTTATTTATGACGCCATTGCTTCTCCGGAATCATCGGAAACGCAATCATAGTTACCGCTGCAATCCATATCTATGTGTAGTGTCTAAATAAGTGCGGCGATATTAGATTGCCACCGTGGCGCTTTGCTTATGAGTTGGACGAAACAGATGGGCTATTACAGACACAGAGACTGAAGCAAATTGAGGTCACGGAGCAGGTCTTGTGGATCCTGCGTTCAAGACGCCGGAAGTTTGGTTTAAAAAGGGTTTTTTATTTTATTTTTGCAGGGTGCAGATGTATTTGGTGCATATGGGAGGCCTCTGGGCACAGACAGCCATCAATGGGAAGGCATAATTTGATGAATGCATTGGTTCCTTCTCCCCAGCTACCCCCCACCCCCTTCATAAACAGATTTCTTGCTCTGCTACCTAATTTCTTTCCACCCTGATGAGGTCGGTGTGCTGGAATTTGGGCACGACCACAGAAAACCAGCATCTCTCCATCAACGTCGTACCGCTTCTCACCATGTGGGGGGGTGTTTAGAAGGGAAGATTAGCGAGACGTGCATGCGTGTATGCAGCATGTCTAAAATGTAAATGAGATATCAATACAGTCTGAGGCAGGTTTTTGTCTTTCCAGCTTTGCTTTTCTTCTCAAGTGTGTCGGTGCATGTTCAGAGAGTGTGGGAGCAGCCACTGAATGCAAGCTAGTCACCACTGGGGAGCGATTTAAGGGCCTTTTATAGAGATAGATCCGTCCGGTTTACTGGGCTGAAGCTGGCTACCAAGAATTGTGACAGACATGTGCCTACTAGACCTCATACATAAACCACTGGGGTGTTTGTATGCGTTTGTGTGTATGTGTTATTGGAGATAGCAATAGCTGTTGTATCTCTGCTCACGTGCCTTGCTTTCAATTGCCCAATCAGTCAGTGGAACCCTTCAGACAGTCTCCTCTTAATAAGGAAGCTTCCAGCCCAATTCCCACAGATAGCCTAAGTAAATCAAACCGGTGAGGAGGAGAGAAGAGCCTCTTCAATCAGGCTCTAGAGAATGGAGCTTGGGCAACTCTGCCATTGTAGACAATAAGAGAGACGGGAAGGGGCGGGAGTGGGGGACAGTGATATTCCTGTATGGTGATGAGTATGCTCAGAGTGAGGTATACCATTCATCTGGACCCAGTCATCTTCTCAGAGCTGCATCTCAGCGCCCTCAGGTCCTCTCACGCTCTGCATCTCGCAGTAAAATATCCCACATTGTAATTCATGTTATGCCACAAAAGCCCGGGCTTTGGTGCAGACTCACAAGTGAACACACCCTCCTCCGCCTCCCCCCATGCTCGCAGCCTTATAATACAGTCCTCATGGCGAGCTGAGTGAGCCATAATGCTGTGTTTTGTATTCATTCCCGAGGCCACAAACCGAGGAGGGGTGTTCCAGCTTGCTCACTGGTCAGGGTTCAGCTCGGACCATTCGCAGAGGTCCCGAGTCGGTAATTGGGGGGGCGAAGAGCTCTCCAGGCCACATGTGCCTCGCCCGTCCATCACAGGTGAAGGGGAGGAGGGTGCTGTTGAAAGGCGAGGTCCTGGCATCTGCATCCGGCCAGGCCAGCAGATGTGGCGATCCAGGTCTATTTGAGCTAAAGTGATGATTAAGGGATCATGGCCCTTAAATAGACAATCCTGTTTACCCAGTTTAGGGCTGCAATCAATCCGCCACTCGCCAGATTAATTGAGATGCTTCCGATTGATTTTCTTTTTTTTTTTCCCTTCCCCTCCTCTCACTTCCCTCCTCCCCCTTCTCCTCCTCTTCTCATGCCCGGCCTTCCTATCAATGACTTCTCAAACTGCAAAACCATAACTCATGAAGGAGGTCTGCAGGGGGGTGGAGTGAGGACTTGGCTTAATGCGTGGTTAAAAATGTATGACATCACGTTACCGCACACAAACTAAAGATGTTGACTTTGTCCGACTGATGGAGACGACAAACGGCTGGAGAGCTGCTATTTAACATTAGTTAAACTGGACTTCAAGCTAATTTATGTCCTTATTCACCCATCTGCATATTCCCTATTACCTCTCCTCCATTACTTAAACGTATACCAGCACGGGAAATGTCATAAGATACGTCAGGGTGAGGAAATCTCTCTATTGTCCCACCTGTAACGATCCTCATTAGTGGTCGTTCTGTTGCAAGCTGACAGAAGAGGCATCAGTTAATTAGGCCAAAAGGATGAACTTTACTCACACATCCCTGGCACCAGATGATAAGCACATCAAGATGTGCAAGCCCCCCCTCCTTCCCCCAGTCTCTTCCTCCCTGAAAAGATCAGCCGTTGCAATAAGAAGAGGAGGAGGGCCACTTAAAGCCTATTTCTGTCCTCTGCACTCACAACGTTCACCTTCTTTTCAGCCCGCATGGAGAAGCACAGGAGGGCGGGACACGTGTTCCTATATGTTTCCACGTAGGTTTTTTTAACTTTTGCACTTTTAATTGGCCGGGAATATGCCGTGTGTTGATTTATTTATTTGTGTTGATCAGAGGATGATGCAAAAGGAAGGCGATCACAGCTGAACTCGTCTCCAGCTGATCCGCCTCATGTGAGACATTGTCTGTCAGCCATCACCACCATCTGTCAGCACAGAGAATCTGTAAAGACTCTTCTCTGCACTTTGCCTTCAGGGCAAACACATTCCTCATGTTGTTACCCCCTCCGCCCCGACTCACCAGCACATAACCCAATCTTCCAATGAGCAAAGGAAAAACAAAAGCTGGAAAACAAGGCAATGAGGGTATCAGTTTTGGCAGCGCCTTCGGAGCGTTCACTCTCACGGAGGCAGATTTGTCAGGCTTTGAGGGGCTGCTCCTTGACAGCTTAAGCACAGCAGCTACCTCCCTGTGAATTTCCTGAAACATTGTGTGCAAAGTAGCCATAGATCATTTCTGAATCCCCCCTTTACTTTTTTTTTTTCCGGTCAGCTTGATTAAGCAGCATGGGTGATTGCATGAGCGTGTTAATCACGCCGGTAATGCGGTTTGTGTGTTGGTGATGCTTTATTGAATGTGACAGCTAACATCAACAGGGACAAGATGACACGTAGTTAACCATATGTGTAGAGTCGGAAAACAAAAGAAGCACCCCGTCTATTGATTTTCCTTTTATTTGTCACCTGAACAGCAAAATATTTGCTTATTAGCAAAACGCCACAATCCAGCTTTTATGAGGAGCTACGACAGAAGCACGTTTACAGGCTCGTGTTGCGCTCACTGCACAGCTAGTTGGCTAAATATCTACACGCATGCTTCATGAGCCTGCACGCTGCATTTGTATACAAGCATTTTAAATACAGATATCTCAGATGAAACCTGCAGGTGTGCCAGCAAGGTGCTTTGTGGAAGTGTGGCACTTCCTCCTTCTGTCTTGTGCTCTAATTTGATTACAGACTGATTAAACCCTCCCTAATGCAGTCAGAGCTACGGCATGCTAATGTAATAAAATCACTTACAGCTAAAACAGGTTAGCTTAATTGGCAGGAGGCACGATGCTGGGATTTGCATTAAATTATTTATTTGCTTAGCAGACGCCCTTATGCAGGGCAACTCTCAATTCCATTATACACATTAGCCATTTGCGCAGCCAATTTAACTCGAGCACCTCGTTCAAGGATAGAACAAGTGTCGACCACCGCTACTCGTCCACAAAACCACCTTCCCTCCATTTTGTGTGGCTTCCTGGGAGCATTAGGGGAACAGGAAGTGGTACGTGAACTGGGGGGTTAAAACATTTGTTTGTAGCATTCCAGCAGCACCCAGAATCCACTTAGTGTGTGGAGTTCAATGCAAACAGCCCATATTAGCGCGCCGTCCTGGTCAGTCCACTGAAAGTCAAAGCATAATTGAGCTGCTCCATTAGCACGGGGGATCAACCAGATGGTGCCCCCCCGTTCTTTTATTCGCCCATTTATGTGGGCATGCCATTCTTCCAAGTGTTGTGGGGCGAGAAAAAAAAGGGCACAAGATGGAGTGAATGTTTGCACGCGTGTGCTTGTGTGTCCACTCGGACTCCCACCTGTTAACTAATCTTTAGGCTCGGTGTATCAGCACGATCACCACCCCCCCGCTGCCTGATGGCTAACCTGGTTATCAGACAGACTGAGAGGATAACTCCAGCTTCACGGGTTTATGCTTTGGCCCACCTTCTCTAATGCATCCGAATTCCTGCTGTATTTAGTAGAATAGTAGGTTTCTTGTATTTCTAATCGATAATCATTTCTGGACGCGCTACATGCGGAGTACAAACAAAAGACACGAGGATAATCTCCCGGCTTTTTAACATACGATGACGTATCCTGCTTAGTATCCGTGTTGATAAGGATCCATTTCTGATTAAGCCACGCGTGCCAAGGTTTATATTTGGCTTTGCGCATTCAATTAGCCTTACATTTAATACAGTGTCTTTCACCCAGTAACAGAACTGGCTGCCTGCCACGGAGGCTTTTGATTGGAATAGAATGCACAGTCATTTTCTCTAATATAAATCAATACTTTCCAAACCTGCCACAACAGTTTCGATGCTCACTCTTGCTTTTTGTGCACAAACGATCAAACGGTTGTCACTTCTTTCCCCTTTATCTGGGATTAGTGTGTTTGTGAAATCTAAGGAAGCCACTCAGATGTAATCTAATTACTCTGTGTCAAATCTGGTCTTGGTTTCCTCGAACCGCGTGCAGGACGCTCGTGCATTTTGGTGCATTTATGGCGAAGCGGCTGCTTTAACAAGGCGGTTTGACCAGATGATGAGACCCGTGATCCCCCCGGCTGAGGCGCACGTGTTCCTCTGCATCTACCCCTCCTGGTTTTGTTTTTTTTTTCCTTTGTTTTCGCTGCAACAACAGTATTGTTTGCATTAAGGGCCTGGCTGGAGTAAATGGAGCTGTTTTCAATTAGTTTTCAAAGTGCTTATCCCATTAAAGGTAATGACTTATTGATTTAACGACAGTGGCGCTTTTGGTGTGAAACGTGGTGCTATTATGACTCTCTCTGTTGTTTGAAAAGGAGGGCGAGCGGCGGCGAGCGGCCTCCTCGCCACCAATGCGCTCTTTTTGCCGCGGTCCCCGGGTCATTATCGAGTGGCGTAAGTAACTCTTTGCTTGCAGGGTGGAGCAGGTGATTTTTTTCCTCCTCCTGGCCTTTCGCCAGCTGTGTCATCTGGGATCCAGGAGGCATCACAGAGGTGGGAGAGCCTGATGTCATTGTCAATGTTCCTGTGCGTCCCGCAAACCGCAGTGCAGAGGAAGCGATGGAGGGCCCCATGCAAGCTAATGTGCCCGCTGCCTCCCCGTGGGTTCCACTTTGCCATGCAGCCATATGGTCCTGCTCCTCCCCTCAGTAATCCCTCACCGGTGTCAGCATCCAACCCAGGAGGGCCACACTTTTGTGCTTTCTCCTTCTCACTCTCCCGCTCTGTCTGTCTTTCTCCCTCCTCCTTTTTCCTTATTTGTTCCACACATTTTTCCCTCCGTCTCCGGCATTGTGCGCGTCCCTGTCGAACTCCCTTTTGTGTTTTTTTTGTCTCGCTCTTTCACAACCAGGGGTTGAAACATTGTTTTTTAACCTTGACAGAACTTTTCGAGGCCGAACTCCTCATCGGTACAGTGATATGCACCACAGTCTAATAATTGGCTTTCACTTATAACTCATCATTTGGGGGTTGCTACGTGTTAATGCGCTCTGTGTCCTCAGAATCATAAAAAAAGCCTCTGTAAAAGCCTTCATTGCTATTATATTTATAATTGCATAAACCCAGTCATCCACTTTCTGATTTCTCCTCTCTAATTGAGCTCAACAGCAGACATATTGCCGTTTTAAGGAGCAACCACCAGCAATCTAAGTCACTGTTCCACTGATTTCCTCTCTGCTGGAGTATGGATATGTAGTGGACCAGGAGGAAGAGGCTCGGATGCTGACAGTCGCTGTTTCAAGTAATGAGACAAGTGATAAGTCAGCCGGCAACCTTGTCTTATTCCCTTTGCTTTGTCGCTCCCGTTTAAATAAGAGATGCGTGCTGCATGCGCACACCTAACGCCGGTTATGTTTTCATCTCCGACTGAAACGGAAAACCGAGAAACAGCTGGAAACAATTAAATAATTTCTAAATTATCCAAGTGAGGGAGCACTAATTAGATCATTTAATTTATGCTTTTAGCTCAGGTAAAGTTAAACTAAAGACGCACAAACTGAGACAAAAACTGGAAGAGGAGGGAGGAAGAAAGCCTCCAAAGACATGTGTTATACAGGAAAATATAGTTAGAACTAAAATTCTGAATCTAAGCCTTCAAGTTTGCTCTAAAATAGTCCAAAAACATTAAAACTCCCCTCAGATCAAACACGCTTGCTTCACTTTTTAGTTGTTTTAACTTTAAAGCGTCAATAGTAGAGCCAAGATACTACATGCAGCACAGAGATGCTCCTGAATACCTCAAGACTACTGTCAAAGTATTAATACTTTGTAAGTTATGCATCTCTGAGGAGCTACACAAACATTCATTTAATCTAATATCATACTTTACTACATCTCACAGAGAGGACTAAAGCATGTCTTTGATGAGGAAGCTAGCTGTAAGAGCTGCTGCTTTGTTGCTGTGCAGTAAAAAGGAGAAAATGAAGACTAGCGAGGAGCTGATGGAGGCTTTATTCTCGCTGAAGCCAGCTCCTGATGTGGCCACTGATAAGCTGCAGCTGGTAACTGATAGGCTGGAGGTGGGGAGTCAGTCGCTGGTCATGTTTCTCCCCCAGCGGACTGCATCAGCTGGACATTTGTTGCATCTGAATGGGACTGACATGAAAGTAAAGCAGTTTGTGTTTGCATCTCTGTGGTCAAACCAGCATGTTTCTTCATTAATGGTTCTGAGGCTCTGAAACAGTCCAGTTAATCTGGAACAGGAAACGTGAGTCTCCATTTTTGAGCGTAGAGCGGAAAGGGAGGAACTTTCATTTTAACCTCATTAAGGGACTCGTTATATTATATAACCTGAGTTTTGATTTTAATTGACCTCTAAAGGCGCTTTTCCATTAGAACCTGCGCGACGCTACTCTACCAGCCCGGTCAGTACTATACTCTACTCTACCAGCCCGGTCAGTACTATACTCTACTCTACCAGCCCGGGCAGTACTATACTCTACTCTACCAGCCCGGGCAGTACTATACTCTACTCTACCAGCCCGGTCAGACTTGAAAGGGTTAATAAAAGATTGGTGTGAGGTTTCACATTGTGAATCAGTAAATCCTAAAAGTCTCCAGCCTCGTTGTAAACAGAAGCAAACTGCAATGGTTAACCTCTGCAGCGATAACATCCAAGTACATCAGGAAGAGAAACTAAATCAAGATTTCTCTGTAAAACAACATCACAGCAAACATGGTCTGATTGCGCATCTCTAGGCGTTAAAATCAGCACAGAAATGACCTCTTATCGCCAGCGAGGGGACAAAATCAATAGAGGAACGAGCCTCCACAGCAGCACTTTAACGACGCGCTGCTGATGAGGACATCTAAATGTAACGGGGACTTTTACTACTCAAAGGAAGTTTGGCTTCCTCTTCTTTATCTGATTGTCATTTTTAACTGCCTCCGGTGGCTTTTGGAGTCCGCAGAAGTCGCCGTGCACAGTTATCGAACAGCTTGAGTCAGTGCTCACTGTCAGCAAGCAACTTGATTTCCGTTTCCCTGAGGAGTGAAAATGAAATTATTTTTGCGCTCAGTAAGCTGTGTGATTGACACAGCCTATAGTATGCACACGTTTCCTGTTTCTCTGATGCAGTATTATGGCCAGAAGAGAAACTTTTATTTTATTAAACGGCAATAATACATTTAATTAAACTTTTTTTGTCCACTAAATATTAAAATATATCTACAGTTTATCTGCCTTTTTTTGTTGTTTTAAGTCGTTTTCTGTAATGATGCTTTGTGTTATAATCTTAATTTTGCACATATAGAAGGAATTTGACACTCAGGGTAAATAATGTGTATTTCTCTGCAGAGCCATGTGTTTTTTTAAGGGTGTATTATTTGTTGCAGCAGCTCAGACCAGGTCTGAGTTGGAGTGAAAAGCAGCTGCACTGAACGTTCACCTAGACGTGTAGGTCAGCGATGTGCAAAGAGCCGGGTCGCACCGAAGTCCAGATACAAAAAAAAATCAGCTTTTTAGTCCCAGAATTATTTATTCAGATGATAAAAAGTAGGAAAAAAAACCTCACCAACGGTGGCAAATTCATGAAGTTTATTCCTATAATGCAGAAGTTTGAAGAGTGGCCTCAGGCAAACACATTTTCTCTGCACATCCTGAAACAGATGAGGAAAATGATGGACAGTTTTACTTAAATAGGTCCAAAGTTCATGAGATGTTGCTATAAATAAACCCTCCTACAGCTCCCCTGAAATCAGCTCGCTGCAGCTTCTGACTCCACAGTGTCTTTCAGTCACGTTCCGAGTATTAATGGTCTTTTAGATTTAGACTCTTCCTGGAAAACAATCCTGCACTGTGAGAAATAAACAAACATCCACCAACGATGGAAACCTGCTGGAGTTCAGCCTTTCAGCAGAGCTGATGGAGAACGATGATGCTGACATGTCAGACGAGATAAAAGCAAGAATATTATAATTACTATGTATTATAATTAAGAATAAAATAATCATTGAAAGTGGGAAAAATGTATATTTTAAACTTCTAATCTAATCGGCATATTTGTGTTACAAACTAAAACATGATGAATCTAAACTGGAAGCTCTTGTTGCATCTTTTTGCAGATGCACCAGTTTATCTGCGAGCTGTCAGAGATTCGACCTGAACAGTTTCAGATCCAAAACTCAGAAACTTTTTTATTTTCTGTAAATGTCCGATAAAACAGTTTGCCTCAGTCTGAAGATACAAGCACGGCGTGATCTGATTGGCCGTTTGCTCCTTAAAGGAAAGGCTCAATTTGAAATAGTGACTAAAAAATCTGCACAATCTTAAATAAAAATAAAAATAATTTATAATGAGGTGTGATAAGATTTTTTTTGGGACAAATGAGAGCATTTACCTTTGACAACACACCTGCCTGCAGGTGAAGAAAACACCTGATTGAAGCCATTCCAGCAAAAAGGGATCAATTACACTGGTTTGTAATGTTTTTCTGTTTTTTTTCATGTTTAGTTTGAACCACAATTTATAACCAACGTGTGATTTTAATTAAAAAAAAGATTTATTATTTTTATTTGCACAGTGGAAAACACAATAAATGTAAAATCAATTCTACACTATTAATATATTATTATATATTTATAAATAAATGTATGATATGGCATCATGGTAGTCTGACAGGTAATCACACAGGTGCTTCCTGTATTTTACTGGAGCAGCATGGTTTATGACAACATGAAATACTTGTTGTGGGTTTGGTGTTTTCTGGTTTTAATAAGGCCAAAATGTGAGCAGGATTACTAAAAGCGTTTTTCCATCAGTACCTGCGCGTCACAACTCTACCGACTCGGGCAGTACAGTACCGATCCTCTAATGTGGGAGGGGTCCCCCGCACAATGTGAGTTTCTAGACGCTTTGCGCGGAGTCTGCAGAAAACCAC
>JBAMHV010000022.1:21103833-21119905 GCA_037177535.1 Pseudomugil gertrudae
CCCCCCCCCCCCCCCCCCCCCCCCCCCCCCCCCCCCCCCCCCCCCCCCCCCCCCCCCCCCCATCACTATAAACTGCATAAACAATGAGAACCACAGCATTTTCTCCTTAATAAGAAGAAATTCAGCATTCTTCCTGTATATTAGCTCGTTCCTAAGCGGGTCGCAAGTTTTCATCAATGTTTGTTATTGATTCAATCTGTCGTCATGGCTGTCATTTATGAGTCAGGAATTAGTGTTGATTGGTGCACGAGGGTTGTATATAATTGGGTTACATTAAATAGATAATTCGGCTGATCTCATAAATGTCTGATGCGAAGGCTTGTTTGATTATCAATTAATGTCAAACAGAGATGCAAAGAGTCTGTTTGGATTCCAGTTGGTTTGCTTGTGTGTCGGCAAAGCTTGTGAATATCTCTGTAAGAGGCTGGAGCCTGTGCAGGGGAACGTATACCGATAGGATCTATGCAGTAATGGAAAAACTATAGCCAACACACACACACACACACAACACACACTGCAACCAGGAAGCAAGAGGCACCACGTAACAGGTTTCTGATTGAACAGAAGTGACTGCAGGTTCGTGCATCAGGAGGGAATTTTAATGGATTTTAGTTGTTGTTCTGGCTGAAAAAAAGTAAGTAGAGCACCAGTAAAACCAGTTTAATGGCATGTTGAGTCTTCCTTTAAAGTTATTTATCTCATCTAACCTTCATAGTGTCTGGAGTGAAGCATGTGAAGCACTTAATAACATTAAAGAGGTGGAATATGAAGGTCTGATACAACATAATGTTTCTCTGTGTTGTGTGATGATACGTGTCAGCAGTGTTGCTATAAACCAACACAACAGTGTTATTGGGATGAAGATGGTCCCATGACCCAAAGTATTACAAGGATGGATGTTTACTTGAAGCTTTGCTCAATATTTTATTAGTAAAAATAAGAAGGGAGATGATAATATATGGACAGTGATGTGCATCTACATGCAGCACTTTCCCAGTTTCCTCTGCTGGGTGACGTTTATGCTGCTGAGACCCAAACAGACCGAGGCGAGGTTATTTTTATGTACGACACAATTCAAAGTGCTTTACATAAAACATTTAAAGCTTTACACAATAAAATAATGAATTAAAACGGTGAAAGCATTCATGCTGAGAAACGCTTTCACCTGGATTTAAAATGTGATCAGTTCATCCTCAAATCCAGCTAGAGGCTGCCTCTAGGAGTAGTCTGGCCTCTGGATTCTGGTCTGGTCTGGTCTCGTCTCTGGATTTTGGTTTGGTATTTGGCCTGGTCTCTGGTCTGGATTCTGGTCTGGTCTCTGGTCTGGATTCTAGCCTGGATTCTAGCCTGGATTCTGGTCTGGTCTCTGGTCTGGTCTGGTATCTGGATTCTGGTCTCTGATCAGGTTTATAGTCTGGACCAGCTGACCTGAGTCTTTGGCTCTAAGAACTCTGATTGGTTTATAAACACCTCACAGATGAATTCTGGGAAACCATCAGCAGGTTTAATAATCCGTCCTGTGACTGACTGGAAACCAGTATAAAGATGTTAAAACTGTTCCCAGTTAAAGCTCTGGGAGCAGCATCTGGACGAGCTGCAGATGTTTGATGCAGCGTCCTGCTTCCTACAGAAGTTCAACGTTTCCATGTACATGTAAGAGAAAAGGAAGCGTTTTGCACTGAGGCAGTTTCTCTGTCGTTCGGCCATTTTGTGGAGCGAAACTACAGATTTCTCTGAGCTTTCTGCTGTTAATCTGTCACATGCAAGTCATCTGAGTTTACTGGAACTCTTACTGGTGTCTTTAAACTTCCTCATGAATTATGCATTTTGCTTAAGATTAAAACCATTAAAACCATCTCCTCTCAGTCGTAAAGAAGCCAAACCAGCGAAGTCCGGCTGATTGTAATGCATCTCGGATGGAAAAACCACCAGAACGAAATAATAAAAAGAAAGTTTTGTGCTGTCCTGTAAACTGTTGCAGAAGTCCTCGTTTCTTTATATACGATCAGAAAAATGAGCAGTTTATTAGTGAAAGTGAAGTATAGTTTCATCCTTCATTAGCCTGAATCCTCTGAAGATGCTTTCAATGATCTCAGGAACATTTCTCCAGGAGCTCTTCTTCAGATGTTTCAGCTTTTTGTTCCAGTCTCTCCATGATCCCAAACTGCTTCAGATCCCTCCATCAGACCTGTTACCAGCTCGTGTCCCGTTTCCCTTCCTTAAGGAGGCTGCTTCTTCCACGTTTCCATGGAGACCATTTCTGATGAGGCTTCGGCCAACAGCGGACAGACCTGAAGGTTCAGGTCTTTGTTTAATTTCAGATCCGGTACTCTTCTTCTTTTGTTCTCCACATGCTCTGCCATATGCCGAGTTTCCAGCTAACAGCTAGCATTTACAGATGTAACCATAGGAACCACTGATGTGTCTTAAAACAGGCTCCTAATAAAAAGGATCCAGTGTAACCCATGACATGTGGTCTTTATATAACCATTTAACAAAGTGTAAAAAAAAAACAAATAATCACGTTTTTGGGGATTATTTACCATAAATTATTAATATGTCATTATTATTAGAGTGTGATCTGCTGATTGGTCCATTTGTTGCATCAGTAAAGCGCAGGTCAGTTTAAAGTAACTACGATGGCCAGGTAAAAGAACTGGACTGAAATAAAAAAGAAACTTTCATAAAGCCTGGAGAGCCGTTGCTCCAGACCACTTTAAAAGATTACAAGAAGGTCTGACTCCTTAGAAGCAACATATAAAGAAATGAGGAGCGCCTCAAGACTTTTGCACCGTGCTGTAATTCTGGTTATTAGTGTCTCTGCAGCCATTGCTACGGAGCAGCAGCAGGAATCTAACTCAGACCTCAGCATGCAAAGACAAAAATAACCATAATTAGCATCCTACACAAACAAGATAGGAAAAATTGGGTTTGACAAAAGCGAAGAACACTGAAAGTTAATGCCTTGTTTTGAAAATACTGCATCTTGATGCCTTCATACAGAGAAGTACGAACAGGTAATCTGAGCTTATGCATGAACACAGACCACACGTCTCACCCGCTGTCACAGAGTTACCGTCCTCCGCGTCTCCGAGCTCTCAGTCCGCGGGAGCGCTCGCCGAAGTGAAAGGTGCGACTCCCTGCTGCCACAGAAAGACGCGTCCTCGTGTAGCGCTCCTGCCTCTCAGCCGGCCCAGCAGTGGCATCAGCATGACATGCTGCAAACCTTCACATTCCCAACGCACAGCCCCTAATTACTGCACAGCCCTGCCAGTTTGTACCCCTAGGCCAGTACTGACTGCTCAATGCCAAGATGTAAACACTGCATTATTAACACTACATACAGTCTGCACGCACGCTACGTTTAATGCACTCTTTGTATATCTGCATGAAGACATTACGTTAGTGGGATTCTTTATGTGCAGAGGCATACGATGAATTTATTGTCTCTCCGACAGTGAGTTCCAAAACCACCAGATGGGCGATTTGCTGCGTATAGTGTAATGTATGCTTACAAATGATGTTTAATGATATCTTCCAGGGATGGAAGAAAAACATTCCCCACCTTCAAGGCTAAATATGCAGGCTGTGTGAGAAAGCTGGAGATTCAGAGTAGAGTAACACCCCCCTCCTCGCCCCAACTGGGTTGTGTTATGCATGGTTATGGACGTCTCGATGGCGCCGTACTATTTCTGTTTTGTCTTTGTGGTAAGTCACAGCTCAAACTGTGCGTGTTTACATGTTTCCTGCTACTGGTCTGCTTCACAGGCCTGAACGGGCTCCACCACCTGCTGGCATCTTCTGTCCTGGTGTTTTTGTTTGAATCAGACCGGGATTTTGAGCATTTCCTCCTGAGGTCTGGAGCGAGATAAGTTTGTCTTTTGAAGCATCTTCACTGTCAGGACACACACAAACAGTAATAAGGAGGAAGTGGTACATGTGGCGCCTTCCCACGAGACGAATAGAAATACGTCCATTACTGTTCCTGGTCACCGTTTCTGCTACCATGTCATATATAAGCACAGTACACTTAAACTGAAAATGTATAGATGACTTTTTTAATCATTCCTGCACTGCATTATGGGAATTTGTCCTAGTGTAGTTCTGTAGGCTTGCTACAAAATGTAGCCTAGTAAAGAAATTAGTGTTTGGTGGGTTATTTCTCACTTTTAATATCATTAATTGATTTTTTAAATACACTTTTGGAAAGTTTTGGACATTTCCAACCAGGTAGAACTGATGAGAAACAGGAATATTACAGTATTATCCTCCTGTTGGCTGCTCACTCTTGTTCCATGGTGGGGTGGATGATCAAACACTTCCACAGTATTGTTAATAATTTAGAGAAAATAAAAATATTGGCAACTTTTATGTCTCATCCAGCAGCGTGCGGAAGCTCCACAGCAGCGTGGTACCTCGTCGTCAGGCGGGTGAGATTTCTCAGTGGGATGGCGTCACGTTCCTCAACCAGGAGGATCCATCAAGTGTTTAAGGTCTGGACTCCCAGCGGGTCATTCCTAAATCCTGGAGGATGATCCGGGCTCTGGGGGGGAGAGCGTTGCCATCCTGGAGGCCCAGATTCTGGAAATATGCATCGTTTCTGTCTGTAGAAGCTTTTTTAGAAACCTCAAGAGTTTTTATCACAATGTGAAAATTACGGGGACTTTAGATGGTTGTGGTGGAATACCTGCACTCATCTACTGTGTTCACACCTTTCTGTTTACAAAAAGGCTCAAATTTACAATAATCACGTCACGATAAGACTGAAAACAGTATTAATAAATAAAAAAAAAGTTATATTATAATGTAGTTATCCCATAAACTGCTTTTACCTTGATTGATTTGAATTGATTGATTGATTTCTGGACAAACTAAAGCAGTTTGCTGGTAAGCAGTGGGGAAAATAAGCAGCCTGACAGTAGCAGACAGGTATGTTCAATATATTTGATCATATAGGTAAATATTTCTTCTGAACCAGAATTAAAAACAGTGTCAGTTTCACATTTTTACTTCTTATTAAGTTTCCTTCTTTAATAAATGACGTGTTTAACTTGTTGCTCTTTCCATAGAAGCACCATCCTTACAGGTTTTACCTGGTCGTAAAGGTGTGTTAGCACCATGTAAAACACAACTGATTTATTATATACCAAACACACACACACACACACACATCATTACCTGTTGTAGTTTATAAAGCTGAAAAACGACCAATAATAAGTTAAAGCTTGAATATTCTGCAACCATCATGCTCTAACAGGGCATAAAAACATCTAGTTAAATACATATAAATATAAAAGTCACCCTCTTTAACATCATTTCCATCTTGGATAAATAAAATAAATAATTTCATTACATTTATGAACACGGGAAGCCTGAAGTGAAGCACACTGAGTGTGGATGTGAATCTGCTGGTTTTGATTAAGTAAAGGATGTTTTTTTCTTATAAAACACAGAAACATCCCGGAGTATTAGGGTGTGTTTCCACCCTGATGCTGGAACTTAAAAACCATTATTTTCCTTGTTGTTTCCCTCTGTGAAGCCTTTCATGATCTCCTCTCCTGATGTGATGTATGTCGTACAGGAACATCAATACCCACCTGTGGAGCTGATGAAGACACATAAAGAGATAAAACGAGGATAGCTGTGGATCCTTGTCACACAGCTGTAAAGCAGGTCACTCTATAAAGTGAAGTATGTGATCAGAGGAAAGCGAGCCGGGTGGGGGGGGGGGCTCACACCAGCTGAGACCCGGGACCGAGCGTTTGATGAATGAGGACAAAAGGCCGAAGTCGGCGTATCACTGGCCCGCTGCTCCGTGGGGAGTTTGAGGAGATGAGAGTGAGAACCTGAGAGGAGGTGAAGCCTGTAATGATCTGAGTGTAGTTTGACACAAGTTGCACACTACAGCAGAGAGGTGAGATCATCATGAAATATTAAGACGACAGACAGACGGACATTTTAGGCCTGTGTGAGGCCTTCACTTCCTCCTTCTCTTTGAAAGCTCCATCTTTATAATGGAGGGCAGCGTCTCTGGGGAGTGTCTAGACGATGGTGGGAAATCTAAATGCCCGGGAAAAGCCACTCGTAGCGGATCACGGAGAAGTGCAGCTCGGAGAGGTGACAGGAAGCGCCGATCCTCCACACAAGTTCCAGCGTCATCCGAGTGAAGTTTCTGGAATTATGGGATGCATAAATGCTCTGTGATTCTTCTTTTTTCCACCCTGATCCCTCCAGCCTCATGCGCCCTCAGCTCCAGACCACGCTCCTCCAGTCTACACCCCCGCTGTCTGCCTCTTACCCTCGGGTCTCCATGTATTTCTTTCTTTTTTAGCCTCCACCCTCGTTCTTTTCCTCCGTCTCTCCCTTCACTTATTTATGAGCGGGACTTGAAATAGACTTCAGTATTTGATAAAAGCGTGATCTTTAATCTGAGTTGCCTGAGAAGTGCATTTCATTTTTATTTCCCATCAGAGATTGATGGAGGAGTGGGGAGGTTATCCTACTCTGTGATTGCTAATGTAAATCCATGGTGTTGTGGTGGACATGTATGAGGATGTGGAGGGTGCTTGTATGTGCACGCCGTCCCACCGGCAACGCTGCACGTGTGTGTGTGGAAAGCAAAAGCCTGGTTGTGATGTACATGATTAAAACTCACTGTTGTCCCTAAAACATGTGAATTACTGTTTCACTGTTGGGTTGTGCTTTTCTGAGGAAGGAGAAAAAAGTAAAACGGGTGATAAATTTAAGATGACAGTTACGCCATATGAATGAGGCCCCTTGTGTATCAGTTTGCTCAAAGCCAGCTGCAAATCTAACTCTGCCTCCTTATGTGGCAATTACGGATGGGTAGCATAACCTGAATATATCTGCTGTGTTCATTACGGCAACGCTCGCTATAGCAGGCGAATGTTCTTCGGGATCCTACAGCAAATTAGCTCATCCCCCAGGACGTCTTTTATTGGATGATCCTGCACCAGAGGATGCCGCAAAACCACTCCAGCTCTCCGCAGCACTGCCCCGGTCGCCACAGGGTTAATATTTAAAAGCGCGAGCTCCCAGTCGTGTATTGATGATAGGTTTTGAAAATTGCTGAGGCAGGCTCATTGTTACAGTGCTGTCTAGAAGATAGCCAAGCCTCCACCCTCCTCCTCCTCCTCCTCCTCCTTTATAGCCGCCAGATGGAAAACACACTAAAGCATGTAATGTAATATAGCTTGGCACACAAAGGTATTTCACACCAACTTCATCTGGCCTCTGATCTGCCACAACACATCACCTGGAAAAACGGGTTTTTCAAGCAAAACGCTGGCGGTCACTAACCCGGCGGGTCGCAGCGAGGAAGAGGAGGGGAATGTAAAAAAAATGCAAACACGCGTGATGAAAAAGTCCTCTGCCAGACTGTAAGGCTTTCTCTGAGATCTCCCTGGTCTTTATTTTTCCTTTTTTTTTTTTTTAATTCTCCCTCAGAATCGCCGTCTTCTTCTCTTGAACTGAAACTTCAATGCAACTCGTCTCAGTCTCAGACAGAGAAAAGAAGAAAGCAGCGATCTGTTAGTCCTCCACTATCACCAGCATCATCCTCAACACAAGTCCCCCCCCCCCACCCCCTCCCTGCAGAGCTTTTCCACCACGACTCCCCCCCTCCCCCTCCCCTACCTCCTCCCCGGGACGCTGAATTTTACAGTACCGTCTGCAGGATCCCGGATTGTTGGGCGCACTCCTCTATGCAGAGCAACACGGCTCCGGTGGAGGAACGCTGGAGGCAGCTGTCAAGCGCAGGCTGCTGCTCCTGCTGCTCTAGTTGAGCCTCGGCGCCGTACCGACTGATTTCACATTCACCAATAAGAGACGGCACAAGGGGGAGAGAGAGAGAGAGAGAGAGAGAGAGAGAGGGAGGGAGAGTCTCGAAGTGAGTGGTGTGGAGAGGCAAGTGGAGTGGAAGAGTGTCAAAAGAAAAAAGAGGTTACAACACCTCCCCAGCTCTCTTTCCTTTCTCCCGTTCTGCTTTCTCCCCCTCTTTCTTGTGTTGGCTCAGAAGAGGAAGAAGAGAAAAGGAAAAAGGGGGCTTTTAAAAATTAACTGAAGAACAAGCTGCTAGTAGAAGAAGAAAAGGAAGAAGAAGAGGAAAGAAGAAGGGGGTTAAACCTCAAGTCAAGTCCCACTGAAGAGTTGAGAAGGAGGAAGAGGGACCAGTAAAGCTCTCTGTCCAAACGCTCGGACTCCTCGTGACACCCACACTGGCTGGACTGGTCCCAGTGCTCGGCCCCGCTCTCCTGTGCCCGCCTGCCCACACCTGTCCCGCTTCCAACATGATGATGTACTTTTGGGTGAGTAGTGTGGATATCTGGCTTGGGCAGGGAGCTGATGTGTATAATGGGTGTGAGGTGTGAGCGTGTTAGCCCTGAAAAAAATATGTGCTTGTGTACATATATGTGTGTGTGTGTTTATACGTATATGCGGTGTGATTCTGTCAGCGTGTGTGTACTGCTGCACCTCCCACATGCATGAGCAGAGCTGATGGTTTTTCCACCTCCATGTGTTTTATTGATGCTGCAGCCAGAAGCTATGGAGGCCTGTGTTTACGTGTCACATTTATTCAGCCTTTAAATGGGAGAGGATGTCGGTGTGCCATTATTACCAACACTAATACCTTTACAAGTATTGTCATTCAACTCGCAGTGACAGTCCTACTACCCAGCATGCAGCGTGTCGGCCGTCTGAGCCAGCGAGCTGCTGCTCGGGGGTCTTTCAGGGACACGTTAGGACCTGCTCGTCAACGTTTCAGATGCTTTTCCTCCTCGTGTTGTTGTTGTTTTCGTTGCCCGTATATGCGAGTCGGGGCAGAATTTCATAAATTAAACGGCATTAAGCGCAGAATGAGGATGATTACAGATTGTTAACCAGAGCTGCTGATTAATTCTCTTTGAGATCATGTGTGATTAGTCAGATTGGTTTTGTCTCCTCTGTGGTTTGTATTCTCACCACAACAATACCCGCCCAGTGCTGCTGCTTTTTTTTTATTTCTCACCATGCAGATCATTTTAATCCTCGGCTGTTTTGCTAACTTTGATTTCTTTTTTTTGTTTTTGCACCTTCACAGAAACACAAAGTAAATGAATATTTCCACTGTGCACTGTTTTAGCTGTAATGCAGTTATAGATGTGTCTCCTGCAGACTTTGTGTGTGTGTGTGTGTGCAGCTATTGATCGTGAGTTCAGATTTCTGGGGAGAGAGCATCTTTTTTGGGGGGGGAAGTAACTTCACGTGGATGAATCTATTATAAATGACTTTCTACTTGAACCACTTTCTTGTGCTTGGATGTGAAAGACAAAGCATGAATAACTAAAGTATGCTATGCACGCTAAGAATGAAACAACACTGGGTATTGATTCAAAGCTCAGATATCTGGGTGGAGAGGATGTGTTGGGGCCAAAGTTACTCTAAGTGGAGAAACGAGCTCTCGTTCCAACCATTTGTAAAGTTTTCTTTTTGTCTCCGAGCAAACTGGAAGCGACAGGAAGGGCTACGATTTCCAAATTATGTCATAACTAAAAGAAAATAATGCAGCGAGTAGTGTTGCAGCCTTCGAGGCCTCGCTCCAACCGGGAGGCCTCTTTCATACTCAAAGCGCTGGTCTCAGAGCGCCTCCTGGGCGTTGATGCTTATTGGGGGAGGCTCATCACTGTCTTCTGGCCTCTTTGAAGGCGTGCTTGCGAAGGATGCAGCTCACCTTTCTCCTCCTCCAGTTTCATCACAGATTCCCCCTCCAGCCAGTCAGAGTAATGACCACACACAGATGCAGGCTGAGAGGAGCGAAGCAGTGATGCTGACAGTTTACAGCCCTGCAGCCCCATCACCGCAACGGTGGGCCCGCTCTACTGGAGTTGGTTTATCCTCAACACATTTGCATCTGAGATGGTTTGCAGAAGTTGAGCGGTGAATTCATTAATGTTGTTGTACATTAAAGTCTCAATGAGACTTTCTCTTTGAACTGCGAGCATAACTTTGTGGGACCTG
Source organism: Pseudomugil gertrudae (assembly GCA_037177535.1). Classification (NCBI taxonomy): domain Eukaryota; kingdom Metazoa; phylum Chordata; class Actinopteri; order Atheriniformes; family Pseudomugilidae; genus Pseudomugil; species Pseudomugil gertrudae. The sequence continues at coordinate 21,113,851 of JBAMHV010000022.1, forward strand.
GATTATCCTTCTGTCCTGATGCGATGCTTAAAATGATTTCAGGAGACAGGATCGATACTTGTACAGTGAGAAACCCCATCAGCGTGAGGGGGCAGGTAGACCAGTCAAAACAAAACTCTTCATCATGACGTAAAGATATGTAGGGATTCGGCCGCACTGCTAAGAGGAAGGTCTGCTCGCTGTAAACTAAACTTCACCTCAATCCGGTCATTATAAAAATGGACAAAATCAGATTTTCATATCATAAAGTGTCATTAAAAACAAGAAACGAGTCTTTTTAACATGAAGGATGAAGGACCGCTGCTACCTTTATAAAAACCTGAAGGGAAGCAGGAGAGATGGATGTTTCCTGGTCAGTAAGATAAAATAAAGACGCATAAATATTCAGATCAAAGAGGATAACTCTGAGGGATGAAGATCTGCCGGTGAGATGAGGTCAACAAACCCGAGTTTGTATCTGCCGGTGGTGTGTGAGGATCTCCTGTAGCCACATGTGTGTCCGGATAAACCAGAAAAAGACACACTAGTGGTTGTGACTGGTCTGCTTTCTGCTGTGGGAGCTCCACCAGCTCCTTGCTAAGCAAAAGTGACTTTTCCACTAATGTCCAGGCATCTGTGATGGGATTTTCCTGCATCTCAAATAATAGATGAATGTATCTGTAGATCAGCTGCTATGTCAGGAGTAGAGGAGGAGGGAAGTGGTTTGCTAAGTTCAAAGTAAGCGAATAAAACAGCTTCACACAGATGTTTAAAGACGAGCGAGCACCGAGCGATTTGTTTTATCCTTCCTCGTCACCTGCGATGGGATGTGTGTGTTAGCCGGCCAGCGTTTATCTGTGAGGGGGGGCGTGACGGCCTCCCGCTTGAACTGCAGGTGGTGAGCATTACCTGCCATCCCTCCGGAGGCCTGTCAGCCATGCATCAGTCTGGGGAACCTGCAAACTCCCCTCATTAGAATATTTATTCACCAAGCAGATGTTCTTATCCAGGGCAATTACCTTTGGCTTACATTTCCCTGTTGCCCACTGATATAGATGAATGTGTATACAAAGACGTCCCAGGTTATGCATGGGACCCCTGGGTGCCACCCAGCTTTCCCTCGTCCACATATGCACGGCGGGCAGGCCGGCTACCGTCTGGTCTGCCACCGCGCTCCACCTAAAAAGCCAGCCTCGGCTCCACTGTGGTAATTGGAGGAAGTGGAGGTGACATCTCCTGCAATGGTCACACAGTGATGGAAAGATGGCTTGTATATCATTCTCTCCACCCGGCTGTTCCTTTGAATTAGAGACAGAGAAAAAAAGGGAAGAGGCATGGAGTGGAGAAACCATGCATGCTTCTGTCCTCCCCTCAGTGTGATGAATAATTTAGCAGTGCAGGGCCCTTGCTGTCGAGTAGAGATGGTGGTAATGGGGAGACTGGATATATATGGCATGGCAAGGAGCAATGCTTTACGTTAGACTTCCCCAACCAACGCACTCAAGTGTGCCGCAGGCTGCTCACATGGTGTTCTCGCCCGCATTAAAGCTTTGTTTTTATTTATCAGGAAGGGATATAAAGACAGACAGTCGTCTAGAAGGGGGCGGCTCACAAACGAGGCTCTGAAGCCATTAGCACGGATGGAGGCAGACGTTGGGCCCGAGTTCTCGTGATTGGGTCATCTGCGGTGCATCAGACTTGTCGGTTAGAGCGTTTCACAGAGATGTCTTGTGGTTTTATTTCATATCACATGTATGTGCGGTGTGTGCAGATGAAACACATAAAAGCCTTCAGAAAGGGCTTGCAGCCTCTCTGGGAGAGGATGTTGGAATTCATGACGGATAAAGGAGCTGATCAGCCATTCTGGACGGCAGCGAGTCCAGGCCGTCGGTTTCATATTGCAAGATGAACTGCTCGCGATCGTTTGTTAATGTATTAATTGATCTGTGTCCTCAGACGGGGCGAATCAGGAGTAGTGTCACGTAGACTCTTTAGTACTCTCCGAGACGCCTTCATTAGCTGCTGCTGGCCGGCTCTCCACCCCCATTACAGGACCACGCTGCCACACACTTTACCTGACTGCTGTAATAACTTCAGACATTTCTATCTCCCGGCAAGACCTCCCGACAGCCTGAACGGTTTTGTGGGGGGGAGCTTCTTTTGAAAGGCTTTGCACTGCAGGTAATTCACTCCGGGGCTGTCACGTGGCCTTGTTTTGTCTGCGAGAGGCTGCTCTCCTTTTTTTTTTCTTACGAGTTTGAGTAACGGCTGTTGCAATCAGTCATTAACTTCCGGCTTAATGTTTTATAATGTGCAAGGCGAGCACGCCTTTGTAGCTGATGTAACGGCGCTGCTACAAAGCCCGGCCCGAGGAAGCAGCAGAGTCGGTACATCCAGGAAACCTGTTATCTCTTTAACCGCTAATACCGATGAGATTCCCGCAACTTCATCGAGTGGTGAAGTTGTATATTTTTCCAACTGTGAGGCTGACTTCACAGGAAGCCGGTTCATAAGAGGAAAAAAATCTCCATTCGGTGAATTTTTTGGGTGAATCCAGAACCTCACCCCTTTGTTCTCTGTGGGATCATTTACAATCAGTAGCTTTAACCATAATTCCATCAGCCTCTGGTCTCTTCCCCTTGGGGCTAATGGGTCTAGAGCCCAGCTAATTGTGATTAGGGCCCTGACAGCAGGTTTTACTTGCAGGATTTTCACACCACAGTCCTCTTTGATATTAGCTGCACAGCTGATAAAGAGATTAGATACAGGAGAGGGAGGGAGAAGGAGAGAGGGAGGTGGTAGGTGTTCTTAAACTACAGAAAGACACCTACACGGGGGAAATCACTGGTGAGTTTAGCAGAGGAAAATAAATCCGGCCGCAGTAAAAGCCTTGCGCTCGCTTATTGCACCTGCTATCATTAGCACTTTTGTACACATGGTCAGCCTCCCAGGGAAAAGTCATTATCCAGCTGTGCCGTTATTTTTCTGCTGTTTTCTCCTAGTGGAGTGTGACTTCAGGGCTATAGCCAGCGCACCATTTAATGCCTCCAACACAATAAAGGACTCTAGCCTTAATGATGTGGGATTGGATGGCCATGCCTCAGGTTGTCCAGGGGCTTGTGAGCTGTTACTAGGAGCGGCCATTTTGCCTCACCGCCGTCGAGGGCTCCATGTCAATTCGACTCCGAGCAGTCCAGAGGAGGCAAAAAAAAAATCAGATTTCTTGATTAACTGCAGCCACGTCGTTTAAAGAGCCAGGCAGTGCAGCCTGAACAGCAAAGCGAGGAGGGGTGAAAGGAGCTGGCGGAGGAGAAGGATGGAAAGTTGCCAGAACACGAGGTTATATGGTCTGTTTTTGTCTCCTAGCTGAGGGATGGATCCAGCATGAGCTAATCGCATGCATCAAGATGTTTGATTATGCACAACTAAAGCAAAGCAAGATATTTTACATCATAATGATTCTGGAAATTAATTATTGAGCTCACGGCTTCTCCAACAAAAGGATGAACCAAAGAAAAAGACTGGAGCAAAAGTTCAAAGATTTCTGCCCCAAATTCTGAGTGTTAAAGCTAAAAATAGGCGGCGGCATCGTTTGTGTTGTCACAGAAGGACGGCGAGCGCGCTTCAGGATCATAGCACATGTCACTTAGCTTAGAGGAGCACAAAAACTGTTTTCTTGGCCTAAAAATGTCCGCATTGAGCTGATCTAAGGGAAGAAACGGCTTCTCTCAGCACCGATTCCTTTTCACCAGTTCCCTCTCGTCTTTGGGTTCGAAATGTTCTTCAACACAAACGAGCTTTTCCACGTCACATGCTGGTAATTACAGCTCTTATTTATTTATTTTACTTTGTGCGGTTGGCCTGTTGCGCTGTCAGGAGCTCCAGAAGTCTCTCATGGCAGTCCTTCATCCTCCTTGGCTGCGTTGCAGCAGAAGGCGTGTGCACCGCTAACACGCCTGTGCCATAGATATGCCCTGAAGTGTCAACTCTCACATACGGGAAAGATTTGAGGAGAAGCTCCTGTGAGAATGGCAGCAACATATCCACTGGCAACCTGCCACGCATGATAAGAAAACCTCCTCTGCCCTCTCTCTCTCTCTCTCTCACAGCAACAAATGTAATTTGTGTGCTTTCCACTATTTTAGAGCCTGTTGTTCAAACAGCATCTGAAGATGTGAGGGAAAAATCCAGATTTTTGGAGCTTATATGTCTCCATATACGTCTTATAGCAGTTTTTTTTTCTCTGTTCAGAAACACGTCCTCGGTTACCTTCATGGAAATCTCCCCCGTTGCTCCGTACACAGCTGCTTTTCTATATGACTCCTATCTACGTACAAGCATAACCATTTGCACATATTAGCATATATTAGCAGGAGCTGAGTGAGGACAAATTAGATTCAATAGCAGCACCCAATCTTTCAAGAAACACAAATAAAATAAGCGCCGCTCCTTTTTTGGGGGTAATTTGAAGGGGTTTTGTAACCTGGGGGTGGTGCACGGAGCACGCTGCGACACGATGCGTAAACATAGAGAGCGTTTGCTGATTCCACTTTTTTTACACCATGTGACTTTATCACCACAGATTAAGCCCTCGCTGCATTTACGGGTTTTATTAGCAAATAAAATGTTCAGAAACAAAAAAAAAGAGAAATAATATTCCAGCTAAAATGAATCTGCCATCTTTCATTTAATGTTTTAATCACACAAAAAACACATTTTCTACCCTCCATCCATTCCTTTAACTCTCCTTAGATGAGTCATTAAGGCTCCATAGAGAAAATTAACCTGATAAAACCTGATTTTCTTTTACTTATGGGTCCTGGTTTATTAAAATAAACTTTTTTGCACTAACAAGATGCTGAGAAAAAAAATGTGCTCAGCTCAGCACACCTGAGAAGCTGCTGTTTCCATGGAGGTGCAGGACTTTATACCGCAGTGAAAAATGAGCCCACAGAGAGTAGAAACGTAACAGGAGAGCATCCAGAAACAGCTCCAGTATCACGGGGTTAATGTATACCAATGTGAGCCGTATGAGGAGGTTTAAACAAGCATTTCCAGCCGGACGGTCGGCACGACGACGGGGATAAACCGTAAAAGTGTGAGATCAGTGCGAATCCTTCTTCACCTTTAACTATTTTCTCTGCTCTTTTTCATACATGTGTTTATTTTTATAGGTGCAAAGGCTCCATTCAGAGCTTGTTATATACTCTTCTCAATCAATCGCAGCCAGTATAACCCCTCCTGTCACGTAAAAACGGGGGTAAGAAACAGTGTGGCACACTTGCTGTAAAATTAATGGCAGGAGAGTGACATTAGTGTTATAGGTTATTGACCGATTTCATGGAATTTATGACCCTAATCGAGAGGCAGTGTCAAAGGGAGTGAAGCAAATAAGAGTGGTGCTGACAGCAGGGCCACGCTGCGGACACTGGACACCACAATTTGAGCCTTCCCAGTAAATTGTAGCTGGGACTTTATAAGTCTCAGCGGAGGCCCCTTTCGCTCTCTGCGCCCAGGTCCCGAGGCCATGCCCTGGGCCTACCTCCATCCTCCAGGTCAGACACAGCCAGGCTCAGCAGATGATGAGAAACGCTACTTCATCTCGGCCATGTCAGCCGCGCGCGTGTGTGTGTGTGTGAATCCGTCCACACAAGCACACACCTGTCAGTGTGATTTCCGAGTGTGTTTGTTTGTGATGGAGGGGGGAGGTGTTGGTTCTCATGCAGTTTTCATGATCATTATATAACCTGCTGTACAGTATATTTGTAGCTACCGGTGTCAGTTTCCGTGCCTGGAGAGCTGGTCAGAGCTGGTTTTTAAGCTCCGACTAGAAACAGAAATATTCAGCAGCGTGCAAACGGCCAGCCCATAAAGATGACTGAACTCCTGCTGATAAATAATTCCCACTGAAAAAGATGAATAATGTGACAGGGGTGTCATTTTATTCCCGCCAAAAAAAATATATATATATATATGTGTGTGTGTGTGTGTGTGTGTGTGTGTGTGTGTGTGTGTTTACGTTGGCGTGCACCCATAGTGTGTGTGTGTTTACGTTGGCGTGCACCCATAGTGTGTG
>JBAMHV010000022.1:21138343-21152024 GCA_037177535.1 Pseudomugil gertrudae
TCGTTTTTAAATCGAATCGTGACCTGTGTATCTAGATGCATATCGAATCGTCTATCAGAAAGAGATGTGCAACCCTACCAGCTTTGTTGTTTATATTCTGCTTTAACTGCTGTGTTTTTATGTCTCAGTGACACTTTCCTGCTTTGTGCACACACAAACCGAAAAGCGAACGTTATAAATACGATAACTAAACAACCGTTCCATCTGTGTCGCTGTCTGAAGAACCCAGCACTGTGGAAACAGATAACATGTGACCCCCCCACTAAGAACAGTGTTAACGATGCAGCTCATCACGTTCAGACGAACCCTGTTTGATCTGCAACATCCGTGTGTTAAAACCAGTAAAAACACACCTGGACGAGTTTATCTGCAGTATTACCTGTTTCACACAACTCCACGTGTGCTTCTCGAACCTTTACGTGCAAAGGATTACTTTACATATATCGATGCAGCTAAGTGCAGGAGGACCTGAATGCTCGGGCAGAGTGATGGGAGTTAAGGGAAATAAACAGTCATCTCTTAAGATGATTAGTGCGAGTGTGTCGTATTGATCAGCGGTCATATGATAAACAGTGGAGAACTGGAATCGTTTGGGCCCCATTAGTCGCCGCTTGTATTGCCTTTGATTATTGCTGACTGAGCTCCCAGTGCATGTGATGGCTTTTTACCACTGGAGCTGCTGCTTTCAACCCTTTTTTTGAGGAGCGCATTAAAATAACAGGGATTCTTGCGTCTTGTATACAGAGATGGATGTGTTGTGGAGGGGAGATTAAACTCAGATTTAAAAGCTTGTAATGCCTCAAACCAGCAGAGGCTCAACACAAGCACCCGTGTGTACACAAGTCCAGCCTCAGGGGGTAAAACCCTGCTCTGAAGCGGGCTCAGAAGACAGACGCGACCGTCGCCGGTGACAGTGATGATGGTGATTGTGGTAATAATGATTATGCTGATTATTACGGGCCTGCCACAGGGATGGGGGTGATTGCACGGCGAGAGGAAAAAAGAAGAAGACAAAAGGACAAAAAAAACAGATGAAGCTGATGATTAAGATCACTTTTTTTGGGGGGGGTGATCAGCTGTGAGCTGTTCGCAGCAGTTGTTGATCTTTCATTAATTGGCGGAGCCGCAGTGAGGGAGTTAACCGAGGATCTTTCTGCTGCTTTGATTTCACATGACAAAAAGAAAAAGGCACCGTTGAGAACATTCCAGCATCTCTCTTTGAAGGGAGTGATCCGGCAGTGCTCATTTGAATTATTAACTGGGTGAGACAGACAAGAGTTGGTGGAAAAGAGCGAGCAAATGAGCGAGAGACGGGAAAAACACACAGACGGACAGACAGGGAGATGGATTCCCATCTTTAACTCAGCCTAAACCGCATCACATATCTGTGATGACTGATCTTTCGCATCAAACAGTCAGGCCAATTATTCCCAGTGAGATCGCACACTTGCAAGATGGCTGCCGATGAGGTGAAGCGTCCATTTAAAATAATAATGTTTTCTTATTTGCTCTTTTTTTTCCTCTTTGGAGATCGTTAAAACCCAGAATGAAAGTGTAATTACAGGCCCACCGTCCTCCCTGCCTGTTTAATCTGCAGAGGGAGTGTCCCTGAGAAAGTCAATCTTCCACGTTACTACTGAGCACACAGTGGTGGTGATGTGCAGAAAACCCGGCTGGGTTCTCCCAGAAGCTCCAGCTGTACCAGAACCAGCCTGACAGGCCCGTGTAAGCAACATCCAGACGTGTTCAAAGTTGACTCACAAAGCCTGTTCAGCCGCATCAATCTCATCCACACTGTTTGGTGGTGTTTCTCACGACGCCGTTACTCCGGATCTGGCACGGGAAGATAACATCCCTGTTCCTAATCCTGCCTACAGAGCTCGCATTGTCTCCGAAGCGCTGTGAACGAGCGCAAACACCAGACCTATGTGAACATGAAAACATGTGGACGGTGACTCAGAGGCTAAAGATGGGGAATCATCCTGTAAGGACCGGGTTTGATTATCTGACTGGGCTCACTCTGCATCCTAAAGATAGAGAGAGACAGAGTGTCCCGTCCCCCCCCCTCTCCAGGGACAAATTTGTGATTTTGGCCTGGATGAATAAAACATGTCTCGACCGTATTAACGAGAGTTACAAGCTGAGGAGCAACCGTACTTTGTTGTAGCCCGGTCATGACCCACGTTCCTCCAGTCTCTGCTGAGACATCATCGTTATGAAACCACCCTGGATGAGAATCAACATACATTTCACGCGTCTCTTCCTCTTGACTTGTACCCTCCCCGTACGCCGCCGATGCTCGTGACGTAACCGACCCATCTTCTGCATGCTCTTTGTCTGCATCCTTTTAAAGCCGCATCAAAGGGAATTAATCAGGAAATACATTAAAAAGAAGCTGTGAGTTGTTTTTCTTGTACAGTTTAGCATGCGCTACAGTACATGCTTGGCTGGATGCGTGTTTACAGCTCAGTAGATGCTGCAGCTGATGAGGAGGGGATGTCACGACGGGGCCTGTTTGTGTTTCAACACACTTTCTTCTGGTTTCACATGTATCTGCCTCGCGTGCTCTACACTATGTGTCCTTGAGTGTGAACACACAGGAGCGGGAGGTGGTGCTGGCCACTGAGTGTGTGTGTGTTTACAGGAATGGGAGGGGGGGTGCAATTAAAAGGCAGCATGCAGTGTCCCATGAGGTACTAATGCCCAGGATCAGCTGTTCTAATGTCATTCACATCCCCTCTGTTATTCAGCTGGCCCGTTTGATGTATGAATCCACTGGGGACTTCACCCCCCCCCTTCATGCTACCACCACCTCTTTTATACCCCCACCCTAACCTACCCAACCCCTTGTCGGCTCTACAACCCCTCCTCCTCCTCCTCAGCTTGCACAGAACCTCCCCTTCTGTGTCTGAATGCTTATGTTGGCTTTTATCGCACACAAAGTAAACAGAGTCGCGGCAGGGATAGTGAGAAAGAGAGGCAGGGCGAGCGAGAGAGAGAGAGAGAGAGAGAGTGCAATAGCGATAAAGGTGGAACATGCACATTGTCTGCGCGCCGCTCGCCTCCCCGCTACATCTTCAGTAGAGACACAAAAAGGCAGCAAAAAAAGAGGAAATTTCAAAAGACGAGAGGAGGAAGAGGGAAAGAAGAGATCCGAGGAGAGAGAGAGAGAGAGAGAGAGAGAGAGAGAGAGAGAGAGGGAGCGCAGATCCAGAGGAAGAAAGAGCGAAGAGCGAAAGGATCTCCCTGCTAAATGCGCAAAGCGTCCCGTCACCCCACGCTGAGCTCCATGGCCAACTCCGGCTGTCTGCTGCTCTCCGGCTCCGGGATGCTGCCTCACTCGCTCCAGTGTCCCCCTGCCTTCCTCTACCTGCCCGAGGTAAGACTGAATGATGCTGCTTCTACCCCCCCTCCTCTCACTCTCTATCTCTACCCTTTCATTTCTCTGTGCGCTCCTCGGTGGCACGTGATGGTATCGCTGGCTTTGTGTTGTTACTCAGAGTGCGACACCCCTCCTCCCCCCCTCCCTAACCCTTGACCCCGTATGGAAGAAAAAAAAAGACTGGGTTGCTTAATTTCATCCCTGCTCTCCATCTCTCCTCGCTGGCCTCATTTTTGGAGTGAAATGAAAGCGGTGGATGAGTGTGACGTGTTTGTGTACATCAGCCGTTTCATGACTCATTGTGCTGGGAAATCTTCCCTCTGTCAGTCTGTTGCCGTTTTGTCACTCGGATCGGGGAGATTTACACCGCCGTGTTTTTATCACCGAGCTTTTTTTTTTATTATTTATACTTTGATTTGAGAGCATGCCAACTTTTCCTCCTGCCTCCTACTTCCTGTTTGCTTACCCGAGCCGAACCTCAGCATCACCAGAACATAAAGTTCACATTTAACCCGTTTTTTTTTAAGTTAACTTGCTGACATTTGAATAATTTCACACTTTCTTCTTAGTTTTGTTCCTAAATGTCATCCCTTTGTTTTTTCTTGTATTGTAAGAGATCTTTACGAACACTGAAACACACAAACTGGCATCAGAGCGGTGATCCCATCACACCAAGCCTTTTGCATAATTATATCCATCTCTGTAAATTAACATTGATTTCCCCCCTCCCTCTACTTTTTTTGTCCTCCTCTTTGGGATTGATTCTGTCACTGATCCTCTTGTTTGGTGAAACCCAAAGGCTGCAATTTTCTGAAGGCAGGTGAAAAAAATTAACAAGGTGACTCTTTAGAGCCCATGTGCCCGTCCGTCTGCTGAATTATTCACACGTTTTAATTCAAAGAGGGGGTGGGGGGGTGGACGGGAGCGCCGTTAGTGCCGGGATGACGGGTGGGCGGCTGGATGGGGGTCGAATGTCCAATTGGGTTTTTACTACCGGCCGCATGTGTGGCCGTAAACAGTGTGTTAGTGCAGTGATTGAGAGGAGAAATAATGGAGCTCCTGCACTCCTCATTGTGAACCCTCCTCCACCCCCCCTCCAACATCACGGTAATGGCCTTCACCCCCCCCTCCCACCCATCTGTCCAGAGCAGGCCCACTGGCCTGGCAGGGATGGGGGGGGGCATGTGGACGACCAGGTGCCGAACTGTAGAGGAGCCAAAGCCATCTCCACAAACTCATCATTTCATGGCATGATACTTAAAGATGTGTGTGTGTGTGTGTGTGTGTGCGTGTGTGTGTGTGTGTGTGAGAGAGAGAGAGAGAGAGAGTTCACCCTGGTTCTGGTTTCTATCTGAGCTCCTTCCACCTGTAAAAACTGTAAACTGAGTGGGTTTACCTTCCACTACATCCCTGTTACTTCTAAATCCTCAGGATGAGCAGCAAGCCTCCAGAGTGTGTGTGTGTGTGTGTGTATTTGTGTGTTTACGTCCACAGCCCTTTAAAAGTCCAGGACAGCTGAAATGGAAACTTCCTGTGTGCTATTTTCATGAAACATCCCTTTCTGTGTGAAACCCTTTAATGTCTCAGCAGCTTTTGTTCTTTCCCTCTTCTGGATCTTCTTTCCGGTAAATCCTCGCCCCGCGGCGCTGCGAGGGGAAACAACCCTCTGAATCACACCGTGGCCAACCTCCCCCCTTTCCTCCCACATCAGCCATGCAGCCTGTGTCCCCCGCCTCCCCCCCTGCAGGACTGCAGCATCGGCTCATGTGAGATGACAGCCAGTGAACAGAAGGGGAATAGATTGAGGTGATAGCCTCTGCCTCACAGTTTGTTTGCATTTCAAATAAGACACTGTATTAAGTTGGGCTGCGAGCAGCTTTGCTTATTATGTGCGAACATGGCGCGGCGTGATATCACAGTGCGACAGGAGTTTATTACATAAAAGATTAGCAAAGCATACCTTTGCTTTTATTTGTGAGCGGCAGTGTTTGGGTGTGTGTGTTTGCTTTGATGCTCTTTGTAGTCGGCTGCAGCGAGCGCACAAATCCACACTAAATGTTTGTTTTCATTAACACAAGGAGAGACTCCCTGCAGTGTGGAGGGAGAACTGTGGGCTTCGGAGAAAGTAGCGGTATCATGGCACCGCTGAAGGGCCGGAGTGGGGGGGTAGGTGCTCTCCACATGGGGTGCCGGCTTCATCCTTCCGCAGGATGATGTCACTTTTCTTCCACCCTCACTTTGTATTGTAGCGGCTCTTTGGTGAGTTATGACGCTGGATATTGAAGGAGTTATGAATTACAGTGTGGTGAGACTTTTATGGGATGCAATGCTCACCGCTGTAGGCCTGTATTAAAGTATAAATTTATTTATGGTGCAAGCTGAAGCTGACGGGGTAACTCGGGTTTGCTCATGGTAGTTAGTAGCTGTCTTCAGAGTCATAAAAACATGGCATCTCATGGATTTTCTATTTACCAGGCACTGGGTGGGCATATGGCACCGCTCGTAAATGTAACTCTATTATCTAAGACGCTGCTGTTGGGTGGGAAGCATGTGTTACTTATGTCTAAAGAGGAGAAGGAAGCCGTTGTTATTGTCTCCATGCCACGTCTCTCTCTCTGTCTTTGCCGAAGACTTATCTCCAGATCTCCCGTTTTCTAAAATTGCCTTCCTTTGATTTGTAATTGGATTTTCCATCGTGGTATTCCACTCTATTGTTATTGTTGCATCAATTGATTTCTTTTTGCGGCTCTTTTGGTCGGGCCCCTCCTCCTCTTCCTCCTCCTGGTCTGAACACGGCTTCGGTGTCATCCTCGGTGGTTAGGTCACGGTGAAGGGGGCGACCCTTTCGTGTCGGCGGATGCTGGGAGGAATTGCCCCGGCTCTCTGGTTTCAGTAGCCTCCCTTCTCCACCTCCTCTTCATATTCCCGTTGATCTATTTTCCACGACTATGTTCCCTCTTCCTTCCATCTCACACACACACACACACACACACACATACACGCTCTCGCTGATAGATCTGGTTAAAGGCGATGGCTTGCAGAGAGGAGGGAACTGGGAATACTCGTGACTCGCTTCCCTCTCGGTTCGAGCCTTGATCCTGCCTCCCAAAGCGCTGCTATTCACAGAGACTTTAGATATGGAAGGATTCAGGTTGGCGGCCTCCCGGGGACCGGCTAATGCGAACCCTGCAGAGATGGCTCCTTCCTGGGGGATAATTATTGTGGGGCCAAGCTGCACTATTGACAGCAGTAAATGGAGATGCTTTCTGTAACTGGGAGGCCTAATAGGTTCCAGGCCCTACATGGGCTCTTGTTAGGCCCATGTGGGTGCACTTGAGTTTGAGAAATGAGTCACAAGCTCACTGGATCTCAAATGAGACTCAGAGAGACTATCGTCTCCACAGCAGCGCATCACTCCTGATCAATAGGTCTGAATCTGTGCTTCTGGCTCTTTACTGGGTTAAAGCACCGGTTACAGAGTAAGGGTCTGTATTTAGTCAACAAAAGCTGTAATCTACGCAGCGATCCTGGCAGTAGCATTAAAACGTCCCGTTAAATCACCGCTTGGCATTTTGCTTCTTTGCATCGACGCTGGAAAAATAACGGAAACGTCCCGAAACTGCTGCAACTTTCCGCTCGGGGAGCGATTTAGTTTTAGTTTCTGAGGATGCTCAGGTGTAGGAAATGGGCCCGCAGGCCAGCGTGCCAGTTCAGGAGAATAAACAAATGTTTTGGGGGACAATAATAATAAAAACCAACACAGCATCCTCATATTTCAGCACGTTGCACATCAAACCGAGATCGTATGATTAGGTATTTCTTTTCTCGAGCTGTTTTATCTTTTATGTTTGCTTCTACAGAAAAATGTTTTCTTTGAAATATTTCCATCATGTCACAAAGCAAACACGAGCTTTGTTGCTTTTAGTTTTCTGGTTTGTTTTTTTTTCCACTCAGTTTAGTTGAGCAATTCTCTCTTGATTCAATCAGGCCCAAATCAAAGAAACTTTAAACCCAATTTCATGGCTTCTAGAATATACCTCTCAATATGTTTGGGTGTGAAATGATTCGGTCTTTCTCGTGCCGCTGTTCAGCTGTTTTGTCCCTTAAACAGCTGATTCATAGCAGCATAACAAAGGCGGAGGGACTGATTGAAATGTTTTCTCACTTTTCTCTGCCCCGGAGGAGAATTGTAAATCACAGCTCAGTCGTTTATTTAGAAATTTCATTTGGTGTGTGAGCGAAGGCCTTGTTCTTCACAGAGACTTCACAGTCAGGCTGACTTCTCTCTCTGTGTGTGTGTGTGTGTGCATTTTTCTTAAGGCTACCCACCGTCTTACTCCACTAGACCTTTGTAAATGGAACAAAATTAAATTTGTTCCCTGTATAGAAGAATGGCACAAACTGTGCAATAGGTTTACTCACCAACAAAGCTTTTTTCCCATCGTAGGAGGTGGTGAGGGGGGATTTTTAATGCGTGCACACATATTTGAGCTGACGTATCTATATTTGTGTGTCTACCTGTGAGGAATTCTGATGGTCTTGTAGGTGGATGCTTGCAGGGAGTTTCTGCATGCACGCTGCTGTGTGCCGCATCGATAGATGTATGTTTACATTTTGCCAATAATGCTAAATATCCCCCGGTCATTAGCGCTAGCTTGGAGAGCTCCTGTCTGTGTCAGTGAATTAGCATTCACTGTGCTGCTCATGCTAATATACTCCACGCTGCAGTTGCAGATGGCCTTACCTTGCAATAATTACCAAGATTTTTATTTTTTTTAGGGAACTAATATCTAATGAAGCTTTTAATTAACATCAGTGTTGAGCACTACCTCACAGGGAGGAGGAAACATGACACCACGGGAGATATTTACATACTAATTTCTGGTGGTATTGAATCAGAGTTTTAAGCCAAACAGCTTTTATGTTTTGAAGCATCTGAAAAGTTCAGAGGTTGTGATGACGGGCTGCTCGCTGTTGTCCACTCTGACCTCGTGTCCCACCCCGGCTGTTAAACACGGCTTAGGAACGTCTGTTTTGGGTCTGAATCTGGAGGTACGGAGGTCCTGGAGGTCGTGGGGGGCGAGCGGTGCGACACGTCCCCCGTCTGGTCGCTGCAGGAGCTCCCGCTTTAACCCCCCGTGCACACAGCAGAACAATACCAGGAGGGGTAACCTCACGCCGCTCCCCCCCTGAGACTTTAATCTGACCTGAGCTTTTCTGTTTCTACAAATGGCACGCTAAAATACTTAAGCAGGTAGAGCAGCTTGAGTCCAATTATTTCTTTACTGCGGTATCTTAGCCAGCTGTGATTATTATGTTTATAATGTAGTGTCACTCTCACACTGTCCTTCAAGCATTCTCCTCGCGGCGGGATCCTCTCAAATGAGACGTATTAGCCCGTGTGCTGAGTTAACAGAGTGGCCGTACAAGTGAAAGCAGAAAAAAAAGCCATTAAAAGCACTGCACCTTTTTATCACCAGCGGCTTAATGGCAGCAGCGAACAGCAAAGCATTATTACAGCTCCTGCAAGCCCGTTTTCTCCACCGCTAGAAGGCACGCCGCTCCTGCTGCTGACAAATAGATTCCCGGGCTAACACTGAAGTTTTGTTTTTCAAAAGGTCATTATCTGTCTTCATCAGAGCGGCGGGCGCGTGGCATGGGAGGAAATAGATCCTCATATCAAAGAAGTTTCTTCCCTCCATCTTAGCATTTCATTTTGTGTTGTTTTAAGAAGGATGCAGCTGAACTGTGTGTTTGACTACGCGGCGGCACCCTGGGTCACCCGCTGGAGAGGATCAATATTTGAACTCTGCTGTTGTGGGTCAGCATGTGCGGGTATATAAAATTAAATGGGGCTTGAAATTGATTTGAAATTCTCCTTGAAAAAGTCTACAGGTATCCTGGAATGAAAGCGAGAGGGGCGATGACCTCCACCACAGCAGCTTCATTATTGCTTTTGTTTCTCCAAATTAAATGAACCTTTTTATTATTGTGATTATTTTTATTTTTATTAAAGCTGCAGAGTTTAGGGGGGGTCGGAAATTGGCTTTTAGAGAGCTGAAGGGGATAGAAAGCATCCGCTGGATGCTTCCTTTTAAAAACTGTGAAACAAATGACTCCAGGATGGACTTGAACATAAAAAATGGGACCTCGGTTGTAGTTAATCTCATGAACAAAAGGAGGAAAAAACAACAACAACACACTGAAAGCTCAGACTTTGTTTTCTCTTTGTCCTCACGGGCAGCCAAACAGGTATCCTTCTGATTACTCTGCTTCTCTTTGTGTAATGGGTAAGAAAGGAGAGAAGCTCATGTAATTTAGCTCAAATCAGAGTCCTCCTCCTCCTCCTCCTCCTCACTTTGCCTCTGCTCAGATGGAGAGTCTAAATATCACTGCTTTCTCTCGCAGCAGTTTGTTAGTGGAGCACGCCTCTGTGTTTTTCTAAAATCATCTATCAAGGTGAGATCTGTGGGAAAGAGCAGTGCCTCGGGCTTCCTCTCCGTGTGCTTATGAGGTTTTATTAGGTCCCACAGGACCACTGCTTTGGTGTGTGTTAAAAACAAATGGAACTTACAAATTACACATTACAGCCTCCACAAGCCGCGTGCACGCCTTTTCTCTCTCTCTGTGTGTGTGTGTGCATACAAACAAGTGTGGCAGTAAATGAAGGAATGTGTTTGTTTGAGAGGTGGAGCGGCTCCGTGTGAGTGCTGCAGTAGCAGGGTGGGGTGGGATGGAGTCAGCTGTCAGGACATTTAGTCCATTTAAAAAACCAAAAACAACAGAAATCTGCTGATTAACTCGCAGTTTAAACCTGTTTTTACCCCCCAAAACGTGCATCAGGTTGTTCCCAGCAGGCGTGCACGTGATCCTGTTTGCAGCTCCGGACACGAGCAGCTTCGTTAGCCGTGCAGGATGTTACAGAAAACACGGAGCGAAGCTTAGTCATGAAAACAACGAAGAAAAACGAGACGCTCGCGGCAGAGGGGAGAAGTCAGAGCAGAGCATCATCATCAGAGCAGCTAAACAGCTGTAAATCCACTAAAAGTGCATTAAAAAAAGACTTTTCGTTGTTTAAGGACAGTTTATAAACTCATAAATCTAAACTGATATTAATAAAACAAACAAACAGGTGAAATTTGTTCAGGAATTTTTGTCTTCTGGATAAAAACTGGAGCTTCACAAACTTTTACCGCACCGATCTTCTCCAGATTTATCCGAACCAGGTCTGAAATGAGCTAATGTGGCTGCTGGTGAGAATCCCGCCTCATCAAAAACACTTTATATGAGGGAAAAAAATCAGTTTGTGTGTTTTTAATGAGCAGAAAGTCTTCATCCCTCATCAGTGCTCTTCAGGAACAGCTCTCCTGATCATCCCACTGCTCCAGGTTCAGACCAGTGCTTGTGTCATGTGACCTCATCCATGTTGCCCTTCCTTCACAACGGCTTCTTGACAACCGTGTTTCCATGGAGACCATTTCTGATGAGCCTGAAGGTCCAGATGTGTTTCTCAGGACCTGGTTCAGGTCTTTGCTGGGTTTTACCTGGGAATGACAAACCTGGAGAACTATTTCCTGTCTGAGCAGGTAGGTCCGGCTGCTTTGAGGAAGAGAAATAAAACTTTAAACGGAGCTCCGGTCGATCACACATGAATTTATCTGAGTTTAAAGATGCACCAGGCATTGGTTAAACACTGATTTTTATAAGAGAGAAGCTAATATTGCTTCTGTTTTGTCTGGAGTGAACCTTTACAGCCTTACACACAGTCACGGCTCTGCAGGGAGGAGGATTTTCCATTGCCCACCCCTCCTATTCATCCCCTTCCTTCTAATTTAATGACTCAGAATTGTAACTCCAACATTGTTATCATTCAGCAATAGCGAGTAATGAATAGCAATTAACGTTTTCAAAGGAGGGAGTAAAGCTTGAGAGACGTCGCTTTTCACCCAGAAATGTAGAAACAGCGCAGTCGGGGGAGATACTGTCATGTAGAGAAAGGGCCTAATTTATCCGTCCAGCTGTTTTTGGTAAATAACTTTTTTTCTGCTATCAGCGCAAACACGAGTAATCATTCTAATATCCAACACGTTCTGGCTTCCTCAATGAACTGTAATAAACTGTAATAAATTACTCTGCACATTCTGTCCAATCACTGCTCTTTCTGGGGCCGGGCGACAAAGTGCTAATTAACTGGATATGAATGAAATTCTGGGGCAGCGTGGTATCAACGGCAGGGAGACAAATGCGATTTAGTTCTGTCGTGAGCGAGTGGAAAATTGCTGTGTAAATTGGAGGTTGTTGCTGCAGAGCGTTTTTCTGTGCTTACATTTCATGGGTGAGAATCCAATCTCACAGGACAGCATGTGCGGACTGCCCTCTCTGATACACTCCACCGTCCTCCACCTACTCTATGATAGCGCTCTAAAAGCTCCCCCAAATCTCTTCACACACACACTGACACACAGAAACACAAACACACATTTCAAAAAGAGGTAAGCAGCCATTGTCAGGCCGAGGAGGAGCCGGGGTGAAGATGAGAGCCATTTGACTCGTCTTCCGTTTCCCTGAAATTCCCCCCCGACACCTGATTTCACGCAACGTAAACAGAGCAAATTCTAATTGCCACACTTGTCCCGTCCCGTTTTGTGAATGTATTCTTATATTTAGCTGGAGTCAGAGAAAAGATCTGGACTCATTGTCCAGTTTTCGCCTCTTTGCACTTTTTTTTCCATCTGTAGCTGCAGCGGCCGGTTTTATCTATGGGTTCGGGCAGTTCGGGGGGAGAATTACGGTGACAGAGCCATGGAAATGATAGGCCGGCAGTGAGATATCTCTGCCTCATAAATTCTACATTGCTCAACATAATTTACGAGGGAGGTTTGTGTGCGTAAGACAGACAGAGCTGCACGGTATCCATCCACTCCACAGCCTCCATTCACTTCAATCCTGCAAGTGCAGTCGATTTATCGAATTTATTTCCACATTCATTCCTTTCGTTCCCAAAGCATCACTTTGAATGATTATTATCTTTTTTCCCCCCCTCACCTTTAATTTTTTTCCCTCTGAATATGCCCGGGTATTATTTGTTCTGTCAGGATTATTACAGATAAAAGAGCAAGCTAATAGATCTTGCATGCAGTGTACTTCTTTACGATTGAGAGGCCTTCACTGTGAGGTATTCTGCTATCAGCAAAGGTCATCAGCTCCCCTGATTGTGAGCTGCGTGGATGAGGGGAGGCCAAAAGGCAAGAGGGCTCTGAGATTAGAAATCATTCTTCATGCATATTTCTGTTTGAGACTTTTAGCACATTTTCCAGCCGAGCTCAGCGGGCGAGGTCACTTTTACTTCTCTTATTTTTCACTTTTTCTCTCGTTTCCCCTGAAAACATGATCATGTGCTGGAGGAGCTTTACCATACTTTCTTTGCTATCTTGTTTTCATATTTAATGCTCACATTATAATATTCTACCTGCAGAATGCAGGTAGTTTCTTTGTTTTGTGTAGGATGTTAAGCCCAGATCGACCCCGGTAAAAAGCGAAGGCTTGACTTCCCTTTAGAAGATAAAGACTTTGGTTTCTGGCAGGTTTCATTTCGTTCCCATCACTTATAAATTCATAAATCCTGCTTCAGAGAAGCCGCATGATCCTAAACACCATAATTAATAATGAATAAGTAATTAATAAATGGCACCTTGTTGTATTTTGTTTACCTTAACGAAGTGACCCAGACGTCTGATCCACCCTCCTGATTTACAGCCTCTGACTGAGACTATAAATACGGCTTTATGAATGTGAAATATAAATAAATCTAAAATATTTTAAAATAAAAACTGATTAAAAGTCGCAGCGAGTTGTTTTTCAGATTTATCTGCAGTTCATGAAACGTAGAAATTTACAGTAAAGTCAGAACAAACATTAGCTGGAATGTGGTAGAATATATTTATATATGTTTTATTTGTTTACTGCTACTCTCAGACTGCATATCAATACTCTGGAACCAACATCTACATATCAGACCAAATATTGGATCGAGTACTTTTTCATTACCAAAAACATCCGCTTACATTTCTGATTCTTACACAGTAAACCATGTTTTTAAACCCTGATGTCACATGATTATCGTAGCCAATCAGAAGTCTTCGTTTCAGTGATGACGCTGCTGGTCGTGTATGGAATCAGATTTGTTTCAAAAGTTCCAAGCAAAACTTTTTAAGACTCAAGCAAATAAATGATCTCAAAATCAAAAATGATCAATCATCATGAAAACTATGAGGCTTTTATTTTGTTACATTCAGTAGT
>JBAMHV010000022.1:21152202-21162950 GCA_037177535.1 Pseudomugil gertrudae
AGCCTCATAGTTTTCATGATGATTGATCATTTTTGATTTTGAGATCATTTATTTTGCTTGAGTTTTAGAAAGTTTTGCTTTGACCTTTTGAAACAAATCTGATTCCATAGTTAGTGATAACACGTTCTTCATATATATGTCCCTTTAGTAAAAAGACTTTATTATCTTTATGACCTTTATGCCCAATGAAATAACGATTTCACTTAAGGTGCAAAAACAGTATTGATATTAGTTTAAAGGGCCATAAAGTAATGGTTTGAAACCTCTACTTGTTTTATTTTGTTTGGGTTCACATCTGGGTTCCAGATGTGTTGATCAGGATACGACTGCATCTCTTTATGCAACAGAAGTTCACTTAGCCCGGTCTCTCTCCGCTGTCAGCCCTCTTTAGCTTTCAGGCCGTTATTCGGTGTCGCCGCTCGTCTAAAAACGCTCACGTGGCCTTTATTCGCCTTCCCGCGCGTCGACTTGTGTTTGCAGGCGGATAACACGCCCTGGTGTAGAGTTCGGTGGGTGTAGCGCTGCAGTTTGGGCCCACGCGGCGCTCAGGAATCACTCTTCATGTAAACTGGTCACTCAGGGGGAGTGGAGGCAATACGTGAGTGGTATGTTTGTGTTTGTAGAATACTCTGTAGGGTTTCCAATCAGCGGCGGTATTCCTAACACGACTCTGATGTCAGCACACCTGCTTCTCGCTGTGGCATACCTGTGTCGTTTTAACTAGACAGGATGCGCAATGGAAGCAGACAAGGCTCTTTCACAGGGGAGTTAATCTAATCTACTCGCACTCAACTTGGACATTCGCTGTCACTGACATGCCTACGTCGTCTCCAATAAAGCAGGTGAAGGCAGAGCACGTCGGCCGCGGCTCTGCAGGTAACTGTGGCTGGCACTCTGCTGGGCTTTCATGTTAACCCTCCCCGGGTTTCATCCAATCATTATACATGAGCGCTCATTCTCGATTCGGGCTACTCCTCAAATCAGTTATTTTTGCTGTCGCCTTGTTTCAGAGAAGCAGCGATGATGCCGCCGACAGCAGAGGCTTCCAAAAATATGTACATCGCTCGTGGCTGCAGGTTTGTCAGGTGTTCTGAGGCTTAAAAATCCAGCACGAGGCAGATGTTAACACACCGTCTGTTTCTTTTTCAACTCGCTGTCTGGGTAAGTGTGTGTGTGTGTGTGTGTGCGCACAGGTGACGAGTCGGTGATTCAAGTGCTCAGTAGCAGGTTATTTCCTCTGAACTGGGGCCCTTATTTAATGGTAATTGTAGCAATTAGCATGTGAATGAGGTAAGAACTGGATAATAGAAGTAAGATAAATATTGATGTTAATTCACGTTGGAGAAATTGTGTGTGCGTGTGAGTGGGTGTGGGTGAGGACCACGAGTTCCCGTAAATTCATCCCCAACTCTCATTTGCATGCATTAACACCGGAGCAATTAGGGCCTCAAAAAGAAAAAAAAATGCCGCTGATGTTGAAAATAAATCAATTACTTTTCCACTGCAACTATGTCAAAGGAGGAGAAAATGGATCCAGGCCAGTAGAGGTGTTTTCAACTTTCCTCCCACAGCCTTATTTGCTTCGGTGTCTAAACCAGTAACCAGCTGTTAGGAAGGTTAAATGACATCCATCATCTGTCAGGCGGCTGACCCGAGGATGAGGCTTTTCATTCTGAGTTTGTAATAACGGCAGCTTCGCTCACAAAATGAGACGGATGACCTTGCTTGGTCCATTTCGTAGGCTCCCCAAAGCTCCCTCATCACAGGTGTATAACAGGTGATGAGACCATGTCATTTTCTCCACTGAGACATGGCCGTACTTCTCTCTCTCTCTCTAGAAGAGCACGGATGGACGACCGGTGGCTTTTAAAAGTGACCAAAGATAGCCGACGCTTGGGGGTAAACGGGGTCTTGGTGGGCCGTTGCGATGGAGTGGAAGTAAAAAAAAAAAACGCACTCCCAGAAGGCGGCTGCCATCTGGACGAGACGAGCCGTCTCCTCTCACGCATCATACCAACGGCCACTTGAAAATATACGCTAACGTTAGCATCAGCCAGGCCGGCCTCCTAACCCCCCCTCCTCCTCCACCCTTTCTGCTGTTTTTGAAAGAAAAATGTGAAAGAGGAAAAAATCTGTGGAAGGAGTGCAGTGCCAGGGGCGGGCGGTGGAGAAAACCTCATTTCTTCCGGCGTGCTGCAGCGAGTGGGTTATTGAGGTGGCTGTAATTTGATAAGGAGAGGAAACTCAATGGACTGTGAGCAAGTCAGCAGTTTGAGGCCAGTCACATTTCTGATGTGATGTGGAGGTGGCGGTGGTGATAGCGGAAGGAGGGGAGCTGGGGGGGAGAAGTGAGGGAGAATGGCGGGAGAGCAGGGTTCCCCGACACCAGCGGCGTTTCCTCCCTGCCATGAGAACAGAGCGGGAAGGAGGAGCAAACGCTCATCCTCCTCAGCCTCGGTTGTCTCTCGGACAGAGTTGGAGGCACATTCCCAGGCAGATGGCCCATATACACCAGTCTGATCACTCTAATCTGCAGATCTCCCCCGCTGAACCCCACCTCCCCCCCTTCCATATCAAACGCTGCTGCCTTTATCCCCACCTTTCACTCCGTGCTCTGAATTTCTTCCCTCCTCACAAAGTCACTTTTTGTTGTTGTGGCTGTTTCTCGCTCGCTAGATAAGAGACACAAGTGTGATCAGCGGAACCTTTGAAGTTCCTATAAATAATCGGGCAGCGTGGCCCGCTCCGGAGCCCTCAGCTTCCAGTTCAGATCAAAGATTAGCCTCACGTCGGCCCCAGCCCTGGAATAAAGCACTTTATTGGATTCCAAAAGCCGGGCAGGCAGGCCCCCTTCCTCTCTCACCGTGGGTCCCTCGTCAGACACAAGGCCCGAAGACTTTCACACGCAGCCTATCGAGCTGTTTGTACTCCCAGGATCCACAAGAAAGAGAAAACAAGAAAGCCTGAGCATTGCTGGCTTTTTAATCAACACCACGTTCGGAGGCAATCAGCAAGCAAGGCCTGATGTCTGAGAAATCTCTGTGTGGAAAAAAAATGGGACAGGGGGATTTTTGAAGTTACTGTTAAACAGGCTGTAAAATGCTCCCTCAGACCTGGGGGGCGTTTGGATCCGTGCAAGCAGTCATGGCTGTTCACACATGAGCAGGCGCTCTCATCTGGCTGAGGGGCGAAGTCAATCTGGGGCCCGGCGTACCAAGAATGGCACTCCACTATTCAAAAGGTCGGCACTGGGCTTTCTATGGCTCGTGGTCACACATCTATCCGGGCGCGTAGCTGGATTGCACTCCAGGTTAGAAAAAAAACCTCAACCAGCTCGGCTGCCGCTAGCATTTAGACGTCTGAGGAAGTAAAGGGTAGGCCGGGCTGTTGTTGGCTGGGTAAAGACTCACTGAGCCTTTTGTGAGGGATGAAAAATGACGTCCTCTTGCATGCTGTGGCTCTCTGTAAGAAACGTCTGACGAAGGGTGGTGGTGGTGGGCTGCGGCGCCTCCGAGGAGCAGAATTATCCTCCTTTATGCACCTCCCACTCGCCACCTTTCACTAAGTGTCCTGTACCACTCAACAGCAAGAGTTATTGTCAAGACTTTACGGGTCTGCAGGAGCATCAACAACACTGTGTAAAACATTAACAGGCCGCTTTAATATCCCCATCCTCCACCGCTGCAACTCTCCCAACACTGCACATTTTTGACAATAGGTAATACTCAAATCTCTCTTCCAGAGCCTAAATCCCCATAAAAACACATCTCATCATGGCAGCTGTATTCTCTGGGGATTTGATGTTCATGTCATGAAAAGCCATAGCGTGCAAGCACACTGAAGCGCCCACGCACAGATTAGGCCGGTCATACCAGCTCCCTCTCCATTTTTACATTTCTTCCTCTATTTTTTACCCTTTTGAATTAGACTTGGTAAACAGCTGAGGATTGTAGTGAGGGGAGGGATTTAGCAGCAACAACACATGAAACGGTAATAAAAAGAGATGGAAACTGTGTGGAGTGAAGAGCTGACTGAGCTGAAGATGAGATGAAAAATAATTCTGTCAGCACATACTTTCTCCTCACATCAGCCCATTGCGCTCCTAATTGATAAATGATGTCCATTCATTTCACCAAGGTCAGCGTACAATTAAAACTTTCACCGTTTCACAGCCGACGAGCAGAAACCGGCGGGGACGGCGGGCAACGACGCTTGATGTGTGATGACTTGAACATGTACGGTTTGACCCGAGCAGCTCACCGGGGGATGTGCTGGCCCGGCTGCGTGGACCTGACAAGTTGTCAGACATCCAGCTCTCGTCCCTGATGCTCTATATTCCTACAGATGCTAATGTTTGTGGCCGGCGTCAGGTCCCCGGCCACAAAGGGACGTTTTTCCAGGCTTAAATTAACACATTTTTCTGCATCAGTTGATAAAATTAAAGTAGTATTGATTGAAATTGGCTAGAAAACTAAACAAACACATGAAAATCTTCCCACAGGCTGCAGAGAAGATGGAGTGGAGTAGAAACTGGGTGGGAACCAGTTAAATGAATATAAACAGGAAGTGAATTAGCTTAACAGCTTCGGTACGGTGACATCACGGCCTCTCCTCGTTCATGGAAGCAGCTGAAAACGTTGTGACCACAGTGAAATGAGTTAATCCCCACCGTGTCTTTGCACTCTTGTATCCATGGAAACTACTATGCACACTAACGCGTTACGTAACTCTATGTTGCTTATTTGTGATGCTTCGTGTGAAGACGCTGAAACATTTCCTGTGATGAACAGATGTTTTCATCCTTCCTGCCTCAACATCAAACCCAAACTACCTCTCACTTTCACATCTTACCCACCAGCTCCAATTTTTCCTCAGAAAGTTCCCCCCCACGCTGCATCTGAACCCTCTCAGTTTGTTGAAGGCTCCTGTCTGCAGGATGTAGCAACATCTAGTGGTAAAAATGACAAATTGTGACCGGCTGAATCCGCCTGACCCACAGTCCACCTGCACGAGTCTGGACTCGCGCAGTCCAGAGGAGGAAGATGGCCGTCGCACCGTCACATACGGACTATCTCAAACTGAGTTACAGATGTTTCTGTTCAGCAACAGCTGCCTGAGCTGAAGTTTGTTGACATGTTTAGTTTTTGGTGAAGGAAACAAATCAAAATGCTGCAGATTTTATATATAAAGTTATTATTTTAGCAGCAGTATTACTGTCTGAAACACCTGTAACCTGCATGTAGAGGAGCTGATTTAGCCTGTTCTTTAACCAACTAGCATGCGCTGGAACTAGCATGCGCTGGTGCACGGCTGTAAGGCAGCCGAGATCAGCTAAAGTACTAATTATTATGAAATCTGAGCAGGCTGTGAAGCTTTTTAGCTAAAATGTACATCAGCAGCATCAAACTGTGTGTGAAAGTGCAGCACGGAGGACAGGAGGAGTTAGTTAGCATTTTATATACAAAACTAATTTAAATGTTATATTTCTTTATGGGCCCAGTGATGGACTGGTGACCTGTCCAGGTGTACCCCGCCTCTCACCCGTTGTGAGCTGGGATTGGCTCCAGCACCCCCGTGACCCCGTTAAGGGAAAAAAGCGGTAGAAAATGGATGGATGGATATTTCTTTATAAAAACTAAGTGAATAATTGCTGTTGGCGACTTTGAGCCGCGCTTTACTGAATTCGACTTCACGTTAGCCGCTTGCTCTCTTTGTTAGCCTCTTTTTCCAACGCAGGCAGCATAACTACCACGTCTTAATCTCAGAAATTAAAAGAAGCACATGTGCTTCACGATAGCCTCTGAGATAAAGCAGCAGCACATCCAGTGTGACATTAAATTAAGGATACTGGCAGCTGTGAAATGGAAAGCCATGCTATGCCAGGCTAACACTGGAGCTGCAGCCTCTGGTGCTTGTGCTTCTGGGTGGATTTCCTTTCTCAGAATCTGCATTACCTTTGCATATGAATTAAAAAAGGTCATTACAAAGTCTCCTTTTTGATGTCTGACTGATAAATAATATATATAAGCTTTTGCAAGATATGCTCTTTCAAGTCCTATCTGCAGATCTTTTCTTAATATATGCGCTACATTACTGTGCATGCACACCCTTTGGTGCACATCCCCCCCATGCATACTCGAGATGTATGTTAATGACTTTAATGGGCTGTTCTGTTTCCATTTAATCAGAATCTAAGTTCTGGGATACAGCTGCGTGCTCAGTGGTGTCAAGGAATTGTGTTCAGGCCCAGCTGAAAGCCCACTTCCAACCTGCGCTCCCAGCATCCCAGAGACTCGGCTCAGACGCCTGCTTGATTGCACTCAGCAAGCGTGTGTAGAAGGAGAGGTGTCAGGTGAAGTTTAATGTTGGTAAGAGTGAAATCTCGGTGTGAGAGGATGAAATATGAGAAGTCTGCTTGATGTGTGGCGGCTGCAGTCTTACAGCACTCACCTCAGATGCTTCTGTCAGGTGTGGTGAATGTTTGACGACGCTTTTGCAGACATTTTTCTCTCTTTCTTCCCCCTCAGCTCCCTTCCTCTATATATGCTTTGGTTTTATGAAGTGAAAAGAACAAAAGAGATAAATGCATTTCGCTCATATCCCATCAGCTGTAATGAGTTTCATCTCATTTCAATGTTTACTTGGGTTCTTCCCTCTTCTCCCTTCTATCCTCCCTGCGGTGCTTCATCGGCTCTCCCTCCCCAGCTGCAGAGCAGCCCATCTAACTGAACCTGATACTGAGATTTGTGCAGCTAATTCCCTGCACTCACACAGCTCAGTGTGGTGTCATAATTGGCACGCCATTGATTTATGTCTCCTCTTACAGTGCCCTGAATGGCTGATGAGTCGAGCTTCCTGTCATAATAGGCCTTGTCCAGGCCTCTTGCCGCTCGGCTGCTCACCGCACTCCTTCCTGTCCTCCGTTATTTGTTGTGGCTGAAACCCGGCTGAAACTATGTTAATTTCCTTTTTACATGGGGACAACATGGGACAAGCACTCATATATTACCTTGTACTTAATAACATTCTGTACATTTTGAGTCTTTAATGGGATTTGAAACCACATACATCCACATTGCCCGAGCTCTGTTAGCCAGTAATTACATTGCAGTTGTCTCGTAATGTGATGCAAGACTACACTGGAGGTTAATGGCTTGAGCACATACTTGTTTTCTTTCCTTTTTTGGGTATAAAAATGAGAATCTTTATCAGGCTAACTCGTGCTAAAAACCAGAGAAAGATGCTAAAGTGCGCTCACTTTCTCAGGAAGCCAGCAGGAGACTGTGGCGCCTGCCGGGGGAGCCGGCTTCTCCCTGGGGGCTTTTGTAATCTCGTTGTCCCACAGCAGGGAGTGCAGGGAGGAGGTGGAAATGAGGGCTGCAGCCCTGAGAAGCTCCAGGCCTGACTTGGAACATTCTGCACCATCTTCCCCCCAACTAACTCTGCACTGCCAAAAATTCTATAAGTAAGCAGTAAAGGTGCACAAGTCATCACAATCCCCCCTCGCAGGCTCTGCCCTCATTGATTTATTTGTTAGATCCAAAGAGAAAGGAATTGTGCCTGATGAAATTGAGTCATCCATTCTCTCTGGTATGTGTTGATGATCTTGTGACATGCTACTGTGGTCTCAGAACATCTGTGGATGTTACATTTGCATGTAAACAAACAGAAACAATCCATATTAAGCCGATGTGGATTGAGAGGTGTATGAAAAATGGATTGGAAGCTGCGAGCTATGTGGATGGTGAGAATAACACCATAGTATATTCTGTCTAGCTGTTGTACTTTTGTCTTCTTGCTTGCATTTCATTAAAGTTTCAGTTAGCTAGCTCTGGGAGATCAGATATCATCAGATAAGACGGCGAGGAGTGAGCGACAGAGCTGAGTCAAGGGTCGCCCGGGTTACGAGTGGAGAGTCGGGAGCGCCGAGCAAAGCTGGGATCAGTGAAGGGCTTTAGCCACGGGCGCACGTCCTGCCTCTTCAGACTCCCTGCGTTTCGGGGAGCTGCCTATCAGACAGGCGGGGCTCAGCCAGATGAGCTGTCAGGCAGAAGTCAGGGCATCGACGGGAGGCGGTGTGAGAGCAGCAGCACGTGGATAGGAGGGAAAGAAAATGGTGAGGAGGGGAGGAAGGAGTGGTAGGGAGGTAGGCAGAAAAAACCCAGACCTTGTGTTTCTAAAGCCCAGCTCATACATTGCTAATGCCTGGAGTAATATGGGTCTCATTCATAATGTATAAACCCTTGGCCCCTGCTTGCAAAGTATATCATGCGCACTGTAAAGAGGTTAAAGATTGGGTTATGTTTGCCGGGAATGTGGCGACCACTTCTGGCCCGAGCAGTGGTGTATGCCATTGTTGTGAATGTGGATTGCAGGGAGGGGCTGCTGCAGTACAGGACAGGAGGCCCGGGGGTGTTTCTGGTACACGGACAGCTTGAACTAACCCTGCTGACAATATCTCAGCCCACCAACTGGGTTTTTTTGGTTTTACGCGTCCTGCTGGAACATTAGTGTAAATAAGGCAGAAGGGTGTAAGAGAGTGGACAGGCCATTTATTTCACGATGCCCTCATGCCAGCATCGCAGGGGTTGTTGTTGTGCAGCAGACAGAGAAGCTGTCAGAACCGCATGCCACGGATCAGTCAGACCTGCAAGGTGGTGCAAACTTAAAAAAAAGGGCCAGTCCCGCAGGCGGCTTTTAATCTTCGACCCAGTCGACAGATGAGAACGCTGGCGATTAAAAATGCAGCAGGTAGAATTTGGAGGTTCAACCGTGGCGTGGCAGAAGCTCTCGGCGTGTCACGAACACTTTTAACTTCGCCGATAGCCGAGCCAAACAGCACTGGCGAAAACACTCCTTCCTGGTTTTTTCTTTTTCCACTTTTACCGAAGTGACTGTGCAGATAAATCAACCCTCCGGTTTGGCCCCATTACTGAGCACTTCCTTCGCCTCCATCCGGCCTCCTTCTCCTCAGCTCCGCTGCCTAAACAATGCATGAACCTCTCAAAGGGCAAAATGCTGTACCACTTAGCAAATGAATATTTTATAGTGTGTAAAAGTATGTACGGCCTCCCTTTTGACTGGCCCCCTTTTTTTTTTTTTTTTGCTTCTCCACCTCCTCGGGTTGCTGGAAGGCCCTGGATGCCAAGCATCTCCTCCAGAGGGTCAAAGTTCACCCCTCGTCTTCCACGACATAACATCGCCTCTCTGAGCAGCGCAATTGCTTCCTTTGATAGGGCGGAGTGCTTTGGTGCATTGAATGTGTTGTAATTTCATTTCATGTAATCGAATCAAGCCCTTGAAGTCCCCTGTCAGATTACATGCAGCACAGGCAGAATGGGAGGAGGCAGTACTGTGAAAAGTCCAATAAAAGGGAACTTATGAGAATATGGTGGTTGTGGCTTCATTTCTGCCCACAAGCCTGCCTGCTCATGTCCTGTGGTCCCATAATTCTGGAGCAATCATCCAGAGCTCGTCTTAATACTCTGCGTGTCGGTCAGGGATCACAGAGCATCTCTGGGTTCATGATATACGCCGGTATCACATGTCTGTTTGTACGGGATTGAGACGCATCATCTCTCATCCTTTCCACACCTCTGTTTTTGTTGCTTTCATCCCCTCCACCACCACCTTAAACGTGCACCAAATTCACTAGAAAACTTTTCTGCAACTTACCCACATACCTCACCTCTTTGGCCTCCATTTCCGCTCTCCCATCTCTCAATCCCCCCCCATCCCTCCTCCCCCGTTTTCCCCTCCCATCTCTTTCTTTCAATTTCTCCCTCCCTCTCTCCTCTCTCTCTCTCCCTCTGTCTCTCTGCTGATCGATATTTGGGGCTGAATTGGCTGAAAGGGGAAAAGAGGCCTGTAAAATTGAGGAGACAGGCTGTTGGAGGGCAGCCAGCCTATCTCCCTGGCTTGTTTATGCTTCAGGAATGATTCCCAATACCAGATAACCTGCAGTAACGTCAGCATGTGTCTGTCTTGAGGGATGGCCATGATCCACCAATTTCTAATTATCGGCCAGCCGACCACTTATCCGAACAGTATTTATTGTTATTAAAAATCTTAATTGCGCTGCGAATGAAGTTGCTTTTCATGTTTGCTGCATGTTGCACCGCTGATGGAGGAAGGTTTTATGTAAGGATGTGGACGGAGGAGCTCCATATCTCTGGGTTATATGTGCACAAAGGGTCCCCTTGGGGAGTTTGTCTTTCTCTATTTGTGTTTGTCAGGGGATTTTTTCGTGGCAAACACACACTTCATCACTTTGACATTGATTAAAAATACATGGCCCTATTCTCGAGGACAGTCGGTGCACAAATCAGCACAGTGTTCAGTTCAGCACTCACCATCCAAAGCCTCTCCGGCTCCCTTCTCCTCCGGTCTCGGCATCCAGGCCTTTTTGCTCGTTTAATTGCAGCGCTGCTCTGGGCAGCGTAATGGAAGCTCATGGGACCGGGGGTGCACGTCCATCCATGTGCACGTGTGGACGCTGCATGTAATCGAGTTTAAAGGGGACATTTCATGTAAAATCCACTTTTTAGCCCTTAAATCCATGTTTTTGTGCACTTCTACGTGCTTAGGAATGTGGAAAATGATGCTGCACATATATCTTTATATTCTTTATGATCATATTTTTCACTCTGTTTAATTTTCTCTATTACGTTGTTTATCTATTACATCACAGTATTTGCTGCCAAATATGGTCGTGGACTTCCTGTAATCAATGTGGTGAATCTGATACG
>JBAMHV010000022.1:21180766-21198385 GCA_037177535.1 Pseudomugil gertrudae
GTATGTGGACTGTTTTATAGAGCTAGCTAGCTATTGTGCTAATTCTGGCGTATTTACATTGATGCTTACTTGCTGACTTGTGGAGTAGAAATAGTTCAGACTCACAGTTTAGATTATAAACGCTCTAAATCCCCCCTGAACGCCGGCTTTCTCCCAGATGACATCAGTGCAGTGGAACCACTGCAGTAATGTTTTCCTGTGAGCTTGCAGAGGCGTTCTCGCTGCAGTGACCGCTGCTGGACAGCGAGGCGGGCCATTGATAAATTGATCAGAGTGAAATTGTGGTAGTAGTGAGACATGCTCTAAATCCCTCCCCCCCCCGCATCGCCACACGTCCCACGCCGGCTCTGGCATCAATTATTGTGGATTGCGTGGTTGACAGAGTGTAAACCAGGTGCCAGCCCTCAATCCAATTAAAGAGATTTAATTGGAGGAGAATAAATGGAGTGTGTCCACAAAGTGCTGCCTTATACCTGCATTTAGAAGATTTCGCTCGCACCTTTTTGAAACGTAAGCTTTTGTTTATGAAAGACTGATTGAATCTAATAAAGCCTCCAGGTTGTTGCTTTTCCCACACTGCCTTGCTCCACAGGTCAGTAATGCAAACAATCCAATTTCTCCACACTGAGAGCCATACTGGCATGTAGAAATGGGATTATTATCTAAAATGGGCCCAGCAGGTGTTTCAGGTGATACAGTGTAATTTCAGGAGAGTGATAGTGTTTCTCATGGCCCGGCTTTAAAGTCCCTGGGATGCTTTTAAGAGTTTCTAACAAATAAGTTAGTAAATCTGCCACCGTGGCCTGTTAGCGTTATTACCGTGGAGTGTGTGTGTGTGTGGCGTGGATCACCTGAAGGCGTCTCTGCCTGAGTTTGAGGAGTTCATCGAGCTAAACCGAGGCATCTGAAGCGGTCAGGTAGCGCTCAGGGTGGTCCCGACTCTTTTCTATCCAAATTCGTCCCCGGGGATGTGGCTCGTTCCCGCACCCCCCACTCCCGAAACTCCTCACAGGGGACGGACATGCATAATTCAAGATTGTTATCAGTCTGCTGCTAACCTCTTTATTCCACCGTACACACACACACACACACACACACAGATCTGCAGTGAAACAGTATGACTGCACATCAATGATTCACCAGACAGCAGCGCCCCCACCTCCTCCTCCTCCTCCTCCCTTTCCTCCGTTGTGGGAATCATATGGAGTCGACAGGGACTCCACAAGCATGCAACTTCGTATAATTGGAATGAAAAAAAAAGGGCGAGCCGGGGAAATGCTGTATCAGGGATCTGGCGAGAGGCGGCATAGGTGTTCAAACAGCCACTCAGCAGTGTCAACCAGCAGATGGGCGACTGGGTGCCTGCGTTGGCCCACTCGTTAGCCACCAGAAGAGACAGAGAAGGCAACGCGGCGCCGCAGGTTTCAAGAGGAGAGAAGTATTTCAGAGTTTGTGAGGATTTTTAACTCCCCGAGCTGGAAGCGGCTGCCTTAGCATTCCTTCAGGCTTCCTGCGGCGAGCATCTCTGTTCCCCCAAACGTTTTATCTTTCTCACAACACTCACCTTCTTCTTCCTTAAACATCACAGGAGCAAATCAGCAGACAAGCGATTGTACAAGTTTTCTCAAGCTTTCCAGAATTACCACCATTTCATCATGGATAATCACAGTTAATAACCCTTCTCATTAAGGAGACGAGAATCACGGGTCATTAATATTGTTAATATCTTCTCCCCTTCCTTCTCTTCTATCTCTCTTATTCCCCTTCTCTGCATGCCAGAGGGAGTGGAAACAAAAGGATGACTAAAAAAGAGCTTAGCGTGACAGTGATTAACCGATCCGGGTAGATGGACTGTGATGAATCAAACTTATCTCTCAAATCTTAATAACTGGAATTAGCCTCTGATTAGATGAGCTCTGGCTACGGTGGGGAGTAGTCAGCTTTTTTTACTTCAAAGAATCCAGCCATGTAAACCTGTCCCTCCTTCCAGTGCAGCGCGAAGGAAGAAATAGGCCAACAGGAGCCAGAGAGATAGATGCTAACACAAAGGGAGTCATTGGAGAGAATGAAGAGATAACGCAGCGTTACACCTGTTCAGACCTTCCCCTCGGTTTATCTCCCATTTTCAGTTTTCTTCTCTCCTAACATCGTCGGGGGGGAGTCCGCTGGGAGGTGTCAGACTCTCTGTGACGGGGTCATAATGAGAGTGGAGCACTCCCTCATTTGCATATGTTTGCCTTTGTCACAGCGGTCAAAGAATGTCATGTTAAGATTCCTGCATGCTTAAGTAATGACATTTTGTCCCCACGAGGAACTCTGGACCCCGAATCGCAACCCAGAGGACAAGAGGGAGGGAAAATATTGAATTATGGTGGCCGATCAGCTGATTCTAAAACAAATGTTGTCATTTCCATGGCCGGGGCAGCTCTGAGGAGCTGCTATGATGGCTTTATATGACCAGAATAACAGAACATCCCGCTTCTCAGTCAGCACTTATTCAGGTCTATATCTTAGTGATCAATAGCAATCTCAAAGAAGTCGTCCAGTTTTGGAGCATTTTTAATAGAAAATACGTCAATATCACTTTGTTCTGACAACTTTAGGGAAAAACGAGACGATGTGTGGATGAAAAAAGTTCTGCGGTGTGTTTCTGATGAGGTCAAAAGGAGCGCGCCGTCTGTTCACTCCAGTAAACGAGTCTAAACGCCAAAACTGGAAGCTTCCCACAAGTTAATCCAAATTTTGACACCCAGTGTGAAGTAATTAGTCCCAGATGTAAATATCTGTTATGCAACAAAAGCGGCAGCAGCACTGAAACCGACAATTATCTCCTCTTATGGTTTTGGCAAAACGCTACGAGTCTAACCAAGTGTAACTGATGACTTTTTCACAGGGCCTCCAGGCTTATTTGGTGGTGTTTTTATTTATTTATCTGCATTTTTTTTCCGCCCATGCTGCTCCTAAGCCCAGACAGCGCTGTGGCTGAGACAGACAGGTTCATTACATGTCACAGGAGTTCAAAGTGATCCTCTGTCTACTCTGTTTATTAAGAGGCGCTGCAGCGTCTCTGAGGTATAGTAACACTTGCAAGTCGCACCGCTAAGAGCAGTCCCATCTCGATACCGGGTTCCGTGCGAGGCGAACTCGGCTGCAGCGTAATGAAGAAATCAGCAAGGGATTGAGGAAAATGAACTCCCTTTCTAATACCTCCATCCGAGGCCGTGGAGCAAATAAGTGCTCCCAATAACGAGGAAAAATCAAGTTAGAGGGGATGAAACATATGTGACACGTGAAAACGATTAAGCCTCTCAGAAAAGAGCGGCAGAGGAACATGAACGAAATCTAAATTGACTCGGACGCAGAGCGAAGACACTCGGTGTTTATTTTCATGAATTGATTTTTCCGCAAATGAGATGGAAAAATGGGAAAAGATCAGAGTTTGCAGGGGAGGAAACGCGAGACAAAACAATAACCCCGCTCCCCAGCCTATTTGAAATCATAAACCTACAGTGGTGGAGAGGAAGAGCAGGATTTTGTGGTGGTGGGGGGGTGAATCTGCATTAAATTGGGCTGCTCCTCTGCATCTCCCCGCTCTCACTCGCGTGCTGTAATTGGTTGACTTGGGGGAGGGGAATAGCCACTGCACCAAATATGTGGCTCATCATGAAGCTCTGCTGAAGGTGTTTTGTTTTGTTGTTGTTGTTTACCTCGTCTAATTCTCTCTCCTTCCTTTCGTTTTTGCACACCTTGGACTCACTGTGTGGCATTTGGTTGTAATTAACACATGCTGCAGCCTCTGGTGAGTGTTAACAGAGAGACTTAGAGTAAGATCATGTGGCTCTCCTAATTAAAATGGACCCAGCTAGACAGCTTCTATTTATGCGCCTTCGAGACAAAATGAATGCCAGTTGCCTTTGGAAATCATCCCAGGCCGTCTTTTTCGCCTGACTGTCTGTGATGCGGCTACAATTAACCGAGCGTCGGCACCAGAACCGGGGACAACAAGAGGCTTTCATGTATCTGGCTGGAAAAACCACCCAGTGTTTCGTTTGTGTTGCATCAACTGATTGCCGTGCGTTGAGCTGCGTTTTTACGATAAACTCTGCTCAGGTTTGTGATGCGACGGCCCAGCGGGATTTGTCACAAGTTTGCCACCATCACTGTCAGACGGTCATTAAAGGAAAATGAGCGTTGTTCTGGAGAGGAGTGCTTAGTGAGGGAGCCTTTGGATGAGGCGAAAACTATTTCCAGACACTGAACAGCTCAGGGTTCACTTTAGAAAATGTTGTGTCATTTGACGAAGCAAGTTGCTTGTGCGAATGTGCTTCGTGTGAACCAACGAGACAGCTATGCAGCGTGTTGGAGCATTCGTGTTTGTACAACGAGCCTGCAGAATCACTACGTTCAGAGCTCTACGATAGGAAAGCGCAGCACGTACGTTCGGAGCTCTACGGTATGAAAGCACCGCACGTACGTTCGGCTCTACGGTAGGAAAGCACAGAATGCACGTTTAGCGCTCTACGGTAGGAAAGCACCGCACGTACGTTCAGAGCTCAACGGTATGAAAGCACTGCACGTACATTCGGCGCTCTACGGTAGGAAAGCACCGCATGTACGTTTAGAGCTCTACGGTAGGAAAGCACCGCACGTACGTTCGGCGCTCTACGTTAGGAAAGCACCGCACGCACATTCAGCGCTCTACATTATGAAAGCACCGCACGTAAGATCAGAGCTCTACGGTAGGAAAGCACCGCATGTACGTTCAGAGCTCTACGGTAGGAAAGCACCGCACGTATGTTCAGAGCTCTACGGTAGGAAAGCACCGCACGTAAGATCAGAGCTCTACGGTAGGAAAGCACCGCACTTACGTTCGGCGCTCTACGGTAGGAAAGCACGGCACGAACGTTCAGAGCTCTAGGTAGGAAAGCACTGCACGTACGTTCAGAGCTCTACGGTAAGAAAGCACCGCACGTACGTTCAGAGCTCTAGGTAGGAAAGCACCGCACGTACGTTCAGAGCTCTACGGTAAGAAAGCACCGCACGTACGTTCAGAGCTCTACGGTAGGAAAGCACCGCACATACGTTCGGCGCTCTACGGTAGGAAAGCACCGCATGTACGTTCAGAGCTCTACGGTAGGAAAGCACCACGTGTACGTTCAGAGCTCTACGGTAGGAAAGCACCACATGTACGTTCAGAGCTCTACGGTAGGAAAGCACCACGTGTACGTTCAGAGCTCTACGGTAGGAAAGCACCGTGGGTACGTTCAGAGCTCTACGGTAGGAAAGCACCGCATGTACGTTCAGAGTTCTACGGTAGGAAAGCACCACGTGTACGTTCAGAACTCTACGGTAGGAAAGCACCACATGTACGTTCAGAGCTCTACGGTAGGAAAGCACAGAAGCTTCACCGCTCCATCACCGCTCCTATCGCAGGGATTGATCAGCACGCTCCCATCTGAGTGATTTCCCTCTGGATTCAATGCAACGCATTTAGTCGCCTGCTGTATTTTGCCTTTGCGTTGATCTTTGACCCTTCGTCACACACACGAGTCTGTGCAGCACTCTGCCGTTATGAGTTCCTCCTAACAGCTCCATCTCCTCTCGGCCTCCCAACAGCGTCTCCTCCCCATAAGCTCCACTAAAGAGGATCACGGAGTGCTGGCGGGCGGCCAACGCCTCGTACCTGCTGAGATGAATATGGCCTTGGCCCTCTACAGCGGGGTTAACACCGGTGAATGTGTCTGCGTCTCTGAGACTGGCAGCCTCAGCAGTGGGCATCGCCATGAGGCCTCCCCGACCTCTTTGGCTCCTGATGCTGACTGTAAAAACAAAAAAAACTCCACTCCAGAAGTGATCTCCTTAAGTAAGGGTTTCCAATCCAATTTTACACGAGGAGAGTGCTTAAGATCAGAGATAGTGTTTTTTATTGTGCTCTTCAGTAATAGAAGTAGAAGGAGTGAGGGGAGAGATTGAGGGAAGGAGGGAAAGAGGAATGGAAAGGACGACAGATCGATAAGGGCTGCTCTCTCTGGTTGCCTTTACTCTTCGTCATCGTGCCCGTGTAGATGAGGTTTAGGCAGCTCAGGGCTGCAGGTTATGTTAGGAGGGCATTAAAGTGTCACGAAGGGACCTGCTCTGTTCTCATAAAAGGCTCTGCAGGTGGAGAAACGCCGCCCATATAACGACGACTCGTAGTGCTCGTTTGCAGCCGTAATGAACAGCAATCTCTTCGGAGGAATGAGGTGCGGTACCTGACCGGCGTGCCACGGAGGGCTTTTCATTAGGCATCATGGATGTTTGCTGGGAACGACTCGGCCCGGCAAACGGGGCGCACTGGGATGAGCACAGCTCGCTTGATTTGCATGGGCCTTTTTTTTTCTTTTCCCAGTCCATTTCCAGTTGAATAACTCGTTTGTCACATACATCAGAGGAAGGCGAAGATCATACGAGAGCCAGTGTTACTTTGTGTCTCACTAATGAGGCCTGTACTCTCCGCCTCCTTGCTTTTTGCCGTGCTGCCCTTTGAAACAGCAGCGACATGGTGCTACACACTCAGTCGTCCTCTTTCTCCGATACCCAGCTCCAGGCGGCGATCCTGTTTGTGTGTCACTCTGCTTGATCTCAGTCCTCTGCTCTTGTTTAAGGCTCAAATACCCCAAGACCTGACACAGAAACACTAACCAGTGTGTCCTGTGACTGTAATGAGTCAGATTCCAGCCCACGCGTTGAGAGACACTCGAAGGCAGATGATAGCTTAACGAGTTTAGTAGAACGTGTCGTGAGGCGTGAGAAGAACAACAAACTGTAGTACAGTTTTTCCTAACGAGTACGGCAAACAGAAGAGGTTGAAAAGCGAAGCTAGAAGACACCGTCCACATGTTGGGCTCTCTGTCATTCCTTTTCAAACCTGGTTACCGAAACCGTTCATGCCGAGTGTAATTTGGTTTCTAGAGGCATGGACGCTTCTTCATGTTCCACTCTACTCAACTGGCATCTAACTGGTATTAATGGAAGCCACTATGTTTTATGTTGAACTCTCTTGAGCAAGCAGATTGTTACTTCTCATGCAGCTCACCTGTTCACGTGACGCAGAAGATAAATGTGAGGTGTCTTCATCCGAGCACGAGTGTTTCTCTCAGCTGCAGGATGTCGTTCTTTTTGCCGCATGACCCTGCATATCGCTGCAGCTTTCTGCATCGAGACACCCTCCTGAGTCAATGCAGGGATCTCATTCGAAAGACTAATGAGGAGTCTGTGTTTTACAACAGCCTAAGGTGCCACAGAATCAAGGATTAAATCAGAGTAACCCAACTAGAATAATGAGGCATCCCAAAACGGGGGCGTAAAGATTCGTCCTGAAACCTGGATTTGATCTCTGCATGCGGGTGCTTTGCAGCCTGAGCAACAGAGGACAGACTTGAGGGGGGGAAATAAAAAAAAATCCCGATCAAGTTCACGGCAGGTGTCTTGTCAGTGACTAAATAAAAGATATAACTGAAGCTTTGATCTCTTTAATGACGTGAGGAGTGTTTGATGTAGGAACACAACACCTTGTTTCCGGGCCGCTGAGCTCTCTCGGCCAGGCTGTTGACGTGTTGACAGCTTGCATGTTTAAAGCAGGACACGCGGATCCGGTGGTACACCGAGCTGTCGTACCGGGAGGTGCATCTTTTTTTTTAGGTAACAAACCCCATTCTCCTTTCAAAATGGGCGCTTAGAAGTTGAAAATTGCCAACATCAAGAGCTTCCTTGAATTAGGATGCCCCGCAATGCAAGTGTGTTATATAATGCCGTGACTGGAGGGAGAGGAAAAGTAGAGCACAGGGGTAGAGATTAAAAAAGTTTCTGCATAAAAAGAGAGGAGGGAGGCAGAGATGAGCATAAAAGGGGAAGGAGGGGGGGAGAATTGAGAGGAGACAGAAATACAGTATAATGGAAAATAGAAAGGGGGGGGATTAGGTCAGGCAGAAGTGAGGGTCCAGCCTTGAGGCCTGGCAGGCTGCAGGAGGCTGGTCAGCTTCTCGCGCCTCTCAAGGCTTCTCTCTTTTTTCATTTAGATAATGGAGCATTTTGTTAATTGGGGGCGTTTAGGCCGAGGTTTGTTTGCCAACACGTCAGAGCAGAATTATTTCCACTACATTTACAGCATAGTGTTGCTCGGCTCCCTCTCATTAGAACCACAGATCCAGCTTTCTGTGGATGAGGCCAAACACCACTGCAGCAAAATAAAACACATTTATCTACTATCTCCACATCCCCAGCTAGCTTGTAAAGGAAGAGACAGAAACTCTGTTTACTGTTATTGTTTTTCTCCACTCATAAACCCTTACTTCTCCACTCCTATCCAAAGAGTTATGCGTCAAGCTCGCATGATCTGTATCTTTAAATTTGATTGAGGGGACTTGCAGGGGGTGTTATTGGATTGTAGTGTTATTGTTTCACCTTTTTCTCAGTGTGTTTTTAATGTTGGGATGGATATCCGCTCCAGCAGCACTGATATCACAGTTCTGCTCATTAGGCTGGATTCAGAGAGCAACAATAAGACATGCACTTCTGTAGTCCAGCCATTACTGAGTTTAACAATGTGCACCAGCCAGAAAAGTCCATTATTTCTGCAGCTCATCATCTCAAGCATCCACACGAGACAAAGGGTCTGTGGAACTGCTTCATTGCGAAGGCCCATCTATCACTTAAGTCAGGAGAGTAAAAAAAAAACATATGTGGTGCAGATTTGACACACTGGGAGTTCTGGTGGTGTACGGAGAAGCAGTCAGACTGAGTTTTATATACTCTGCTGAGTATATCAACTCTTTTTTTTATTAATTTCTGCCGACAAACAAGTAAGATTTCTCCTCGGATTTTAAAAAACGGTGCACTTAACGATAACCTGAGGAGTAAAAGCTCATGGAGCGAGGCGCTGGTTGCTGCTGGAAGTATGAAAGTGGAGCTCGGCGAGGGAGCAGCTGCTAGTTTAACAGACCTGTCACGGAAATCAAAGACCTTAATCAAAATTTTATCAATTAATTGATCTTTCCTCTTGTGCTTTGCCACAAGTGCAATTGAGATTCCCCCTGACTCTTGCCCCTGCAAGTGCAAGCCATGCTCTACAACATAAACTGTGTTCATTAGCTGTGATCAAGGATTTCTCTAATGCGAGCTGAGAAGTGGTATGATGGCTGTTTCCCTCTGACTTCGCTGCTTTGCAGGACACCTCTCCCCGTCTCAGGAGGGAGCTCTTTGTGTGCTTTTACTTTTATCCCGGCTCCAGCCCTAACCCTTCCTCTCCTCTGTGTTCTCCTCGCAGGGTAACCAAGAGGCCACCAACCCCCCAGAAGCGATGGCCCAGCCGTACACCCCAGCCCAGTACCCGCCTCCCCCACAGAATGGCATCCCTGCAGAGTTTGCGGCGCCCCACCCGCTTCCTACGCAGGACTACACCGGGCAGAGCCGGGTTCCCGAGCACGCCATGACCCTGTACACGCCCACACAGACGCACAGCGAGCCGGCCGGCACT
This sequence comes from Pseudomugil gertrudae, assembly GCA_037177535.1. Classification (NCBI taxonomy): domain Eukaryota; kingdom Metazoa; phylum Chordata; class Actinopteri; order Atheriniformes; family Pseudomugilidae; genus Pseudomugil; species Pseudomugil gertrudae. Next base: position 21,190,281 of record JBAMHV010000022.1, read on the forward strand.
GACAACAACACGCCCGCCATCACCGCCACCACGACCGCACCGGTCAGTGTCCTTCATCACCTGCAAACACTGTTCTCAACACGCTGTCAGCAAGTAAAATATATTCTTATTATCATCTTATACTTTCTTTTAAAGGTGTTTGTATGAATTTAACATGAATCTGTGACTAACAAACTGTGACAGAACATTCCTGATCTCCCTCCTCTCCTCCCCCGGTGTCTGCCATTACCTTTCGTCTCCTCATACAGACGATTAGCGACAGCAGCAACTTTCCAGTTTGCTTTTGTTGTGTGTTTTAGGGCTGATCAGTCACATTCGGGTGGTCTTTAGTTCCAGTCGTGTAAAAATGCAAAGTTTAGCAACAAGAATCTTAAAACTACATTTGTTTTCTCTTAAAGAGACAAAACCTTCGTAATCCATTAGATCAGGAAGCTTTTCCTCAGATACTCGATGGTTTTTTTGTCCTACAGATAATATGATCTACACCAGCAGGAGGGAAAATCTGTTCAAACTTTTAACTGATGCATCAATCTCAGGATTTACAGTAAAACATGTGCAGCAGCTTTTTCACTGTTCCTTTTATTATGTTTTAACAATCTTAATTAATCCGATCAGGACGTTTGAGCCAAATCCTCGTTATTCTGATGGCCTCTTTTTTTAATCTAGATCGATAAATTTCCAGAGTATCGCTGATTAAAAGACCCCGGAGATGCTTTTGTGCTGTTCAAAAACACAGAAGATTTCCTCTAATTTGTCCTCTGCTGCATACAACATTAAAATGAGCTCAGGTGTTAAAAATCCATATTCAGCCTTAATATTACCTTTAATTAAATGTCACATAAATCATAATATAATGTGTTTATACGGGATTTTAAACAAGGTGTGTAAACAGATTGTTTCAAGAGACTTCAGAAAATTATTTTATGCATAATTTAACATGCACATGTGGTCCCATCTGTATTACTGTAGTATGCATTTTTAATTGTCTAACTACCCACCATATTGTAGCTTTATTATGTTAATATTCAGTGCATTTAGAAGTTTAAGACTTTCTCTTTCTTACGCTGTTTTTAACTCTGTTTTCAACCTCGTTTGACCGGCGGTTAGACACAGAAACGCCATTATTTTACCTCCATCTCTGCACCAAATATGAAACCAAATGGATGGTTTTTGCACAATCTTGCAGAAATGTCTGTCATCGTGTTCTCCGTCTCCGCTGTTGGAGGAGCAAATTGTACCAATCACATGAGCTCCTTTATGGGGGGGGGTTAGCAGACTCTGCACATTCGTTCAAGGCTCCCTCAAAGACAACCTGAGCTGTTTTATTCATCTGCATGCAGGAAAGTTTCATGTATAGACTGAGATGATTCAGATTTCCTAACCTCCACCCTTCTGGCCTCGGTTAAAGAGCGAGGTAGATGCATCTTCCTCCATCACTAAACTGCTTTCATCATCTGTAACTGACACGAATCATCCCGGTCTGTGCCAGGACAAGTTAGCCCTGTTTGTGCTCGTTCACCCCATCACGCCATTGTTTACAGTGAGTCAAGCTTCTCACAGTGATGTCTGGGTTAACGTTTAATTTTGTGCTTTGAGTTGAATGTATGCTACCAGGAAGCTTAAATAAGAACATTTAGTCATTTATAAGGACAAGCAGTCAAATTAGTATACAGTATGATTTAATACAACCGGAGTACTTTTGGTATATCCGTGCCTGCTAATTCATTAAACTTACCAAAAAAAACATTTAGTTTCCAACAGGAAGGTCTACTTTACTTCTTATCATGTGGTTCAGGCTTGTGCACACACCATCATAATGAATGTACACACGTTTATGTTTTCCTATTGATACAGAACGTTTATAAGCATCATTTTATTCATATTGGATATTTAATGGTAACAAAAACCTGCAAACGTACCTAATGGTGCACACAACACACACAGTTTCATAAAAAGTAAAACATTTCAACCAGTTAGGTTTGTAGCAGCTGTAAGGTGTTCACGCTGTGTTATAAAGTCAGGGCAGTGCTCTGGCATGGATTGGTGATGAACAAAATGCTATCATCTGCGTACAGACGGACGTGAGAATCACCTGCAGCATGAGCGATATCAATGTCAATTTGAAAAAGAGATGGACTAAGTATGGATCCCTGAGGAACACCGTTGGACAGGTGTAGCCCCTCCACCCTCACAGATCGTACTCATCCAGAGCAATAAGTGTTTACATCATGAGATGAAAAGGAGGATACTAAGTTTAGAAAAAAAAGGAGAATTAAATAAATAGAAGCTCCAGACTGTCTTTGTACCTATAGCATAAAAACACCTGCTGTGGGGGGGTCACAGCGAGGCCACAGCCCTCCAGAGAGGGATCTAGGTCACTCATAAAGAACACTGCTAATACCTCCATTTTCCCAGCCTCACAATTACTGTGCAGCTATGACTATTTGGCAGCAGAAAAGTGCTTACGCAGCACAAGCAGAGCAACAGCGCATTATCATCGCCTTGTAATGTAGCAATGTTTGATTTGAAGATGTGTGTGTGACGCTTTCCAACTGCTCTACGGTTATATCCTGCACTTACAGTAATGGCTGACACGCAGGAGAGTTTAAAGTGAGGAGGGAATTGGCAGGAGGTTTTGTCTCCTCCTTCTCTGTACATCACTCCTCTGCTCTTTCTCTCACCGCCCCCCCATCCCTCCCTCTCTCTCTCTTATTTCATCTGGTCGCCCGCTGTGAGAAAAAGCCCAGAGATGGTGGCTGAGGAGAGATGAGAGCTCGTCTTGCTTTCCCTCCATCATCTCCTCTCTGCCTCCATGCTCTCCACCCGTCTCTTCTCGGTGGAGGACAGAGGGATGAGATTAGTGGGGTGTAAACAGAGAGTCTAATTCTCGGGGGGGCTGCTGGTGTAGTGTCGCCCACCGCTGTGTTCCCCCGGCTTTAACGGCAGACCCAGCCTGTTTGCTGTGGGTGCCACAGACGGGCCTGGGTGCCTTTGATTAGGGCACCCTGCAGAAACACAGATTGAGCGAGCAGATCAGCTCACTGCAAATCCCCCCACCCCTACCCCCCTTCCTGGCTCGACTCTGCTGCGCTCAGCTCCTCCACCCCACAACGACGCTTTGCTCTGCACATCTTCTTGACTTAAAGACTTAAAAAGAGTCAAGTGAGTGAAAATTCAGTGAAACGTATGGATTCTGTGTCAATTCCCCGCAGAGAGTGGAGAGTGTGTATGTTTTAATGAGGCGAGGGGGAGTCTTCACTCCTTCTCTGCTCCTGTCTGCCGGTCTCCAGTCTATACTGGGAAGGTGGCGCTGTCCACAGCCAGGATCTCTGGGACCTCGCTCTGTGTCGTGTTCAAACAAGCTGACTTGAAAGCCAGCGACTTGAGGAAGAGAGGCAGCCCCCAACTTTCCTCCAAATCCTTAGAGATGAGGGTAGCAGAGGGCTGCCAGGGAGCTCTGCTACATAAAAAAAATTCAAGCTCGTTATCTGGCTCAGTTCAAATAGTCTGAGGTTTGGTTGAATTTCATGAGTAATCATTCTCTTTTCAGATAACAAATTAAGGCAGTGGCATTAGGGCAGCACTCATTTCCAGATTTTTCACAGCCCATGTCAGCGGCAGGGAGACTTTCCAAAGGGTATTCTGGGGGACTGTGATAACATAGACGCACACACACGCGTGAACACACAGGGGGCCATGCAGAAAACATGGACGAGCACATGCAAACAGTTGTGCCCGTCTCTCATGGGTTTGTGGGATTGAGACACAAACGGGGGGTGTAGCTTTCAGAGACGGTGCTGATGTAGGCCACCGTTAAAAGGAGAGGACTCTGGAGGTGGGAGGAGTCACTTCTTCTTCCTTATTATTGTCCGTAACCCAGCGGAGCTAAAACCGCCACTAAAATACAAAAAAAACTTCCCCATCAAGAGGAATTTATTGGGGAGTATTTCCAGCTGCACATCAGCAGATTTAACCCTTTTTGCATATAAAGAAGCTATTTTCTAGTCCACAGCTACTCGATTCAGACTCAGCTGAATGGATTCAATGAGTCATTAATTTGAGTTGTGTGTGTTGGAGCAGGGAAACACTGAAAACCTGCAGGACCCTCATAGGACTGAATTTACTCCCCCTGTTCTAGTCTATGCATGATGTGGATGGTGGTTTTGCAAATTGGCCACTAAACTAAACATTAACGATATGCTGCCACTAAATTACCTTTAAAACATTTTTCATCAGTAAAAAGAAGGAAAAAAAGATCATTGTATGTTTTTATTTCCTAAATATTTCTGATAGGACTCATCTGAGGGGATAAAACGCAGCATAGTCTGTAAATTCACTTAAAAATGAGTCGAATCAGATGTTTTCACCCGAAATATGAAAACAATGATGCGTTTAATCTGGTTAAAACACATAGAAATAAAAATATGTGTGATAAAAGCAACATTATTGATACTAGAAACGTTTCTATTTGTAGTTTTTTATACTGATCTTCATAAAAAGAGAAAACTTGATAAAAACCTTTGCTCAGAAATATTTTTTTCTAATTATTTTCTACAAACTCCTGAATAAAAACATAAATTTATTCCCCACAAGCAGAAAAGCTGAATTATTCTGGGTGTATTTGGAGCCCAAAGCTTTAACGTATAGGGATGAACCCGGTGATGCAGTTCATGGACCACACTGGAGCTGTGATGCTTCAGCTGTGTGTAATCACTGCAGCAGGCAGTAAATCCACCTAAAATCAGTTAAATGTGATACTTTTTTACCTCTCTGTGTATCACAAACACATTGTTTCATGAAATGTGAGTTTATCTGCTCCAGTCGCTGATGTAGCCATGATGTAGCACGCTGAGCGCGAGCTCCAACCGGAGCAGCGCCACTAAATAAGTTTACTTCACAGATTTCTCTGAAACCAGAAGCACCACCCGGTTTCCAGCCTCTCTCTCTCTCCAGCAGTCCTGTACTGGAGCTATAATCGTCCAGTGAAAACAATAATAAACCAGGAACTGTGTCTGTCAGCCTTCAGGAAAGCCAAATGCTGTTATCTGCAGGGTCATTGCTGGCAGAAGTAATTGGGACCAGTCTGCGCATGCTGGGGTGAAGATTCAGCTGCTTCTTTTACATTTAGTGAGTTTCATGTACATGGAGGGGCTTCGGCTCGCTCTCAGATGAGCTCAGACCCTCCTCTCGCTCTCTGCTCTCTCAGGTTATATTTCCAGCTTCTTTAGAAAAAGACAACAAACAGGAGGAGCACCGGAAGAGGAAAGTAATGAATTACGGCTCAGGCATTATAATTCTTGTGAGCAAAGACTCTAAACCCCCTCCACCCCGACTCCTATTTAATCGGATGTAATCTACCTGCTTGGCAGCATTCCAATCAGATAGTTTCAATTATGCTCTTGTAATGCCACTCTGCGAGGAGGGGGAAAGTGCTGAGCAGAGCACTTTGCAGGCGATTTGCAAATAACAGCAAGGGAGTCTTTTAGAGAAATGACTGAGCAGGAAGCCAGAGAGTTGCTGGAGTTGACAGCTCTCTCACTCTTAGGCTTGCTGGCTTTGGCGGTGATGGTGTGTTTTGCATCCCGCCTCCTCCCTCCCTGTGACAGCAGCTGTCGGGACAGTAAAGTGCCACTGAAGGTGGCCTCCTATGGTAATACAGAGGTAATTATTTTCCACTGCTACAGCACCATTTCACAACCAGGCAGGCAGGTTGGAGCCTCGGGAGCAAGCGTGCAGAGGCAGGCGTCCCGGATCTCGGTGACACTCGAAGTTATTGAGTTAGTAGTATGCAGTCTGGGGTGCGCTTGGAGTCAGCGATTCAGCATTTGTGTTCTCCGTATGTGTGTTTGGCCCTGATGTCAGCGGGGCTGCTGGCCTGTCTGAGCACAGAGTGAAAGTTAATCTGGATGTCTGCAAACACGCGACTGCGCCTGCAGTGATAAAAAAGCCAGACAGACTGAGCTGGAGGACGAGAGGTCCTCAGTAGTCTGGCAACATTCGCTAAAGGTCGATAGTGTCATGTGTGACCGATGGAACCGATTGACCCGTGGGGCTCCGGGTACCTCGTCACCTTCCACGGTCCCAGCATCTGTCTGCAACGTGTCACCCCGGGGCCCAACATGGCCACTCAGGCTATTAACCTCCAGCACACGAGGACGAGGCAGACAAATCCGCTCCTTACTGGTCGGAGAATCTTCCAGCTCTCTTTTCCCTACTTGTTACCATGTGATCCGGATAGCGTGGGTCCAGGGCGCTAGCTCCCACCTGGGTGGCTGCAGGGGAGACAAAGTGGGGACCTTGAATCAAACAACTGTCACTGCTAACAGTGTATGTCACCGTCTCCGAATGGGCCATAAAAACCAAATAAATGACGGCCATTACAGTGGAGATTGTGATTATGATAATGAGAATAATAAAGGCGATCATCATTACGATTATGATGATAATGATAATACTGTGATGATGAATTATAATGAATAAATCCTTACCCCATTTCCTAAATGGTGGGAAATGTATCACTAAGAGAGGCCTGCAGCCATCAGTCCCGGAGCAGGGCGAGGGTTATCAGTGCGCCATGTGAACCTCCTCTCTTTTCACGTCTGCATTGGTACCACATTATGTGTGTGTGTGTGTGTGTGTGGAGCTCAGAGAGCACTTCCCAGGAGACCTTGCAGTTTACATATCACATTCAAACAGCTTTTGTGCTCAATATCTGCCACTTCCACTCTCTCATTCCTCATTTTCCTCCCCTCCTCTGGCTGCTTTCTTTATTTAGTCCCCTTCCACAGGCGTCGCCTCGAAATCAGGGTTAATTTCTGTTGCTTTTTATTCATTTGTTTGCTATTGTGAAACGGAGACAGCCCCTATCAGGGAGAACCACAGGTTCAAATGCCCAAAACAAACTTTATCTTTTCTGATGAGTGACCTCTTGTGGTTGTAAAAGTAATTACTCTGCTCTGTCAGCTGTGTAGTGTTTCTCTGCACCTCACAGGAGAACCAGAGGATGCTTTCCTGTTCCTCCTGTTTTCCTGTTTATTTAGCAAGGCAGCGTCCACTCTGTGATGCCGAAGCCCGGTATGTGTGTGGGCGTCTCCCCAGTACAGACTACTTTTAGTTAACACACATGAGGGCCAGATACATTTGAAGGGTCATGAGCTAATTAATGGAGAAGGAAATAAAAATAAACCATGTGGTGCAGCAGGAACAGCTGACATTCATGTGTTAAACATAGATCAGGGGTTAGAAACCTCTCGAATCGATACAGCGGAGTCGAACTACAAACTTAAGTTAGAAGTTTCTGGAAATGTTATGAAAGTAGCTGGTTTACGAACACTTTGTACTGCAATTTAATTAGTGAGCAGTGGAGCTGTGAGAGGGCAGTTTTTCTACCTCAGAACAGAGTCGGGCTAATTGCTGCTTGGCTCCGTACTTAATGTTCATTTATTGATATTAGTGTTTGTAATTTACTTCTCTGAAATAATCCAATCTCATCTTTTTTTTTGGGTTTTTGGCTGCTGGAAGCGAGATCTCTAAACGCAGCGAGAGCTTAAAAAAAAAAAGGAAAAAAGCTGAACAAACTGCACGTTTGACCACAGCAAATAAAAATGAGGTCCATCTGAAACAGACGAGCAAGCGGCGGGTGAAAATCCATCACCGGTGTCACGCGCACAAACAGAAAGGATTTGTCATTGACATCAGACGCGTCATTTATATAGAAATGTCAGCATCACATTCGCATAATGATGGAAACAACAATGCTGAGGGCTCCCGGGCCCCGCGCTCTGATGGCTGTGTGCAAACGTCACCAATAATGTGTCTTTAGTCTAGACATGTCAGGGCTCTGTGGGATCTATATCCACGCCTTTTTGTCAGCGCCTTCAATCTTCCCTGTTGCTCAGGAGCTAAGTGCAAGAGATTAATAAGTGGATTTGTAATGCACAACCTCAGGTTTGACACTATAAGTCATCGGCTGTTTATCGCTTTGGCTTTCTCGCCAGATTGAAAAATGGCAGACATAGTAAGGTAGTTGGGGGAGGGGGGGGGGGGGGGGGGGGGGGGGGGGGGGGGGGGGAGGGGGGGGGGGGGGGGGGGGGGGGGGGGGGGGG
>JBAMHV010000022.1:21199875-21222687 GCA_037177535.1 Pseudomugil gertrudae
GACACATCCTGATGGAGACGCTCTGTTTCTGGGTATAATCGTGTGAGGCCGGGTAGAGTAGGTACTAGTGGAAACGCGCCATTAGAGGACGCTGAACTGTTCTGAAAGGAAAACATCACGTTGTGTCTTCATGAACCTCGTTTATGTTTTGTACTGAAGTAAATCGACCTGTAATGTCAGAGGACACGATTACAGCTGTGTAAAACTTTGTTTCAGGGAATACATGCTGTCATTTTTGTAACCAGCCATCGCTGGTTAGCTAATGCATCGATTATAGATCAGGTTTGGGAAGAAAGAGAGCGACTTTGAGGTTCTGCAGGTGATAGGCTGCCGGTCGGACACCGGAGAGGACTTAACCCAGCTATAAAAACCTGGTGAAGATTTAATTCCTTCTGTTTTCACATCAGAGGATTCTTCTGTTATGAAGCGCTTTTTCAAAGAAATGAGGCTGTCGGTTTGAATAAGTTTCCAGAGGTTGCACATACAGAGTGGTCAGCTGCAGACAAATGGGTTTACATATCGGCACGCCGGGGGTCCTCGTCAGAAATTCTCTCTTTCTTCTCTTTGTCTCTTGACAAATTAATGAAGCAATATATAGTTCAGCAGCTCGCTCCGTGTCTCACAAAAGCCTCGGTAAGATCTGAACTGAATTCGATAATGATAATGGATCTGAATAGAGACGAATGCCAAAAACGTACTTGAAATGTTAGGCTCTAATTGGACCATTAGAAGGCAGAGGCGTTAATTCTCGTCGTTATGAAGACAACATCCAGCTGATGATATTAATTACTTGTGAGCCCTAGCTGTGGCTTTATAAATTGCAGACAACATGGCTGCTTTCTCTCTCTGATTGTTGGCTTTATTGTTCCCAGCTCTGGTGCAGGTCGTGTGGAATCCAAATCACCTCCGTAATTAGCTTGGAGGCTTTGTGTGCCTGGCCCGGTGCATGCAGATATATGATAGAAAATTGATTGCAGCCCACCCCAGTCTCCCTCAATCACCCTCCACGCTCACGTGTTGCCTGCCTCCTTTTCCTGCTCTCGGTGGTTGGCATGGCGGAGGGTTGTGGGATTGATTGTCTTGGTTAGAGCTTGGCAAGGAGATAGCTGGTCTGCTCCACCCTCTGACATGGCCTCCACAATGGGCCTTTGTGCGATCAGCGTGTGCAAAGCCTCATCTCTCTGGCTCTAATGGTTTCTGGAGCGCCACCGGCTCAATATGCCATTACTGTTACGCCTGAGTGAGATCTGCAGACATGCAGGCGGGGAAGACAGAGGGGGAAGAGAGTGGCGGTGCCTCGATGGAGCAAAGTCCTCACCAGGAGCTTGGAGAAACCAGCATCAAGCTGGAATCTGAGATGCACTTCGGTGGGGAGACCTGTGAGCTTTTAACGAGGCTCTGAATGAAGGTCTCATTAGGGCATCCACAGCGGACGTTAATCAGTAATTAGAAACTGTGATCTCTGAGAGCTTGTAAGTACGCAGGAAATAAAAACACTCCAAGCGCGAGCGAGCTCTGTGCAGAGCTCACGCTGCGCTGCTTGAGGGTGCCCTCATTTGTGTGACTGGATTCTTCAGCAGTGCTTCTCTTAGTGCATGTAAGGGCTCTCACAGCGTTCCCCAGAGCAATCACAACCCCCCCGCCACCCTCATCCCACTGTCACTGTGGCTGCTGTGCACCAGCTCGCTTGGCGTGAACACACAGCGTAATTATAGGTTTCTGAAGAGCTTTAAGATATTCAGGCTAATCAAAGGTGGAGGCACAAGGGCCTCAATCTTGTTTGTTGCTTCCACATTCGTAAGCTTAGGGCCAAATAAACGCAGTCGTCTTAATTTTATTCAAGGAGAAAAAAGGCTGCGAGTCCACATGGTGCGCAGTGAAATCCTGCTGTGTTTACTGGTGGGGTGCAGTATAAACACAGTTTTTTATTTATCAGGCCCTTTAACCCTTTACCAGCCCACTCTGCCGCTCAGTGGTTGTGATACAGTTTTATTACATATTTCTGGAGTTAAGCCACGGTACGACTAACGGTACATTTGTGTCTTTATTATTAACTTTAATTAGTTAACCCAACTGCACACAAACTGCTTGTTATAAAAGCCTGACCCAAGTAATAGTGGACAGTTTTTAAAAAAACAAAACATCCCCTAAACCTCGTCTAAATAGAGAAATAATGGAATATATTCAGTATATGTTGTAATATGTGTAAAGAAAGGAGATAAAACGGGGTATAGAGGGGTATTTGGAGCAAAGTTTTTACTATAAAGTGATGCAAAACGTCTCAAACTGTATTTATAAATATGATACACATATGTGGAGCATCATTATACTGTAACATAATAGTTCTTATGTCTTTTTAGTAAATGTTTTTGTCCACTGTGACATGTTGGTCAAAGTTTATATAAAAATATCTTCTGATAAAAGTGTAAAAACTTTTGATTTATTTTTTAAATAAGAGCGTAAAGACAAAATAATAAAAACTATTCAGTATATTAGTTTAAAATAACAGTTCAGTTGGATAAAACTGGCCAAAATCACCGGTTACTCTTTATAATTAAGATGAATATTCTGCCTTTGTTTGTCCACGTTTGCATAAACTAGTAACTGCTGCAGGAAACTATAAGCATCAATATCTGGATTGATTTGTGACGTTTGCTGAGCAGTTTTTAAACGTTCACATTTGTCACGTGTGCGTTTACAGACATTTACTGAGCATGTGCAAGAATTTTAATCCATTTTCTGCGTCTAATTTAGAAAATTAAGTCGATTCAGCGTTACTGAAAACTAATATGTGTTTGCAGAACTTAGTGTTTGTTTTTGTGGATGAATGTAGCTGCAGCCTCTTACTGTAGATGACATCAGTCTCTGCTGTCCTCCCTCTGGAGACTCCTCCCATTGAAGCTATTGTTTATCAGTGCTGCTGATGCAGCTGTTTCTCTGTGTGTGTGTGTGTGTGTGTGTGTGGGGATAGAAGTGCACGAGATCAGTGGTGAGCAGCGAGCAGTCCCCTGCGCCATGTGGAAATCCACAAAGACGACTTCCTCTGAAACTAATTAATCGACGCCACAAGCCCATTACACTCGGTTAAAACAATTAGCATCTGCACGTTGCGTGGGGGGAAAGTGTCGTCTTCTCAGGCGAGAAAGGGGGCATCACGCTGGGATATAAATGCCCGCCTTCCCCCCTCCGTTCGAGCCAGTGGAGCCAAGCGCCATACGAGGCAGATGTGTGGATTGGATCTATGGAGGAACAGATATATAAGCCTTTAAACCTTTAAAGATATATAAGCCAGTTTTTCTGCCTCAGTGTGGCGAGGTTGCTGCATTAGCCGTAAAAGCAGACGGAAACATAAGTTTTTCCTCAAGCCCACTCCACTCACTCCAGCCAGATAATAGCCAACTCCTCCTAACCCCTATTAGTGGCTCAGTCAAACGATCCATCCATTCCCATTGAGCGTCGACCACATGGAAGGCCCATTTCTTCCCTGTTGTGCTGAAATGAAGGCGACGCGGACCGCTTGACAGGGTAATTACTTTTAATGAAATAATACAGCCATTGTAGACAGCAATTAAAAGTCGCACTCGCTCCACTCATTAGAGGAACTTACAGTTTACTTTCATTCCTCTGTTTTCTAATGATCCGAAAGGCAGGGCTGGAGCACGTTAACCTCCGGGGGACCGGCCCTTAGGTCCCGATGCTCAAACAGAAAGCAGAGGTGAGCTGGAGAGGCGGCGCTCGGACACCGGAGTGCGTAATCGGAGATCAAGTGTTTTTACAGCCACGTTGATCTTGATGGGAACACAAAGAGGCATTAAAACAGCAGCAATGAGCTCTCCTTTCAAACCGTGCCAGCAACCTTCAACAACTGTTTGCTGAGCTAACAAATGCAAATTGACCAGCGTTTCCCTCACAAAAGTAACATTTCCATAATGCCTTAATGGTTTCTCTTTCTCCAGCCTTCCTTCTCATGAGCTCGCAGTCAGTGAAGCTTCCTAACTCCATCTCTCCTCTTCTCTCCTCTTTTCTCTCTGCAGCAATTTGGAAAGATTTTAGATGTGGAGATTATCTTTAATGAGCGAGGATCCAAGGTAAGTGAACTAGAACGCCAGCTGCTTCATTACCATGTACTTCTTCTGTTTCCTAATGATGGCATTAGTGTGGTGTGTACATTGGCTGGGAGTATTGGGTCTCTAAGCCTGGTCCTGGAGAGCTGCATCCACCCAGCCCCTTTTTTTTTCATCCCTCCCTCCCAATTGTTTTTGTTGTTTGTAGCAGCTCCCAACCAAGTTGTGAATCATTAGCCCTGTCAATCAATTTCTTATTGAGCTGTTTCACATTTCACTTAATCCAGCAGGCGGCTTGCAGCTTCTCCAGCATATGGAACTGAAACTACATGTTGAGGGACCGTCTTCATTATTTAGCTTCATCATCCTTTTTAACAACCTGCTAATAAAGGTGAAGATGGATCCTACCTCCCATTCCAACCAAACACGTGTTGCGTGGATGATCTTGAAGCTCATTTACGCCAGCGAGGTTGGCCTTATCAACAGCGATCCAATAAAAAGACCAAAACTAACAATGTGCTGCTCCCTCCATCAGCACTTTCTGACTTCCCCACTTATGCGGCACTCGGCCTCCAGCTCACCGGCTCCTACTGAGGTTGTTAGTCTTTCTAAAAAGGTCACAACTATGCAGATTTATTTAAATAAACCAGGCTCAGCGTTTTAGGTAAACAGAAGCAGGAGACCACAGAGATGTGCGGTGGATATTTCCAGCTCTGAGTCGAGATGAACCGGGTTTCGGAGAGTTCGGGTTTGACAGAGATGCTTTTATTGAAAATCCGCAGCGAGACTCGCGGATCATTTAGATTTCTAATTCGAGCCTCCAAACCAGGAGCGGTGATGAGAAAACAGCCGCAGCGTGGAGGCCGTATCAGTCTCCTAATCACGTAGCAGGACAGGTGAAGCCTGCGGCGGTGTGAACAGCCGAGTGCTACTCATCCAGCTGTTCATTTAATAGAGTGTACTAAGCTCCACAGCTTTCCATTCATAAAGGCGACAGGCTCCCTGACTGGGTGTTGAGGCATGAATACTATTGATTCCCATTCATACCTGGGAGTGCTTTTGGGCTGGTATACAGGCATGCAGGGAGCCCTGGAAGCAGCCGGTGCTGCTGCTGCTGCACTCAGCCCCCTCTGCCAGACAAGATTGAGCACCGGATAAACCTGCCTCCTCCGCCGTAACAAGCATTTATTGTTTGTGCCCCACAAAGCCATTACCCATGATGCCTCTCTCCCCCGTGCATTCTCTGTGCTATATAATGAACCTATCAGCCCATTAATAAATAATCTATTTCCTATGAAGCTTTGGCAATTTGCATTCAATATGTTTGTCTCCTTTGAAAAATGGTGGCTCCACTCTCTCTTCTTGTAAGCTAATTATTTGTGCATGATAAAAAAAAAAAGATAGAAGGGGGTGAATGTCCACAGGATTAATTTTGCCCCCGATTCCTTTTTTTTTTCTAAATGTATTTCTTTATCTCTCTTTCCCCCAAGGACAGGTCCCATGTTATTTATGCTGGAAATATCAGCCTGGGGATCCTGTGTGTGCACGCGAGATCACACTGCTCGCCGTCTCTCACATGTATTACATCCTCAAGCAATTATCAGGCAGTGCCGGCCATGCTCCCTGCTCCCCTGCACATGCCTCCATAAGTATATATAGAAACTAAAGGAATGGGACTTGTTTGGCCAGAATATCTTAATGCCTCCACTACAGAGCTCAGGTCCAGTATCCCAGTCCACATAACTCAAGGAAGTGACAAAGCACCCCAGGGGAGAGAGTGGAGGGGGGTGGGGATGGAAAATAAGAGGTTGGCTATATGTTGCTGAGGGTCTAAAGTCAATATCTGTGCTGCTCTCTATCCAATAGTGTTTATTTTTTTGCTTTTTTATTAGTTGAGTAAATGAAACCAGCTTAGCATCTCTGAGGAGGATTCCTCCTCGCTCCCGGTACCTTCAGAGGGAAGAGGGGTGTCCGAGTCGTGTAGATAATTACGCTGCTATTATGGCAGCTAACAGTGTTTTGCATTCGCTGCTTCCTGACATTCACCCATGCCACCGCAGCTGTGCCGTTTAATTGGGTAAAGCGGGCAGGTTTTTGTTGCTGTTGCTGTGTGAGGTCGTGTCACCGTTCTCTCCTCCTTGAATCTCTGTTTGCTGCATCCTGACGCCTCACTAACTGCCTCTAATTAATCTGGCTGCTTACAACTAGACTCTGCCGTCACCGCTGCTCCCTTTCTTCTCACCTCTTTCTCCCCTTTTTCTCCTCCCTTCCCCTTTCTTTTCTTCTCTACCTGTGGCTAACGTGGCACTCTCAGGGCTTTGGGTTTGTAACTTTTGAAACAAGCACAGATGCCGATCGTGCACGGGAGAAACTAAACGGTACAATCGTAGAGGGACGCAAAATAGAGGTGCTTTCATTTTCCCCTTTTTCCCATATTTTCTCCTTCCTGCCTGCTGCCTTCTCGACTTTACCCATAAAGCCATGCATAAGCATGTGGCTGCTGTGTGTGTGTGTGGATCTGCGAGTGTGTGTTCCTGGATGCATGCATGCATAATGGTGCGTATAACTCCCTCCGAGTAGAAACGGGATCCATACATGTCAACCTGGACGCAGCAGTTGTCCATCATTACCTGACAGAGCAGAATGAGTGCATGCCATCATCCTCCGGGTTTGTATCCGATATGAGAAGTCGTTTTTATGTTGCCTGCTCTAATTCTGTTTTTGTTTACGACGAGCCCCCCCTCCCCCCACTCAGTCATTTTCATCAGGTCAATAGAAGAAAATCAAAGCGCTGTCTGTGTTTTTCTTTTGGAATCCATTTGTTTATCCAACCAATTACTGAAATTGGAGCCTGTTTCTGTTCTTTTTATTCATACCTGTGAGTAATTGGTGCATGCGCTCCTCTCCAATCTGGGAAAATAAATAAATAAGCTCATGAAACTGAGCCAAACTGTTTTGGAGAGTGTTTACGAGATCACATATTTATTATTTTATGGATTAATCTCCTTTCTGTTGGTTTGCTGCTTGCTTGTGGCCCACCCCGGATGTGTGTGTGTGTGTGTGTGTGCTGTGTGAAACGTCTGTAATCACGTGTGTATTTTTTGCTGCTTTGGACAGGTGAACAATGCAACGGCACGGGTGATGACAAACAAAAAGGTGGCTAATCCCTACACGAATGGTAAGAGCGACGCAGACGTTGTGGAGCCAGTTGTGTCTGCAGTGATGTGACTCTGCTCTTTGCTCGCAGGCTGGAAGCTGAACCCGGTAGTAGGAGCCGTCTACGGTCCTGAACTGTATGCCGGTAAGAGCAACCGAAGCACTTCTTTCCACTACGAGCACCCGCTATCAGCCGCAGCCAATCCCGATCTGACCCCCCTGAATCGGGGGGGTTGGTCCTGAACCTACCGAACATGAAATTCCCCCTTAAATCAAAGTGAATCTGAGAGCGGCTCAGATAAGCAGTGGATGATCCAAGCTTCTGTGAGTGGCTGAGGGAGCCTGAGCCATTGTTTGCTTGGTGTGCAACTGTAAAGCTGGAGGAAAAAAAATGATTTCAAGAGCAAGCGCCCCTGTGACTGTTATCAGATTGAGGAGGGCTGCTGCTGTGGATGGATTTGCCAAGTGCGCCAGATTGACTTTTACAGAGCTAACCGAATAAGGGAGATTGAGTGAGCGATATTGTTGGCACCCACCCTGTCGAAGGCCGCTATTCCTTCTGGTCTCAGTAATGGAGGAATGAGATGAGCTCAGTGGGGTTTTCCCTATCTCTCTCTCTCTGCCTCGACATGCCAGCTTTATTGCTGTATGTTATATGAACCCTTTGCATTTTAATGAGGGGGAAATGGTACTATTTCATTTGGAAGAAGTGCTGAGCACATCGCGCCACTTTAACGGCTTTCCTTTCTGCTCATTAGACTAAAATCTGTTCATTCCCCGGACAGCTTTACGGCGAACCTCTAAATAACTGTCCATGACAGAAAGCAGTCATCTATCATTTTTATTTCATCCCCAACCCCTCGCCCCTTTCCAGCCTCCTCCTCCCCCCCACCCACCCTCCTTTAGTTTCGACGTCTTCTCCTGATAATTATTTACGTGCACAAACATCTCCAACGCGTCGGGCACAAATTCCTCCAAATCAAAAATCCTGCATCATTTTTTCTGACCTACATGCAACACTTTCACCTGCTCTGTGTTTTTTCTTTCCCTCTCAGACCAAAGCACAGCAGCACACAGAAATAGATAACCTATGTAGAACACAGACACTAATACATGTCCCTTCTTCCATGCACGCGTTCTCCATTTTACACTCGCACACACACACTTCCCAAATCATCTCATAAATCAGAGGGAGTGTGGTCCACCACTCCAGGCAGGGGAAGCAGGAGGGGTTGGGTGATTTATTGGCTGCTAATTTTTCAAGTCGTCTTGACATGGCGCTGGAGTTTGCCAAGCCTAAACGACAACATATGCTTGCCAGCTGGGAAGATGGGAAACATAAATAAGAGATACATTTTTAAAAAAAAACTCCTTGATGAGCAGAAAAGGGCTGTTTTATCTCTCAGGATTAAAAACAAATAACCCTGATGGTGGTTTTTAACCGGCCTCCTCTGGAAGAAGAAGAGGAGGAAATAAAAAAGTCCTGTTGTGGAATTTGAGACATATTCCAGAATCATCACAGTTGTAGTTAATATACTTTTGGTGGGAGCAAAATGGGATATAAAGGCGATTAATCACTGTTTATCAGTCCTCATTTCTGTGCAGGAGATCAGTGAAATTGAGAGCCATAAATCCTGGCTCGGTGACAGCACACTTCGTCTCCATTCGTCCTGGCGCTACAGGTTTATTGTCCTCAAAACCCATTCAGGAGAATGACGGATGAGAGCCTCGCGCCGGCTCCCCGCTCTTAACCTCTTCCAGGGCAGATTGGCTCCTCCTCCGGATGGAGGAGGGGAGCGGACCCGGAGGGGGGTCTGTGGCACCAGAACCAGAACCGACACAACCAGTATCCTGTGTTGAGTTTGCAGTCATTGATGTAACTAAGACGACCCCTCCGAGGCACACTGGAGTGTTTAGCTCACCGATATAATTGGAAAACTTTCCTCTATTCCTCTTGTTGGAGGTGTTCTGCACCGTGGACAGCTGTCACTTACAAATCGCGTCATATGGCCGTCCACCCTCGGGCTACCGCTCTGAAACACTGCAGCCAATTCTGAGGAGACAGCTTTCCACTCACCACTTCATATCTCCTCTTCTCTAAAGGTGGAGTTTTCTCGAGGACTCCAGAAAAGCTACCAGCTGTTTAAATGACAGAAAGAAAGGCTAATTGCCATCTTAATATATGTAGACAGATCCTCTCATTGTTGGAGTGTACTTCAGGGGGATAATTAAGCTAGAGACTCTTGATTAGATTAAGCTGTTTTTGGTCCCCAGTGCGTGGATTAAGTGCTCATTGCTCAATGTATTTGAGCAGGAAGTATTAGAGAGATCAACCTTGTGGAAAATCAGATCTTTCTTTATGGGAGCCGGTTATGACCCCATCATTGGCACAGAGCTGGATTACCCCAGGTCCAACTGGCTCTGCAGGTATTGAGCTTCTCTCAACTTGACACATATGACATATGAGGTGCAGTGTGACCCTGCCGCCCTCCAGCACATAACTCATATTTTCTCCAGCCCCCCCTCCCGGAAAAGGTGTTTGACTTTGGTGGCTAGACCAGGTTTGTGCTCTCATACGCTGTGGCTGTTGTTGCTTTTCATGCGCTTACCAAGGTGTGACAGTGCCTTTGATTTATGGGTTATTATTGAAGCAGTGTAGCCTATCGCCAACTCATTATGAGTTTACATTCACATACATCACCGCATGCATATTGCATACAAATTCCCAAAAAAAGAAAGGAAGAAGCTTGTTTTTTCCCCCTTTTTGATGGAGGCAAAGAAACAGCAGAGATTTGTAAAGAGGGAGGAGGGGGGTGTTCCTCAAAACTATCAAGGAGGGTTGTTTTTGCCCTTTAGCAAATGCACTCTCAGATGTCCCCAAAATAAGACTAATTTAAATGTCAAGGTCAGCATTATAAATCTCTCAGAGAAAAAAGGGTGTGTGGGGGGGCAAACTGCAAGTCCGAGCACCGTGTGGGTATGCTGGCAGTAAACAAAGCGGCCTGCACGTTAGTGGGGTGTATGGGCGTCACCTGGCCAAATGAGACGCAAAGTTTGAGTGTGTGTGGACCCACTAATGGAGCGTGATGTTAATGGCAGAAGACATTAAACCTGGCTCTCTCTGTTTTTAAAAGCACCACTAATCTGTCTCCCTGTCAGCTTTATTGAAGCAGCAGGGCTGCAGCGTGCATTGTTCATTACGGTGGGTCGCAACCAACTGCAGGGTCCACACTACGCGCCTGCTGCAACAACACCGGCCAGAAGCTTACGCAGCCAACATGAATCTTCATTCCTGGCCCAATGCGTCTCCAGGCTCGCGTTGGATACGTGTTATTAACCGAGGCGCCGTCTCAATACGCCCAACGACATCAGGCAAATCGCCGTCACAGAGCCATTTCTGATTGGAGAAACCCAAGTGGTCTGTGATGAATTCACCCAAAGCATATCATGGAAATGAGTAAAGAAGAGTAAGGTGAAGGGAGGGTGACAAAGGGGCGTTTGCTGGGGATGAAGAATAATGGGGCTGACTGCTTTTTGATGGACTCTGCGTTAGCGGATGAAAAGAGAGGGGGAGGACCAGAGGAAAGGGAATTACAATTGCAGGAAGAGTGGAGGCCAACTTAATCATGTCTTGAGATCAGTGTGTGTTTGTATGCACCTCAGCAGCCTGTAATCAGACAGCCAGTGGACTGATTGAAGGTTAAATGCAGACCTGACGTTCATATAAGCTTTGCTCTAATCCAGCTGTGCCTGACATGGGTTTCCCTAGGAGCGAAGGGGGTCCTGCTTTCCCAACAGGACTTTTTCATTACATGAAGAGGCTTTTTTAAAACCAAATGAATAAATAGGGAGAGATTATCGAAATGATTTCAAAACACGTACCCTTAGTCAAGCATACGCCACCTTGTGCATCCAGTAGGGGAAGCATGCTTCCATTTGGGAGCTGGTTGAGCTACAGTAGTAGATTTTTCCTGTATTTTAATGACACATGTCTAAGAAATTATGTAAAGCAGACGATTTGTTACTAAAACCAAAGAAAAAACAAGGCTCTGGTTTATAGTTACCTTAAGATTTATTGAAGAACAGGACTGTGCCAGAATGTATCATTTGTGAAAGAAAGCACAATTGGATTGAATTCTGGAGAAGAGCCAATGCAAGCCATTGGTTTCCTTTGCAAGGCAATTATTTTTATGAATTAGTTTATATGAAGTGGACTATTGTGGTTTTAATTGGATTAGAATTGGACTACAATGAATTGGACTGTGTCCATGAAGTGCCTTTAGATGACTTTGTTGTGAACTGGTGCTGTACTAATAAAGCTGAATTGCATAAAATGTTTCTGGTAGTTGCATTGAGGGGGTTTTCAGTGAAAACTGCTCTAAATCCGACCGTTAACTTTCACCCAAACATCAGGTGGGTTTGATAGGGGTCGGGCTGAGGTGTGGCCCCTCTGTTTCTGCTGCTGTTCCCTTAAACATCTTGCCAGGATGTTCAACAACACCAAACTACATTTAGTCTCCACCCTCCTGCTAGCCCATTGCGTCTAAACTATGCAAAAGCCATGGTGCGAAACTAGTGGTATTGCATCCATTACCTGCCTGGGCTTCAAGGCTGCCCCTCGCCAGGCATCGGGGAAGGATGCGTACAGCAAATGTGGATCCTTGCTGAGTATGGCACAAAGCAGCGAGCTGGGAAAGAGGAGAGTGCTCGATGAGGCGCACCTAGAAAAGATTAAATCTATTGTTTCCTTGTCTTCCACATAATGCATTCTGTCATAGGGAAAGCAGTGCCACACGTCTCTCTCTAATGTATTCTGTCATAAGGTAAGCAATGCCAAGTCGAGAATGTTCTGTGAAAGTCATTTTCTCTTCCTTTGTGTGTTTTTCCCCACAGTAACAGGGTTCCCCTACCCTGCCACAGGCGCTACGGTGGCCTATAGGGGTGCCCACTTGCGAGGACGGGGACGGGCTGTGTACAATACGTTCCGCACAGCTCCGCCGCCACCGCCAATCCCGGCTTACGGAGCGTAAGTACTGACTATACACAGCTGCTAACATCTGAATTTGCTGGAATAAATAATCCGGTTTTGAGCTTCATTTGTGCATTTTCAGTGTATTTAAATGTTTGTTGTAGCAGGATGAGGGGTGTAGAGAGCTGGGATAGTGTAGATCTCAGTGGACTGTGACCAGTACCTATGCTGATCTCCTGGCTTTGTGCAGCCCTGCCTCACACTCGTCTCTTATCAGACGGATTCTGTGTGGCCGTGGGTAGAGGTCTGACCGGAGGCGGGCCGAGGGCCCGGCGTAGGTGTCTATCTGTGATTAGATCAGGATCCGACTTACTGCAGAGGGACTCACTGCTGAAACCAGGACTAGAAATCTCACGTCTCCCCTCCCTCCCACTCTGGGGCCTTGTGCTACCGATGGCAGCTGGTTGATTTATATAGCAAAGTCATGTGACGGAGCTGCCTTCAATGCTTTCCATTGTCCTCCCCGCCTCTCTCCACCACACCACCAACCCTCCTGACAACAACTGCAGCAACTGGAAAGACAAACAACTTTACCAGAGCAGAAAATTGGACAGGGATCTGAAATGGTTCCACATTTCAGTTTAACGTCGTTCATTATTTGTTGTACAGTGCACCGACGCTGACCCAACAGACACACAAAGAGTCAACGTTAGATCTAACCCTCCTCTCCTGTTCTACCGTTTCACAGGGTGGTGTACCAAGATGGCTTCTATGGTGCAGAGATCTATGTAAGTACAGTTGGCTTTTCTTCCTGCCAGCTTACATGAAACACAAGTAAAGCAGATGAGAAGCCCAGCCCTGGAGACGAAAACGTGATCTCCTCAGCCCCCAGCTTTCACCCAGTCTCTCTGCCAAGCCGGCGTCGATTAGGCCTCTGTCTACTGTGCCAAGAAATCCAACAACAAAATTTAAAACCCCCTCAGCTCCTCCCTCTCTTCCTATGATCTCAGACTTTGGCAAAAAAAAAGGCGAACCCTGACTCAGTGTCCCGTGTCAAGTCAGGTCGTTTTCTCCTTTTAGACTTGTCTGGGTCTTTGAGCCCTGTCCCTCCTCCGTTAACTCAGAGAGCTTGGCTGGGATATCCCTGCCTGCCTCATGGGGGTCTGCACAGGCCTGAGTGGAGCCGGTTCCTCCCAGCCATCGCCACGAGGGAGATAAGAGGAGCAGCAGATAAAGGGATTTGCTCTCCCTCTGGAGCTGTCCGTTGCAGGCAGGGTCACATCAGGGGCTGGCCCTGCTGCACGTCGCCCTTGACAGAGAAGAGCATGGAGATAATGCTGAAATTACCACGCTGCCCCACTTTGACATCGGTCCAAACGTTTGTGGGGAGATGTAATTTGTCCCTTTGATTTCCCTGCTCCTCCCCCCCTCCGCCATCGTCTGCTGAGATGACAGTTGCTTCTCACTTTCACCCCGACGCAGACCAGTGTCTGGAAATGAAATGCTAAACCCCGGTGATATATGGCTTACACCCCAGCCAACATGATAGGACGGTATTTCACCAGCTTTTATGGCAGAGACACCCACCATCATCGTAGAGACCCCGGCCTGTGCTCTGAGTGATGTTGTTTGTCTCTCACGCTCGTTCAGAGACACAGTCCTGTTCAACCAGCGTCCCCTGACTGAGGCCTGGCCAGGTTGATCCATCACTCACCCCGTCATGCCAGCCTCCAGGGCTTCACTGCCATTAGTTTTGGCAATGGCCGCTGCACTGCTTCAGACTGGCTGAGTGTGCGTGAAGGTCTCAAGTGACCAGGAGGAAGCTTGTCCCACAGCCCTCTGTGTCCCGGACAATCATTCAGGAGATACCAAAGTGCTGTCGAAACGCATGCACATATAAATATACACTACCGAGATTGCATGTGCTTATACATATGCATGCATCTCCATGTAGAAACACACCAGTGCACACGTACATGATTGCACCAACACACACTCTCCATGACAACATAACAAATGTGCTGCACTGCTGTGTGCACGATTTGACAATGTGGTGGAGTGATTTATTGGCCCGTGTTTGTTCGAGCTGTTGGTGTAATCAGCACAGTCCCGAGGCATGGCCGTCCCACAGGAAGTCATCTGCCTGAGGCGCTCTGACTTCCTGTCCCCGTGGAAAACCCCGGCGTGAACCGGAGAGTGGGGGGGTGGGAGCGGGATTCAATCGTGGCGGCCTCCGCCTTGAAGTCACGCGCAAAGCTTTCCGCCGGACGACTTCCTCCTCGGGTTTAAAAAATGAATGAAAACATGCATTATTAAAAGCCACCTATCCGCCGTATGGACACAGATGGGCACACACTCCAGTGGCTCTAATAGAAAAACAGTAGGAGAACAGCTTCATTTTTCAAAGAGAGTAATAGCGCCACTCCACAATGAGGTCTTTAATTC
Source organism: Pseudomugil gertrudae (assembly GCA_037177535.1). Taxonomy (NCBI): domain Eukaryota; kingdom Metazoa; phylum Chordata; class Actinopteri; order Atheriniformes; family Pseudomugilidae; genus Pseudomugil; species Pseudomugil gertrudae. The sequence continues at coordinate 21,214,510 of JBAMHV010000022.1, forward strand.
CTTCCCCACTCTGGCAAATGAATACAGCGGTCCTGACTCCCCAAAGGTTGAACCGTCTTTTGCCTTCTTACTTCATTTGTGAGCCGGGGGGGTCGCGTAAAGGAAAAAAAGGGGACGTTCAATAATGTAGCAGCAGACAATCCTCAATTTAAAAAGGCCCTGATTTGGGGGAGTTGAGCTCACGTGGCCTCTGTTACGCTGCTACTCCAATGTGTGACAATGCTTTCTCAGAACATCATTCATCGCCCTGTTGCCACCTCCCGCCTAACGCACCATACATCAAACAGCACCCTCTGGTGTCTCTGAGGGAGCCTGCAAGCTCGGCTGTGTGGGCTGATGACCAAAACACTGTGCAGTGACATTTAACTATTAAGGCAATTTAAAGCTCTGTGTCTACATTGTTGTTGTTTTCTCGTGTATCTGAGTTCTAACCTTTCTCTGTGCAGGTTCAGCTTAATCATTGATTAATACTCTGGTATTTTAACAGGGTGGCTATGCAGCATACAGATTTGCCCAGCCCACCACTACCGCTGCTTACAGTGACAGGTAAGAGTCCCTCTCATTCAGCCGGCGGACTTAATGAGATTTCCTATTGAACAAAGAAAATGCTTCTAAATCTTTGCAGGTAAAGATCATGATGGGGATTTCATGCAAGTCTATTTTTCTTGTTTTTTTGCAAAGGCGAGACGGATTACCCGATCGAACGTCGCCAAAAATGTAGAACAGACACGCTAAATTTAGGGTGAGATGATAGAAACATCTATACCGCGTTCGACAAGCTATCGCCGCTAATGAGAAGTTTCACTGACTGAAGCAGAAATGGTGGTAGGACGGACTTTCGCTTTACATAATTAGTGTTTTCCCAACAATAAAGAACACATCTACAGGCCAAACGCAGAAGTGATGAATGGTGGCTGCTTCATCAGCGCTTTACAATTTATTCTGTGAAGGTTATTTAGGGTTTCCTGAGGTTTTCTTACTCTCGGTTTATCTTCTCCATTAGGCATGCCACCATATTCTTTTTAGCTTGGAGCCAAAGAACGCGCTGGCAGAAAAGACTAACCTTGTTGGACTCTATGAGAAAAGCGGTGATATATGTCGCGACTCTCTGCTTGTGATAGGAGAGCGGGTACATCACTGCGGTATTTATGAATGGCCTCGGGTCTGGCGAAGGGAAGATGGACCGGGAGGAGCTCCATCATTTCTGAGTGATGTCACTCCGGTTCAGGTGTGCTCTGTCTGATTCATTTCGGCCCCTGAAAGCTGTTGTCAGCTGGGATGTGGGCTGGTTTGGGAATCTAATCTGGAAAGGATTGAGCATGTCACTTGTGATAACGTACACCCTGCCCGAGAGCCTGAAGATCATATCGATAATGTAAGATTTATCAGGCCTCTCGGCGGCTCGAATTATGAGCAGCCGTGCTCAGCGAGAGCAGAAATTGGACAGCAGGGTTTTTTTTTCTTCTCCAGAGTGATTTAATTCCTGTTTCTCTTGCTCATACTTTTCTCTAAGATTTAATATAATTCGCCCCCAAGTTGTTTGTTTTGCTTTGTGTGTTTGTTTCCTTTGAATAAGCGGCCATGCCCATTGGATCAATAGGGGTTTGTCTGTATTGTCTCAGCAATACCTTATCAGACTTATCCGTGGAGCCGTCAGCCAATCATAAGGGGAGGTCGCCGGGATTGCGGGAGGCGTGTGAAACCCCTGTAAAAAATATGAAACATTTATTATCTGAAAAGCCGACAGTGCTCACTGGCCGCATTGCCAAAGCCCTGTAAGTAACTAAAGCGAGTTCATAGCAGCATGTGTGATGGATCAGAGGCCCTGTGAGGAGCGCCGCTAGCTTCCAGGCGGCACCACGGAGGCTCTGTGACATTGGACGGGATGGTTTGACCTGCCGGTCATCAGCAGAGTTAAAGGGTGCTCGTTGAAGATAAGAGAACCACGGAGACGTCCCCTGACAACCTCGTGGCACCGGCCCCCTTTCTGATCGCCCGTCCCACTCGCTGACCTTAAACGAGCCATTTTTAAGCTCTTATATAACTCTACGTGTCTCGTGCAGAAGGCATGACTGCTGCCTGTCTTGTTGTTTCCTTTAGGAGACTTTTTTTTTTAAGTCCTGGTTGATTTGGTGCCCTCAGTCCTTGGCTGGGTGGGCCTTATCTGCTCTTTGCAGACCCTCATTTGCAAGCAACCACTGAAGAAAAAAAAAAGGAGGAGGGGGGTGAAGTAAATAGAGGAATATGTGAAGTCGAATAAATAAATAAATAAAGCAGACACGTCTTGTCCTGTCTTAGAAGGAAATTGGAAGGATTAGTTCCGAACCAGCAACAATGAAAAGAGAGGGGCGTGAGCCCAGTGTGCAGCCTGGGTAAACAAGCACAGGGTGAGAGACCAAAGCCCTCCAGCACCAACTGTCTCCCCCCCTGCTCATTACCTATTCCATCCACCTAATCAAGATGACAACAAAAAGACAAGTATAATTCTCCAACCTTTGAACTCCTCCTTTGTGGAGCCACCTCGTATAATGCAGGAAGCCCAGGAGGCCGAAGAGGAAAATAATTGATTGCGTTCGAGACTTGAAAGAGTTGACTTGCGGGGGTTGAGCATTAAACAAGCATGCATAAAATGTTCCGCTCCTCTCGTCAATGATGGATCAATGACCGTGTTCTCTGTGCCTCTCGTTGTGCAGCTATGGCAGAGTCTATGCAACAGCAGATCCCTATCACCACACGATTGGCCCTGCAGCCACATACAGTGTGGGGACCATGGTAAGTCCACCAGAGCGCCGCCCGGTCCCGTCTGCACCCCTGTCTCCAACATCACCACACTAGCTGCAGAATGAAGACCAGAGACCGCCGCGGTCGCTGGTTTTTATTCCACAATTTCTCATTATTGATTTCATTTTTTTGTCATGCTATCTGGCACACCCAAGTGGAGCTGAGCAGTACTGTGACCCCCCCCCCCCCCCCACCACCACCACCACCACCCGCATGTGGACATTTAGTGCAATAAACATATTGTTGCTCACCTCATGCATTATTGATTTGACACAAGTTTCTGATCACTGCAGTTTCATTTTGTTGTTTAACTCGCTTTTTCAAGCTTTCTCTTCATTTTTACATCATTCAACTCAACTTGTGAGTTGAATCATCTTTTTTTTCTCCCCCCCATTCAGCCAAACTTGAAGGGATGAAGTTGAATTGTTAATGTCTGTTTTTAGCTAGCTTTTGCAGCTACTGTAACATCAAAGATGAAAAGTGATGATAAATAAAAATAGTTTTTGTTGTTTTTTTCTGGCGACGAGGGGATGGGACCGGGCTCACAGACCGAACCTAGAGATTAAGGACCTTAAAACGCATGCAGCAGTGTGCCGTGGGACATAAACGAGAGACGGGGGAGTCGTCTCACCCTCCTCCTCTGCCACTAGCTTGATCAGAGGCGTGCTCTCTGCTTGAGAGATGACTTAAATTTACCACTCCGGCATGCATGCGGTTTTTCAGCAGAAAGAAAACAGCATTCAGTTCCCCGGTGCAGCTGCTAGCTAAAAGCTTTCATTAATTAAGACATTTCTTTCTCCCTCTTCATTTACTTAATTAAAAAAATGTGCTTGAATGTTTTTTTCTTTATTATTATTTTTCTTTTCCCTCCAAATTTCCTTCCATTTGCCCGACACTCGAGTCGTCCTCTCAGTGAAAGTAGAGGATGGGATCTGGCCCCCCCTTCCTAAAACTATCAGAGCTAATGCTGTGTGTGTGTTGGGAGCTCGGGCAGCTAACATGGACTCGAGAAGGTGTGTGTGTATGGTGTTGTACAAATAGTGAGGCTACTGGGAGACGTGCTGTGCTAAGACCAACATCTAATAAACTCCTGAGCTACAGAAACAGACCGGTTTGGTTCCTAATTCTTTAATCATATTTGATTAATGCTTCTCCAGCAGAGTGCAGTGGTTTTTGCATTTAAAAGCTATACAATAATGAGTTCCTCTGAGGTTGGAAATTCTCTTTACTCATTTCCAGCTTACAGAAGCATCTCATACGGATAAAAGTTTGTACAGCGAGAGGACTTCCCTGAAATTAGGCAGAAATTAGCCTTTGAAGACATTCAGTAGCCTTTGGAGTTTGTCTGCAGTCCTAATTGCAACAGAGCCACATAGAGATGAGGCAGTGTGTGTGTGTGTGCATGCGCAGGTGTGCATGCATAGGCCTACTTGCATGCTTTATGTGTGTCTGCCCTAGATATCTTGAGCATGGTGCTAAATCTAAGGGCTAATTTCCTGTGGTGGTTTGCCCCTTCAGAAAGGTGCAGGCACCCGTGTTAAGACATGAAAAGGGGCCGTGATTTAAACCTCTCTGAACTTATTCTGCTTTTTGTCTGATATTTTTATGGCCCTGCAAGAAAATAAAAATACACAAAACCAAGTTTTCTTTTCCTTTTTCATGTAATTAAAAGAAGGACCAGTGTTTCTATGACTTTCATCCAATAAAAAGCTATTTTTTCTCTCTTTTATGGATTATAAATTGCACCAGCTAAGCTCCAAATCCACCAATCCACTTCAACTCCTGGTGACCCTGTTCCTAACACACACTCAGTGTATGCAGTCAGGCAATTTACGCAGCAAAACCAATTATTGGCTTAAACGTATCAAGCTATCACTGTTCCTCGTGACCATTTGGATATGAAAAGTTACTCCGATGTGAAAAGCCTCGACTCCAAAGGAAGGAAATTTGTAGAGAAAGAGAAAGCAACTAAAGCTGTCACCTGAATACTGATTGGTACTTTTTCATCTTTGATGTTGCAGGCTAGCCTATACAGAGGAGGGTACAGTCGCTTCACTCCCTACTAAAAGAAAGAAAAAAAGCGAGAAAAGACAGAGACATTACCCCAAACACACACACACACACACACACACACAAAGAAACTATCTTTTAAAAAAAAAATAGACAAACAAGCGAACACCCGGTCCTTGGTGGAGAGCTAAATCAAACAAAAAGCTTCCAGGTCCACATGCTGAGCCCCTCCCCTGACACCCTCTCAAGCAGATATTACTACAACAACCTCTTTGATGTCATCATTGGTCTTGCTCTTGTTTTGTATTCATTTTGTGCTTCTGGTTTTCTTTTGGAAAGTTTTATGCACATGTGCATTATCTCGATTGCTGTATATGGGTGCTGTGTCACCATAAACAATGTGAGCCTACTGCAGCACGCATGATGCATGCTCAGAGGTGTGTGTACGCAGCTGCTGTCATCTGACTTGAGAATATACTGGGACATTTCTACATAAACAAGCAGGAAATCAGGTGGATGCTACTCAACATCCCATTTAACTACTTTTCTAACCTTTTATCTTCCATGTAAACGAAATGAAAGACGTACGGGTCTTAACGCAGATGCCCGGTTATTCTTAGCTCAAAGACAGCACTGCTCTGACTGCTTTTTCTTTTCTTTCTAAACGTTACAGTGTCCTACTGTTGTGCACTTACAAGCGGTACAATGTGGTATGACAGCATGCAGAGTAAAAGGGTCACGAAGGGTCACGATGCTCACACGGCGACCCAGTCTCCTGCAAATCTCTGTGTGTGCAACTATTCTGCAGCTTCTGTTGTTGTGTGGGGGGTGAAGGTAGATATCCTGGATGAGCATTTGCTCCTCGGTTCTCCTCTCATGCTCGGTGGTATTTTTAATATTTTATATGACTGATTGGAAGTGAAGCTGCTGGTCTTTCATTCCATCTTACTGGGAGATGCCCACAACCACGTTAGACGTTATACAGGAAGGTTTTGAACAGTTCTCGCTCGTCCCCGATGCAAAGAAAAGAGATTATCGCTGTAAGATTAGTTAACATTAAAGTCGTAGCGAGTGTGGAGGAGCAGGTCCTATTAAACACAGAGGAAAACTAAAATTCAGCTGAGACCGGCGGCACATAAATGAGATTTATTACAACACTGTTGTAATGGATTAGTGCAATTCCATTAGTCCATCGACAGGCTGCTTCCAGCTTTGAAAAGTAAAGACTTTGCTGCTTTTTGCTGTTATTATTTATTCTGCATCAAACCTTTTCCACGTTTCGGATTCGCGCTCGAACACATGGAGCGTTTTGAAGACGTCACCTTTGACTCTGGGAAGTCCCGATAAAGCGTACCCAAACATTTCTCTTCACACTCCACTGGCTAAATGAGTAAACGAGCTAATCACATTAGCATTACGCTACGCAGGGATTTCCGTATTGTGCAGTTTCCCCTCTTGTTGAGTGCAAAATGGTCGCGCACGACGTGAATTTGCAGAAGACTTGGTTGCTTATTCTCACTGATACACGGTGGCAGATTATCTGCACATGAGGTGTTCTTTAACACACACACACACACACACACACACACACACACCGAGATGAACGAAGCCAGCAGGAGGCTCCTTTATAAGTCACTGGTATGTTTTCTTTAAGCGTTGCACAAGATGTTTTACCTCAGGACAAACTAAACTTCAGAAACTAGGATACAGAGGCAGGCAGGACAGTTTTGTTTCTCACACAACCAGCAGGTTTGTCCTCCTTCAGCTCCAAGAAGACATGATTTATGATTTTTTTCTTTAAGTGGTGACCCAAGAGAGGATGATAAAATAAGACTGTACTGTTGTTCTTTACTAAAAACTGCTGTATTATATATATATATAGACATATACTGTATAACACATTTTACACTGTATACACACAGGAAGATATTATATAAAAGCACCCAGGCGTTAGGAGATGCAACGTAGGTGTGTGTAGAGAGCCGAAGTGCTCGCCTCTTAGCCGACATACAGTCACCGCATCGGCTTCTATGTGTGCTACGTGAGGTGGTTTTTACAGAAAACTCTGTAGCTACTGTTAGCTGTCCACGTTTCAGTGCAGCTATGGAAACTCAAAGCTATTGCCAGTAATATTTAATTTACATGTACTCACACAAAGTGTTTGTGGTCTCAAAAAGAAAAGAAAAAACAAAAAAAACTGTTTGTTGCACTTTATTTTTTTCAATACTTTCTGAAATGTAACATATTTATAAAAAAAAACTCATATACAGCTAGTTATGTTTAGTCAAGATGATAAAGTAATGTTGTATATCAGAAAAAATAAAAACTCATCGTCTCATTAGTTAAAGAAAATCTAGTGGGGGAGCGAAGGGTCGCGGGGATGAAAACTAAACATTGTTCTTCCTTTTCTATGCTAGTATGTACGCTCCGCACCGTTTGGGGTTTTTATAAGAAAAAAAAACATTATTTTTATCATTTGCAAAGAGAAGAAACTCTGCAGCAGAGTAAATGTGTGCGTGTTCAGTAAGTGACCACGATTAGTTAAACTGGAATGAAATAGATCTTCTTTTCCTTTTTTTTATCTGAATGTGTGTGCCTATGTGCTATATACATACAAATATATTTAAAAATAGATATATAAATATGCATCTGAATGTTTGGCTGTGTGACGGAGGGGAAGGGTATGCAGTACGCTAACAGTGTTGCATGACTTCACTCCTGGTCCTGGTAATAACATGTCAAAACTTTATCCTCATGTAAAGAACAAAGCTATGAAGACGTGCTAATTCAGCTTATCTGTGTTTACAACACAGCACAATAAAGCTTAGATCAGCCAGTGTTCGTGTACTAAAACAACCCACAGCGCTGGAATTAGCTAGCTGCTTTCATTCACCGAGAGCTTCCACTGTTTGACATAAAATCCTCTTTATATGCAGCGTTGCATTTAGCTGTGAAGCTAAACGTCGCGTAGCATCGTAGCGGCTTCCCGGGTACCGAGCAGAATAAAACACACCGGAGAGAGGGGTTGTTGTGGAGCTCCGAAGCCTTCCAACAGCAGGAGATGGAGGTTTGAGACCAGATAACTGCAGCTGTAACTGGGCGATATTCGCTGATTTAGAGCCGGAAATGGGCATCATGCCCACAGAGCCTTTTTCCACCAGGCTGGTTCCCGTTCTGGTTCAGAGCCAGATTAGGTACCGGTTCTTTGGTTTTCCACCGCCTCAGCAACGGCTCATAAACTGGTTCAATCCAGGCACCACCTCTGTGCTGGGTCAGAGATGAGAACCGGTTCACGCAGGTTGCGTCCGCAGCTACCTGGGGGCGGGGCTACCTGGCCAAAATAATATCATTGAAACATGGACCCACATCTTAATAAAAACAAAGAAA
>JBAMHV010000022.1:21222904-21233068 GCA_037177535.1 Pseudomugil gertrudae
GACGCAGAACCCACCAGGATCTTTAGGTCCAAAACTAAACTGGTTCTTTAGAAGCACTGGAACCAGCAAAGCTCTGGATCTAGCTCACCAGCCTGGTGGAAAAAGGCCCTCAGAGGAAACTAAAAATGAGATGACGTGTAGAAGATCTCATCGCGACCATAAGCTCTTCTATCTAACATGGCCAAACTTATCAGGAACTTATTAAGTTGTCTATCATTCATGAGCGAATCCGAACGAGCACATTTAATATCACAAAGTACAAATCTCATATCAATTATTTAAAGGTGTATAACGTTAACTTATTAAAAGTAAGATTAAGGAATGTTAAAGGACATTTCCGGAGGTTTCTGATGTAAAACCGCTCCTTTGATGGATCCACATGATGCTGAATCCATGAATTCTCATAGAAGCTGTGAAATTTGATGCATTAACGCTTCGAAACCCATTTAAATAATTAGCGTCGGGACATAAAACTTGTATATTTTTTTCTTCCTGCAAATCGATTACAGCTTTAATAATAGTTCATCCAGATGATTTGTGATTCATACAGCTGAAACGGGACTTTTTAATGCATTACGGTCATCAGAGTGTGCTGAGACACTAATTTGCTTTTGGTAATTACACCGAATGCTACGACATTAGCATATGCAATGCAATTAAGAGAAAATGGAGATCTGTTTGTGAGTTCTGCAAACAAACATCTCGCTACCACACTTTTCTTTTTACATCATTAAACTGTTTTTTTTATTGTCATGTTATTACCAGACGAGTCGGAGTACTGTCATCAGGATTAACTCCTAACAGTCTGCACGGGTTTGTCAACAGTTTACAGAAAAAGCTCAAATTAGCATTGTTTAACTGTTTCGGTGTCAGCTTATCAAGGCTTTAATGTTGAAAATATATTACTAACTAGTCTGTACTGTAGAGGTCTGATGCATTTTATTACGCTTACAGTAACTCAAATGTGAATTTATAGTACAAACTTCCAATTTTTAGGGTTTTTATTTGGTTATTTTGCTTTATTGTACCCCATAACCAGCTTAATATGCAACCAGTCCTCTTTGACCCATCTGTTTACACTTATAAATAGTAGTATTATTGAGACATGTTTACATATGAGAAGAAAAATACTCTTTATGCATCATTTATATTTACAAGTATTCACTAAGCCCTGATAAGCTGGCAGGTGAATTTATTAATCCACCTAAAATATTTGTACAAAAGAAAACCAAGCAAAAAAGTAACAGCACTTGTAAATACATTTAAATGTATATACACATAAACTATATCACGATTCTCTGAGTAACTGTTTTATATGTATTCCTATATGAAGTGGGGTCATCTGTGTATTTTCAATTCAGCTGAACTTGTTCTTGAATTCTATGTAATTTCTATGAGAATATATTGTCTGAAAGGTGTAAAGTAATTTCTTTTGGGTTCATTTCATAGGTAAAAGTATACTATTCTAAGCCTTTTTCCTTATTCTTGAAATATTTTTGTTGTCAGTATGTGACATATAAGTAACCTGATTGTTTTCTGAGTGTCAGAATAAAGCAGTTATAAGAACATCATGTCTGCTTCGCACATGAAAATCTCATTTTGTATCTTTTTCATCTCCCTGTCTCTCTTATTTCCCCCCTTCCTGTAAAAACACTTTCCTTATTCCTGTCTGGCCACACAGATAGAAAGATGGAAAACACCACGGCTTCTAATGGTTTCATCTGTTTAAAAACGAGGCTTTTTTGTGTGTTTTTCCCCCCACAGATTCCTTAGCTTTTTCATTTCTGTGTTTCTGGGCTTCTTAACGCAGAATTAAAAACACTTTATAACATCTAAGAGGGACGAAGTGCTGCCAAAACAACACGAATGACGTTTAAAACACATTTTTTCTAATGAAACAACATTTTTTCTGTAGTTTCTGGATAAAAACAAAGTTCTACAAATTGCAGCTTCCAAACTAAACCAGTCTGACCGTGATGCAGCTTAAAGCATGTTGCATGTTGTAGACTGCAGATACAATAACACCAATAATGATTTCTGTTCACTGTTTTTACACTAAATGTAATTTTCCAGAGTTAACACTGTTAATATTTATCACTAAATTCTATTTAAATATGAAATACTGTTGTACGATTAAAATCTAAGTATTCAAAGTGTTTGTCATATATACAGGTTTCCCTCTACAATGAAATTCTTATTTTGCCGTCTACGATGCCATAAATAGTATAAATGGTGGAGTAATTTAGGAAGAGCATGCAAAGAGTGAACATAAATACAACCTGTAAGGAAAATATAACGTAATTTATGTACAAAATATTGTGAGGTTCAATTAAAACTGTATGAGGTAGGCGGTATGATACAAATACTGATAAATAATAATAATAATGTGCGTTACAATGTAAACAGTATGTTTACAGTCCGGTGTTAGACTCCTGTTAAGGAAGAGAAATAAGAATAATAATTAATCGAGATTAATTAGTTACAAATTCTGTAATTCTTTAGATTTTTAACCCCTAAAAAGACTTTTCACTGAATTATCAAACAGTAATTTAACCTTTTTCTTTACTTTGCAGTAAAAATAAAACCAACTGTAAATGACCTGGTACTAGTCTTCTGCCCCCTGGAGGATATTCTTTGCATTACACCAATTCTGACGCATCACACAGTAATAAATCACATCTATATGCAAATAATCTTTGATTTTTAACAGTCAGATTTTTACATAGGATGTTCTTACATTACAAACTTATTCAGTTTTTCCAATTTCTTATTCAAACTTTGAGTAAAAATTGACCATAAATCAAACTAAACTGAGTAAAGGTAAACATGGATAAAACCTAGCAGACTGAATTCAGGTAAAACACTTTTATGACATCATGAAAAGTCGCCCAGCAGTGACGAGGGATTTTCTCTACGCATCGGGTCGAGTTAGACGCCGTAAAACTAACGTTTTAAACCTATAACTCTTAATCTAAGAAAACACGTGTAAAACCTACCTGGATGGCTCAGAACTGCCAGCTTTAAGCAGACTTCACAAAGAAGCGCTAACACCCGAACTAACCCTCTCCTGAGTGCTTCACGTCTGTAGGTGATTAATATTTGTGTCCAGTCCTTCCAGTTCTAGGCTGCTTGTCAGCGAGGACTATATGTGGCTTCCTCCCTGCTAAGCCGTGAGAGCGCGCGTGGATATTTTTGTATGGCAGGTCCCTCGCGAGCAACACGGTAAATCTGAGAATAGATAGAGGTTGTGAAGAGCTTAGGCCACTATAAGAAGAGATGGATGGAGAGAGGAGGCGGAGGCGGCGGCAGGGTGGATGCTGATTGAGCACACCACTGTTTGTGTCTCCGGGTTGGAGGAGGAGGAGGGTAATGAACTACAAAGCCATTTCCATCTTCTTTCATTTCCTTACTTTTTCATCAGAAGCTCCGCAGAGCTGCTGAAGATCGCTACGAATTAGCGAGCGTCTGTCATGACGAGGGTCCGGGGACCACACCCGCCCTCCCCCTGCCTCCATCCGGCCCCATTACGCCAACACTTTTCCCCTCACTGTGCCAGAGAGCCGATCTCCACAGCTCGCTCTGATCTTTGTTCTGCAGAGAGCAGCAGCGTTGTTTTGGCCTCCGCTCAGCCCTCTTTTATTCCACATAACAAGAGCGAGATAAAAAAACTCTACCAAAGTTTAAAATGTCTCCGTTCGGGTGTTACGACGCCAACCTTTCTCTGAACCTTTCTGTGTACATGCTGGGATGTGGGGGGACTAAAGTAAATCTGTGTTTATTGCATACATTATTCCATATGTTTTGTTTTTAAAGAACTATTTCTAGCCTCAGCGATAGAAAGGAAATAAAGTTCCTTCTTTTTTATGTCTGCCTCTCAGAAAGCAACATGAAATTCTGCATATTTACCCGTCTCCCCGCTTCTCTCCCCTGTTTCCAGTAAATACAAAATGAAGAGCTGTACTCAGTATTGATGGACATCACACATGAAAACAACGCAGAGAGGAGAACTAGCTTTAAGAAAATAAGACAAGAAGAAGACGAGAAGGAGTCCCTCTACTGAGGCTGGCGAGGGAAGACGGGAGGCGAACAAAGTGGCGCCGCGGCAGCGGTGTCAAAACCAGCCACAAACTTTGACAGATGGAGTGAGCCAGTTTCCACCGGGGACCACCTTTTTGCCGGGTAGAAAAAAGAAAAGAAAAAAAGACAGAGAGAAAGAAGTGTCCCGTTATTATAAAACATTTTATTTTTCTATACTTTTGTGATTTACAATGTTGAAAAAAAAAACAAAACAAAAAGTGTGTATAAAGCAGTATATATGTACAAATCTGTTTTTATGTTTTTTGGTAAGGGAGATGAACAGTTGGCCCTTGATGCTGATTCTGTGGTATGCAGGAAGGAGGAGGGAGGTCCCAACGCCGCCCCCCTTCCTCTCTCTATGGCACACTGCTCTGTCGCCGAGGTCGTGTACAAACAAAGTAAACAAAAAAAAGAAGACGAAATGAAAACAGAAACGGTGGCAGGGAGAGCTCGGCACTTTCTACGCTGTACTTCCTGTGGGTGGAGTCAAAGGTCAGCTTCCTGGTCTCACTGCTCCGCCTTCTTCCTTCCAGCCTCCTTCCTCCACTACCTTCCTTCCTCTCCGGGCCGGTGACGACGCGGCCTCACTCCTCGTCGCGACGCCACTGGCCCCCCGCATACTGTTAGCAGCGTCCCCCCGTGGATACTGTCGTGATGTCACTTCCTCCTGGCAGCACCATTGGGCATCCCCCTCACCCTCCCCAATGGGCAGCATAAATGGTTTACAGCGTTGGGGAGTTTTGGTGAGCCACAGCGGGGACGGTAAAAAGCCGAGCCTCCCAGTCTGCCCCTCTCCACGCCCCAGCAGAGGTCACTGACTAAAAGACTATTTAGAAAAAAGGAAAAAAAAAAAAAAGAGGCGCGAAGGACGCCGACTTTACTCACCTGCCAGACTCCGAGCCCAAGCCTTTGTGTCGCTCTGCACCGACGGACGATCAACGCGATAAAAAAGGTGCGTAAAACTTACCAAGGATGCACGTTTCCATCTGACGAGAATAACTCATCAACGTCCATGTAACTAATTGAATTATAATCTAAATAATCCCATTGTACTACATCAGCAGGTGCATAACCAAAACACAAGCCTGAGGCATACAGACTACGTCGCTAGATAAAAACAGTAGTGCCCATCCAGCGGTGTCGAGGAACGAGGGCTCAAATATGTGATTCTCTTTTCTTTTCAATGGAAAAACTCGTGTGTTTTCTTTTCCCTTTTGTTTTCGACACTAAAAACTTTTGAACAGGACAAATGTTTTACTTTTTGTGGAAGCAGAACCTTAATTCTTTACATCAGGAGAGTCGCTGTAAACGTGTTTAATCAAGAATGTTGGTTCAGTTTTTGAATGTACTTTTAATGTCTAGGGTGTCCAATAAGTATGTATTCTTTTCCTGTATATAAATATATATACATATCTATTATATGGGCTGTGGTGATGTCAGGGAATAGAGGGGGTGTGGCAGGAAAGCCTCTGGCCCCTCCCCCCAACGCATAGATATCATAACCGCCTCCAACTAAATATGTCCCTGATATTTACTGTAACATGTGATCATGTGTTATATGATTGAAAGTGTGATGGTGATAGTGTGAACTGACCCCCTCCTTCCCCTCCTGAATCCCACCTTTACTACGCAGATACTCACTTGCAGGATTACAGACACATTTCTGGCCCCACCCAGAGCAAACCATCACATCCCAGTAACTCCAGCATTCCCAGTAATTAGCTTACGGTGTTTGTGGGTGTTAAAGTAGATTTTTTTCTCTCTTACTTGAACCAAAGTATGATTTGAACACGCAGTCTCAGTGCGCTTTGATGAGGAGACAGCGGGACTCTGTGATGATGGCGGAGACACAGATTTTATTTGCTCGTGGCTCTTCGGCTACGAGCCGATGAAGCACGAGGCTGTTTCTCATGCTGACCCTGGTGGGCTCGGTGGCTTTATTGGATATAACCTGCTGGCCCTGAGAGAACAAACTGGTCCCCTTTTCTTTGTTTTTTTTTTTTTGGGAGGTGGGGGGTTGTTTAGTTTGGTTTCTTCCTCTCTACGTATATAACTCAGAGGCGAGCAGGTTTGGGTGAAGCACAACTTTTGTTTGACAGTTCAGGGTATGCTGCTTGTTAGTCGTGGTCTGTGTGAGGAAAAGAAAAAGGTTAAGCTCCTGACTTCCTGTACAAAAAAACTACAATGTGTACTGTTAATATCCTGTACAGTAATTCCAGCTCACACTTCTTGATTAACTTCATCTTATTTCAGGTTAAAAGAGAAAAAAAAAGGTAAAAAAAAAAACTTGTTCTGAATCAGGGCTCCTACCCATGCGACCTCTGTTCATCTGTAGACAGCTTCTCATATATTACAGAGTATCTATATCATGGCAACTAACTGTTGTGAAGTCTAATTGGGGTAAAAGTCGGTCATTTGTTCTCCCATGCAGCATTCACATGCAGGATTTAGCATCTTCTTCATACCTGTAGGTTTGTTTCTGAGAGTCACGTGATTCTTCTGGCCTAGTTTCGGTACGACGGACTCGTGCTGGGTCAGAAAGGACTCGCGAGCAGGTTGGAGTTTTAGCCTGACGAGAACTTCCAGGGAGGCAGAGATAAAAAGCCACAGTTCCTTTTCTCTTACACGGATGGAGTTCGTCCACTGAAATATCTATGCATTTTGCAACAGAAACACTTGATGTCATGTGTGATAGGCACATTCTTTTGGGAGAAAATAATGTAAAAAAAAAAAAGAAAAAATATATGATCTACTTATTCTAGTTAGCTGTTAGCAGATAAAAACCTGACAGGATAAAGCTGGTATTGTTATGTGTTTTTATTTCTGTCAACAAATCTCAAGAAAAGACAAAACCAAAACAAAAAAAAGTGTGTTTGTCTTAATATTTGTTTCCCGGATCGTTTCTCTTCATATAACGGACATTACTCAAGCTGAAGTGCATTTCCTGGGACTATTTCCTACAGCGGATGAATCCACACAAGCTGCTCCTGTGAGGATTTGTGGCTCGCTGATGCATTTTTTAATAGTTTTCAGACGCACCCGGCTTCAGATAAACTCGCTCATGTTTGGTTTTGGTCTGTTCCTGGGATTTGAGCCGCATCTCCGCTCGAAGTTTAATGTCAGATGGTCGGTACGTAGCAACGAGACGGTGATGCGAAGTCCTGTTTTAGTTTATGCAAACGGTTTGTCTCATTTCAAACCGGACGTCCACATTTTAGATGCAACGATTTCAGATGGTGTTCAAATGAAGTGTTTTTTTTCTTTAGTGTTATTAACTGTTGTGGTAGGAATAGTAATAGGGGCTGCGTGCAATGTTGCCATTTTAAGTATTGTACTGATGTTTGCCTGAAGCTCACTTTCATCTGCAGATCACGGTGTGACACTGAACATGTACGACAAGTTGTTTTAAATGTGTATGCAGCTTCGCAGCTAAACTATGAAGTGCTGGTGTTTTCCTAGAAACAGAAAAAAAGTGAAAATAGAAAGAAAACAGAGCTCTTTTAGACGTGTGTGGTTAACGAAGAGTCCCATCCTGCTTACGGGTTCGCTCCTGTTCTATAGCTTTTACTGCATGAAAGTATTTTGTCCTATTTTTTCACCAAACTGCAGCTTCCACGAACACAGCTCCCTCCCTTTGATACTCGCTGAGCTCCCAGAGCCTCATGGGAGCTGTAGTTAAATACTGAAGGGGGGAAAAACATGTATGAAATTTATTGCCTTAGAGTTTTCTGTCTTTCTATCCACTGTTGATATAAAAATACATTTTAAATGTAGTAGTTAGATGTTAGGTCTTGTACGGAGTGAGAAAACACTTTTTTGGGGGGCTTTGTTTTCTTTGGACTGTGGTTGTTTGTCTCTGCTCGCTGCATCCGGAGGAGTTCTGCCTTTAAGATAAAAACCGGTCCGTCTAAAACTCCAGCCTGCACCGTAGCAGTGGGATGGAGTCGGGGCGGGGTTACAGTGACCCTCCCTTCCTCCCTTCAGATGCCTTCAGTATAATGAACTGGTCCTGATCTTCCTGAGCACAACTGCTTGAGCTGTGACACTAGCAGGATGTACCCCCCCTCTCCCCCCTGAACACCCCCTTGCTTCCGATATACCCCATATAACACCCTCCTCTACCCTGGCCTTCTAGTATGTGAGTCGACTGGCCCCCTTTTGTATTCCTGGTGTTCTGTACATAATAACCCACCTCTAATGACCTCTCCCTTCCACTCCCCCAGCTGTCCTTTCAGGGGGAAAAAGAAGATGAGGAAAAAAAAGGCAAAAATAAAAAAAAAAACATCCTCTGATTCCCCAAAATCTTGTATTTTGTTCTAACGATGACAAAATTTATTTATAAGGATTTTTTAAAATCTATCTCTTTCTCCTTTTTGTAAATGTTCCAGTTAAATAAAGTTTAAAAATGTTAAAAAATTAAATGGATATATTGAAAAAGGTTAAAAAATGTCTCTAGAAGTCCCTGCCCCCTCCTCTGGCTCTGTACTCTAAACTTTGTGTTTTTGGTTTTTCTCTTTCTGTATGCTTCTCTTTACGTGCTTCAGATGAAGAGTTCTATTTATTATGACATTAACGTTATTATAATTATGACTAATTATTAATATTATCATCCTCATCATCCTCATTATTATCATTAATAAACTTGTCTACTTCAGCTGCTGTTTTGTGGTGAGTGATTGTGGCTCTGGGTGGACTGGGACCAGCGGGAACGCTACGAATCCCACATGCCACGCTGCACGAGATAAGCCAGGTGGAAAGGGGGCGGGGCTTCTCTCACTGGCCATTTGTCTTATGCAAACACCCCCCCACACACGCTCCTGTGGGGCTACAAGATGGAGAGCCCCAGTCTGTCGCCATTTACCCAACCAGAGAAAGACAAAGTCCAACGGCTTCAAGGAGAAGAAGGAGACGCTAAAGACTGTAAATGTAAACACCCGGAAAGATCAGTGTCTCTCCATCGCTGTTGACTTTGTTTAATCCTTTGAGCCTGAACAAACGAGAGAAAATGGAGTTCCTTTATTTCAACACAACAGATGAGAAATGGAAAATGTTACGCAACACCGCGATGCACAACAAGGCTGCAGCGGGTCACGTTTTCCTTCACAAATGTTGTTTTTTTTACATGAAAAACAACTGAATTTTAAATGTCACGCAGTTTCCAGAAAGGTTATGCATATTTATAAAACTTAAATCCCCCCCGTACAGCCTGTGGTGGGGGAGAGACGGATCTGATCTCAGGTGCTACTTCAGCGGACACTTGTGCATCGCTTGCCAGACGGCAGCAGGGTGAACAGGTTGTGTCTGCTGTGCGTATGATGATAATGTCCCCATTTGTCTCTATAATGGCAGATTATGTTTATTTTCACCACCTCTGAAAAACGGTGGAGATCAGGCGAATCTGTTAGTCGTATTAATTGTAAGACGCCGCTGACATTTTAAAGCTAAAACTGGGATTTGTCATGTGGGTCCAACGCGCACGGAGCCTTCAAAGCGAACAGCTGGAGAGATTCTTCAACAATGCTGCAAACTGGAAGGAAATATTTATTTTCTGGAGGGTTTTTTACAGAATTTGATTTTATTTTTTTTTCTTTTTGGGTGAGATTAGAGTCATACGACAAGCAGAACAAATAAGAACAGATCGATTAGAATGAGGTGGACCGGAGAAGAAAGGTGTGTGTGTTGGTGTGTAACACCATTTAAAGCTATAAAAACAACAATGTAATAATAATGTGGTAAAATAATTCATTTTACATTTAGAAAATTACTCACTGATGTACGAGTCAGGGCCTTTTAGTTGGGGGAAGCTGCTAATGCTAACTAGACAAGGAGCAGCAACAGCTATGCTTCTCCTAGTGTACACAGCAGGAATCACAGAGCAAGGTCACAGAGCGGAAAGGTGGTGTTCAGGTGAAACACAAGAGGTAATTCACCTGTAACGTTTACTAAAATACATATGCGGCACTACTCTACCGGCCCGGGTAGTACTATACTCTACTCTACCGACCCGGGCAGTACTATACTCTACTCTACCGACCCGGGCAGTACTATACTCTACTCTACCGGCCCGGGCAGTACTATACTCTACTC
>JBAMHV010000022.1:21476553-21488524 GCA_037177535.1 Pseudomugil gertrudae
GACTGAAAAATATGATCACAAAGAATATAAAGATATATGTGCAGCATCATTTTCTACATTTAAACACTTAGAAGTGACAAAAACATAGATTTAAAGGCAAAAAAGCACATTTTGCAGGATATTTACTCTTTAACTGCAACTCTGAGATCAGTTTGAGTTTACGTCTGTACGAAACCAAAACACGGCCACAAACCTTTTGAATCCCGGTGGCGCCGCAGGAGTCCAGAACCACGTGGGTCCAGCTGATGGTTCTGCTTTACGCACATGTGAATGTTTTTTTTAATGCTTTATTCACAAGACCAGCAGCGTTTTGCACGAGGAGGAGCAAGTCAAGCAAACGTGATTTAAGTTCAGTGGTGTGAAAACCAGCGTGTACCGTCGAGTCCAAATGGTTTCTAATAGATCAATTTTGTAACGATGTGAGGAACATCGTCACATTTAATTCAGCTTTACAGACCTTTCAGAAAAAATGAATCATACTTTCACACTAGAGCTCGAGGCTCTTTAAGGGAGCACATTTAATTAAAGGGTTAATTAACCAGAATTAAACATGTAGTTCTGCTCTGTGGCCACTAGAGGCTCCGACTTGTTAAACACAGATTAACGCATAACCTTCCTGTAATGAACAGAGGGGTCGCCAACAGTGTTTCAACTTGTTTGTACCAGATAATTATTACATTTTAACACTAATATTTAGAATTAGAGTGGAAGAACGTGCTCTCACAGCAGAAACCGTATGGTAAACGGTTCAATTTAACCTGAAATATCCTCATCGGCAGACCTGTGGGTCTCTACTGAGGCTCTCTGTTAAATCGGCTCAGTCCTCACTAATAACACAAATCATGAATATCTGGCAGAAAAGATTTGGAGCCTTTTCATGTGAGATAAAAACACTTTATTAGAAATATTCCACTGACTTTAAAAAGTTCAGCTAAACGTTACCAGAGCAACAAACTGCAGGAGGCCGTTTTCCTCGGATGATCACATGACTTTATTCCAGAAAAAAGGTGAACGATACAAACGATGCAGCAAGGGTTTGTACTGTGGACCGGACCGGATCCGGGCTCGAGCCGTCCTCCACACAAACGACGATGTTTCGGGTTCTGCGTCGTGAAAACAAAGAGGAACCGTTCCTTCTGGACCTCGTGTTCATCCAGGGGCAGATTTTAAGATGTAAGGCAGCAGATGATGGACAGAAACGGAAGAATTTAACCAGATAATGTTTTTAACCAGGTTCAGGAATAAAACAACTTTGCAACAATTAAATAGTTTAAAATGAGGGTTTCATCACAGCGGCGCCCCCTGCTGGATGGACATAAGACATTTAACCTTCTCCACGTCGCAGCGATGCTGAGCGCTGTAGGACACGACAGGTGCATCTCGTCTAAAACTGCCTTCATGTTGAGGTGATGCGACCTGGTTACGACCCCGACATGACCGACACATAAAGATTCACAGGACAGAAACCTCTAATGAACATTTATCTAAACGCCTCTGTGTTTTCTGATCCAACGTTCAGGGAGCGACAGAAAAGCCATAAAGGAAGGTGGGAATTTTCACAGTGACGAAAGCTAAAGCTGTAAACAACGACCCGCTCGTCCTCCTCGCTTCAGACTGATGAAGAGTTGGGACCCATCAGGACGTTTATTACCCTCCTGATGCTTTATCGTGGCGTCCCTCAGGGTTCTCCCAGTTAAAAACCAGCAGGTGATGCATTTTTAACTGGTTTTGATGGGAAAACATGGCCACTACTTCCACCAGTTCAGTACACGTAAAGGATAAAATCTAGTTGCTGTAACTTCCTCCGGGTCTTTTCGGTAACGGGACGGGGGTCTCTGGTGACGTCTCCTAAACGGAGGACTCGTTTTCCCAGACGCAGAGGAAGCTAACGGGACGACCCGTTCCTCTAGAACACCAGAACCTTCCAGCCGGAGTGGACGAAGGAGCAGCCGAAGAAGAGGCAGTCCACGGCCTGGTCCACCAGCCAGTCGAACACCACCTCCCGGTTCCCAGAGCCGATGGTCACCCTGAGCTTGAAGTTGCCCCCCTCGCTCAGGTTGTTAACGGGGAACAGGCTCACCACCTCCATGTCGAAGGTCACAGCAGAGCCGACGGTGATGGCGGGCAGCTGGTTGGTCATCTCTTTACCGTTTACGAACACGGCACCTGAAATGAGAAGCCGGACAGTCGAGACTCCAAACGAGCTTTTAAAATCGGGCTTTTTTTTTGGTACCGTTGGTGGAAATGCAGACGGCCTGGTCCCGCTGAAGGGAGTCCTCCCCGCTCTCGCCCTGGATGCAGACGCCCAGACTGTCCCGGCGATCCACCTGACCCACCGCGGAGATCCTACACACACACACACACACACACACACACATAACTGTGCTTACAACGCACGCAGGACGCGGCGGGAACGATGCGAGCGCTTACCTGAAGGTCAGCGTCTGGCCGCAGAAGTAGGTGGGAGCGTTGGAGTAGAGGACGGGGCAGGCGGTCTGGGACGAGTCGTTACGCAGGGCGATGTTCTTCCTGCTGCTCAGGATGTAACCTTCGGTCCCTGATCGCCACTCTGGGGATCAGAAAACAAACCTGAACAGATGTAGGACTCAGACACTCCCGTTTCTACGGGAACAGGTCTACGCAGGTCCCAAGTCCGCTTCTTCTGGTCCTGCGTC
The DNA here is from genome assembly GCA_037177535.1 of Pseudomugil gertrudae. Classification (NCBI taxonomy): domain Eukaryota; kingdom Metazoa; phylum Chordata; class Actinopteri; order Atheriniformes; family Pseudomugilidae; genus Pseudomugil; species Pseudomugil gertrudae. The sequence goes on from JBAMHV010000022.1 coordinate 21,479,229, forward strand.
TCTTCTCCAACACACCCTCACCTGCCCTGCAGAGGCACTCGTGTGATTCAGGTGTGTTGGAGGAGGCGGACTTGGGAGTCCTGCGGTTCACATAAAGACTGGAGCCGGCAGCGGTTCTGATCTTCACTGACCGTGAGGGGCCAACGTGGTGTATCCCGTCTGTGGGATGCTCCAGGGGCTCCACTCGGTGCGACCCTCCCCGCGGGCACACACTCTGAACAGGTAATCGGTGTGGGGGTCCAGTTGGAGAACCAAGAACTCGCAGTCCCGACCGATGTAGGCGTCCTCATACTGGCTCCCCCCGCTGCCGGACCGCCGGTACTGCATCCGGTAATCTGAAGCAGCGAAGTCTTCGTCCACCTGTGAAAAGAAGAAGCGGTAAAACCTGCACCGGGACCAGGACGGAGACGTCTCCGGTGTCCGCCGCTGACCTTGCACCAGCGGACCAGGATGCCGCCTGGTCTCTCCTGCAGCTCTTCTATCTGTACCGGCGGGTGGGAGGACACGGCGCCGTGGCGGGACACCTTGTCTCTGAGCAGGCCCAGCAGGGAGTCGTCCAGCTGTGCCGAGACACACGGCACGTCCACCAACGCCGGAACCTCTGGCAGGCTGGGAAACGCGCAAACATCCGTGTTTTTAATCGGCGTTGACGGTAAACGAGCGGGGCGGGACGTCCTGGTCTGTCCTACCTGTCCAGCTGGATGTGCATGGCCTTCTTTGTAAAACTGCCCAGTTTGTCCTCCTTCTCTCCCAGACCGCATCGGAGAGCTGCTTCTCCTGCAGACCAGATCACACCGGTTTCTCTCCGGTTACCGGACGAAACACTAACCGGGTTACCGGAGAAAAACGGTTCCTCACCTTCTCTGAGCAGCTCGTCCGCCTGGCCCACGCCGTGCTCGATGAGGCTCTGGCAGTCGTCCAGAGGCTTGACGCTGTCTGCCTCGATCGCGTCCACCTCGGCCAGGAGGCCGGCCAGTCGCTCCGTTAGCAACCGAGCTGTCGCCGCCTGCAGCTCCGCGAAGTGCCTCCGAAGGGCCTCGCGGGCCTGACCCGAGCTGCCCCGGACCTGAGGAGCAGAGGAGGAGCGTGACAGGACGTCCAGGCCGAGATAATCCACTCAAACTGAGGTAAGCAGCAAAAAATGGGCTTCATGCAGCCTGTACGTTATTTACAGACACGTTCTTACATATTTTACTAACGAGAAACCTGAAGGTGTGGCTGTAACCATGGTTACGCCGCATGCACATTCTCTGTTAGCAAGTTTAAGCTAACTAGAGATACTCTCAGGCATCTTAGGACTCATACCAGTCCCTGCAAGTCAGGAAGCTTGTTTGTCATCGTTCCAGTTCCTCTATTTCAAACACACACCCTCACACACACACACACACAGACACACACACACACACAGAGGCACGAGGATTTCAGAGTACGTTTACAGACAGATAGGAAGCGGAAGGCTGATTGACAGCTGCAGCGCTGATAAAGTAGGGACACCATGACACGCCACACACACACACTTCTGTGTGAGTGTGTGTCTTCCTGCAGGTTATCAGTACCACACAGATGAGCAATGATCAATATTTTTGGCTGTTTGAAATAATAACCGGGACAAACGTGGAATGGGAGGAGGTGATCTGAGACGAGGTTTCCCCCCCCCCGATGCGAGGGCAAGATGCAGCGGTGATAGCATTGTCTGGGATTCCTGCCGTCTCCTATTCTCACCGTGTGTGTGTTGCTGTGAACTTTCCTGGAGTCTTATTATCTGGTAGTGAGCCATCCTTTCTGTGGGAATGAGAGAGGTGGGGGGGTCATGGGAAAAACAAGACTCGATCCAAGATACCGTACGATGGGACAGCTGGGACTGGGTGGAGGCAGTGACGTGAACATGTCGATGCATCTGGAGCAGCCTGAACCTTCCTTACACCAGCAAGCCCAAGAGGAAACAACTGGTTTCTGACTGGAAATGCTGGAACAATGACGTAGCTCATGATAAGCAGGTCTGACTAGTCCAGATCCACCTTCCAGTAGGCTGGACCGCTTCTCAGAACTGCTGTGGTTCTGGTTGTGATCCATTCAACAAGGTGATGAAAACACTTTTACATCATATTGACGTTACAGCATCATGCTGCGTCCATCATGAGACTCTCCCGTCCCGCCTCGTCCACAATGAGACTCTCCCGTCCCGCCTTGTCCACAATGAGACTCTCCAGGCTTTGACACGCGACACCAAAATGCTGCAAAACGAGACTCTGCTGCAGCAATGAGTTAACCATCTTCTCGTTTTGTCCTTAAAGCAGAGCCTCGTGGGGAAGAAAGGTTCTAATCAACCAACTGAATGCAGTGTGTCAGTTTGGACACGTTCAGCTCAGTTTGGCAAGATTGAGACTCCTGCAATGCTGCATTCTATCCAAAACCAGACCCAATGAGGGCCAGACCCAATGAGGGCCAGACCCAATGAGGGCCAGACCCAACGGCCCAATGAGGACCAGACACAACGGCCCAACGGGGGCCAGATCCAACGGCTTAACGGGGACAAGACCCAACAGCCCAATGAGGATCAGACCCAACGGCCCAAATCCAACGGGGCCAGATCCAACGGCCCAATGAGGACCAGACCCAACGGCCCAACGGGGGCCAGATCCAACGGCTCAACGAGGACAAGACCTAACGGCCCAATGAGGGCCAGATCCAACGGCCCAATGAGGGCCAGATCCAACAGGGTCAGATCCAACGGGGTCAGACCCAACGGCCCAATGAGGTCCAGACCCAACGGCCCAACAAGGGCCAGATCCAACGGGGTCAGACCCAACGGCCCAACGGGGGCCAGATCCAACGGCTCAACGAGGACCAGACCCAACGGCCCAACGGGGGCCAGATCCAACGGCCCAACGAGGGCCAGATCCAACGGCCCAATGAGGGCCAGATCCAACAGGGTCAGATCCAACGGGGTCAGATCCAACGGGGTCAGACCCAACGGCCCAACGGGAGCTAGATCCAACAGCCCAATGATGACCAGACCTAACGAGGACCAGACCCATTGACCCAACAAGGGCCAGATCCAACGGCCCAATCGGGGCCAGATCCAACGGCCCAATAAGGGGCCAGATCCAACGGGGCCAGATCCAACGGCCCAATGAGGGCCAGACCCAACGGCCCAATCGGGGCCAGATCCAACGGCCCAATGAGGTCCAGATCCAACGGGGCCAGATCCAACGGCCCAATGAGGGCCAGATCCAACGGCCCAATGGGGGCCAGACCCAACGGCCCAATGGGGGCCAGACCCAACGGCCCAATGAGGGCCAGACCCAAAGGCCCAATGAGGGCCAGATCCAACGGGGCCAGATCCAACGGCCCAATGAGGGCCAGACCCAACGGCCCAATGAGGGACAGATCCAACGGGGCCAGATCCAACGGCCCAATCGGGGCCAGACCCAACGGCCCAATGAGGGCCAGACCCAACGGCCCAACGGGGGCTAGATCCAACAGCCCAATGAGGACCAGACCCAATGAGGACCAAACCCATTGACCCAACAAGGGCCAGATCCAACGGCCCAATGAGGGCCAAATCCAACGAGGGTCAGACCCGACGGCCCAACGAGGGCCAGACCCAACGGCCCAATAAGGGTCAGATCCAACGGAATCAGACCCAACGGCCCAACGGGGGCTAGATCCAACAGCCCAATGAGAACCAGACCCAACGAGGACCAGACCCATTGACCCAACAAGGGCCAGACCCAACGGCCAAATGAGGACCAGACCCAATGGCCCAACGGGGGCCAGATCCAACGGGGTCAGACCCAACGGCCCAACGGGGCCAGATCCAACGGCCCAACGAGGGCCAGACCCAACAAGGGCAAGACCCGACGGCCCAATGAGAACCAAAAATCCCTCCCGGGTAGATACTCATGATCGTGATCCTACCATCTGAAAGTGGAGCAAAAACGGGACTCCTGAGACCAGTTTTCCATTCTCTGCCATGTTAGAAGCAACTTAAATCTCCTTTCTTCATCATCCTGACTCTCAGCCTGAACTTCAGGCTGGATGCTCCGAGTTGCTATCGTGTGATTGGCTGATTAGACCGTCTAAACACAAACTACGTGATAGAAAAGGAGCCACAGCCGATGTTTTCCCTCAAGTTTTCTTTGTATCTGCAAAGTTTTTCTTGGTAAGTCGCCAGCAGGTCCAACCCGCATGGACGCTGTCTCAGTGTCTCCCGTCTTCTGCTAACACGAGGTGGGGGTGGGGGTGGTGTCAGGAGTCCTAGTAGTAGAAACAGGAAATAGCAGCATTGTTTACAGCGAGCAGCTGGACGGGTAAATCTAGACAGCAGGGGGGAAGGAAGAGAGAATATACTCTCCTGGGAGCTGGAGCTAAAACCCACAGTGTGACGACGCAGACAGGTGAGCAGTACCTGCTTACGGGCCTGGTTGAGGCCATGCAGGCGCTGCTGGAGTTCACTGCGGTAGTTCTGGGCCGCCTCGATGCTTTCCTTCGCCTCCTGCAGCAACAGGTCCACCTCCACAGACATCCTCCTGACACACAACACGACACAGAGGAGTGTTTATAACACACACAGCTTGTAGCTACAGAGAAGAACATGACCTCCGTTAGCAAACGTATGCTACCAGAGGTGGAGAAAGTCTGAGGTTGCTTCGTGTGATCGGTTCTGGTTACTCAGAAATAACTAGTTTATTAAAACATGTGTGGACACCAACAGCCCCCTCCTGGTCACAGCGCCCCCTCCTGGAGAGAATTGAGCTGGAAGAATATGATGTGTTATTTCTGTATTAGATACGTGGACCTAAAACCAGCTGCGGGAGGTTATAGGGTAACAAACCATATCCATATATTCTGGGACTGCACCTATTTAATCCTCTTTTGGAAAGAAATACAGAAGATTGTGGAAGCAGTATTCAAAAGAAAAATACAGTTTCATTTTGTTTTACTATACCTAGGAAACCTGGAAGGTCTTAATCTACCTGTGGCCTCAAAAAAGTCCATAACTCGTAAGCGGGTTAAAAAAGAAGCGCCCACGGTGGAAGAATGGATTAATCACATCTATACTATCATTATAGAGGAAAGAATAACATAAGCTAAGGACACGGATGGATGTCTTTGAGAAATCCTGGTCAAAATGGATAAATTACATACAAAAAGTAAGACCTGACTTTATATAACTAGGCAATGCACCTCCTTTTTATTCTATTCTGTTTCTGTACTGTTCATGTTTTTTTTACTGTAATTTGTTGTGTGTAATCCTTTGTATAAAACTAAAAGACCAATAAAACATAAATAAAATTTAAAAAACCCAACAACTGCGTTACCTCGCTTCAACTGATCATTTAATACATGCAGAAGTACGCTGAACAGCCTCCATCATCATACAGAACAACTGAGGTGGTGTGGCCACGAGAAAACAACTTCCTGATGCTACAAACCCACCAGAAACCTCCCAGATCTCACTGGTGAGCAGTTCATACCCACACAGTTCAAATCAAACTTCCTGTGCACTCAAAAGGTCACTAAAACAACGACGTTTGGTTATTATAGGTGTGTTAATGTCAAAGCCAGTGACTGTACGGGGAACAGATAAAGTCAGCAGCAGCTCTATCCGCCGTAACGTCACCGCAGCTTCGCTTTGAAACGTCCAGCACCGTCTTATGCTCCGAAACAGCGTCTGAAAGCAAACTTTACCAAATACGACGATGACGAGGAGGAGGAGCTGAAACTGAAGATGCGTATCCGCTGAACGTCTTCCTGTCAGAAAACATCAAAAACTTCCAGCTTTAGCATCAGTTTTAGTGTTTTCTCCAGAGTTTAGAAGCTTAGTGACATCACCGCGTTTATCATTAAGGCAAGTTTATTTATACAGCACCTTTCATGTACAGGAGAAGCTCAGAGCGCTTTACATTGAAACAGAAAGAAATTACAAAAATAAACAGAAAAATAAAGAAGCTAATTGTAAGTATCACCAAAAGTGTCTATATGTAACTATCTAGTGCCACTAATTCCACTAACTGTAACTATCAGTATTCAGATACAATCCAAGGTTACATAGACACCACATACAGAATTGGACATTACTTATGTAAGATCACAAAACGAGGTCTAAAATTAACCATCTGTGTTAAATTCAGTATCCATTAAGACGTCGGTGTGTCTGATCCTGTGATAAATCAGGTGTGTGAGACTGTACACACACCTCTGCTGCTCTGCTGCGGTCGCCCACGTTTCCTGTAAAGCATCTGAAGAAGAGGAAGTCGCTTTGTGCATGCTCCATCCAAACAGCACCTTATGTGTAACCGTGCAGAAAATATGGAACTCGTATGGAGTTCCAGCTAAAAGCTCTGTGCACCACAGCGAGCATGAATCCTCACCGAGACCCGGCATCCAAACCGTCTGAAGCGACGTCCAGGAAGCATCGTGGTTCCGTTTGGCTAATCCATGATCATGCATTTACTCCTGCAGCTGTGCGACCTCGTGCACGAGCGTTTTCAGGCCATCCATTTCCCATACAGCTTAAACCAGTACAGGGGTCTATCCCAGCGAGAGGCGGGACCCTGGACAGGCCGCCGGTCCATCACAGAGTCCCACATTCACTACATAGGACCGGTCAGCTGAACATGCATGTCTGTGGACGGTACGAGGAAGCCGAAACACCCGGAGAGAACATGCAACCAGCAACCACTGCAGTGCTAACCACCAAAATCCGACTTATAAATGTAAAATATCACATCTTCAGAGCCCACATTGTCACCAATCTAAGTAGCGTTTCCCCTTCCTCCCTAAGCAGCACTTACTGTTTGCTGTTATTGGCCTTAAACGAGAGAAAACAGCACCTAAATATTCAATAAAAAACATTGGGGCTCTTTGAACAGACGGTAAAATCCAAATCAGTGAAAGAGATTTAGAACAATAACTCATTTATCAGCATGCTGTGTACTTCCATCTCATTAAAAAGGCCCTGAATAAATCATTATTAACCCCAGTATGTGCATTTATACACACATGAATGCAAATGTGGGGCAACACAATTATGCAGGCATGCATGGCTCAGTCACTCGGACATAAACCCACTTCTGTTTTCCTTCTCCCTGTAAAACATCCAACCAAAGTCTCCTGAACAGCACGCTGACCGTCTCCCGGAGCTTAATCCCATCCTGTGTAATCCTCTTCCTCCCCACATCACTGCGCTCTTTGCCAAAATAAAGTCACACTTGTCGCCATGAAACAGTAAATCTGCTGTGTGTGTGTGTGTGTGTGTGTGTGAGCTGGAAGCAAATGGCTAAGTCTGGTGAGTATTTAGGCCGACCTGCATGGAGGGATGGGTCACCGCTGCTTTCACGGGACGACGTGCTTCCAGAAATGTGTTAAAAACCAGTGTAAATGTGTTATAACAACATAAAAATGATTAAAATATCAGCTTGTTTATAAAATGCTTCAACTAGTCTTAAACAAAATAATGGTACACAAATGCTCCACAGTTTAAATTTGTTGTTGTAAACATGTTCTGACTAACTAAAATGTTATGAAAGGCACTCCTGTGCAGAGACAATATGACACAAGACAGCAGGAGACATCAGACATGTCTAAACTCGCTCAGAACTTCCTTATTTTGCAGGCATATTTTAATTTAACCCCCTGACCACCACCATAACTGCTAGCAAATCTTCCAGAAACAACCAACAACATATAAAAAGTATAATAACAGACTTTATGTGGGCAACGTCTCATGTTTTCTTGCAGGACAGTTAGAAAAGTCATGCGTTTGGAAACACCCTTTATCTCATATGGAGAGAACCTCCCCTGAATCCCGTTAGAAAATGCGCTATTTCTATGTTTGCCAAGCTGTCACCAAACATTTGCGCCTTAATATAAAACACAATGAAGTCATTTGCTATAAATACACTGTTACAAAAAATTCGGCATAGTTTTTTTTCACTAAACAAAGTCATCTTAGGCCAAAAAATGGTTGGCAAAGGTCGCCTGGGTGCATCTTGGTGGAAGATATTGACAGTAACAGACGGAAAAGTCACGTATCTGATGCGGATTGATAAGAGAACAACTTGGTCTGTTTTTGTAAAAAAGCCGACGTTAGAGACACATTTTCAATAAGTTTGTCACTAAATTCTGAGAATAAAAGACAGGAAAAAGCTGGAGTTAGCTTGTTGTGGTACATAAAACAATGAAACTCGGATCATGCTTGAGGCTCGCGCACTAACACCCGCATTAACTAACTGTGGCAAAAAAAACAAGAGCTACTATTATCCGCTAAAACAGAGACAGAGACGGTTAGAAAGGTACCTGTTTTAGAGCGTCCTGGTGGCCATGTCGTCCGAAAGTTATGACTCAGCTCCAAACAGCCGCTCAAAATATGCCGAAGTTTTACTCAAGTCCTAAAAATCACACTTGCGAGGCTTTAAGAATAACAGCCAATCACAGATCAGAGCATTCCGAGTGACGTTTGTGTTAACCAATGAGATTAAGATCTACTCCCGTTTGCCCTCCCACACAAACGTCACCTTCCAAGTGGTGGATGGCCAAATTAGGACTAGATCGTGATAAATGCACCGAGCGCATTTAAATTAATTTCTTTTTAAACATGATAAGTTTTTATCACCTCTGATGATGTTTTTATCTACATTTGACACAGAATGCTAACCTGTTTTAACATATAAACCCAAATTAAAGCTCAACTACTGCCAAAAGGACCATAAAAGTTTTCATGTCTTTGGCTGCTGTAAGAAATAAACCTTTAATTAATCATTAAAAATTACAATAAATTTAATGGAATAGATCAAATTAGATTAATTCAAAATATATTAGATTGAAGTGAAATATTAGCTAGAATGAACTTAAATAAATTTGATAAATTTTAACTAACTGATAAAATACATTTGATCAATAACGTTAAATAAAATATAAATGGCACATTTTAATTTCGGGTCTGGGTTCTGGGGACATGTCCCTCTATTAGACCAGTATAAGTCTTAATTCCATGCTGGACAAACTGGAGAAAAACTTTTATTTTGTTGTTTGTATTTTTATTCTCGTGTCCTTCGTGTTTTATGGACAACATGACATGTTTATAATTCTATTAACGCGCATGTCAGCAGCTTTAATGTGGTGAGAGCGCGCCCTCTAGCGGTGGGAGGTGGATATACGCCCTCTAGCGGTGGGAGGTGGATGTACGCCCTCTAGCGGTGGGAGGTGGATGTACGCCCTCTAGCGGTGGGAGGTGGATATACGCCCTCTAGCGGTGGGAGGTGGATGTACGCCCTCTAGCGGTGGGAGGT
>JBAMHV010000022.1:22226403-22246549 GCA_037177535.1 Pseudomugil gertrudae
CACACTTGCACATAGACATACACTAACAATAATTATATTAAAAATATACAGAATAAAACTAGTTTGAAGATACTTATTTTGGGCTCATTCTGACAGCAAACAGTCTTTCTGTTGTAGAAGGCATAAAAAAAGTCAAGTTTGCCTTCCTTTTAATGCTTCTGTATTTTCTCGGCAAAAACAAAAAGTAAAGAGAAGCTCTCCAATACCTCCTGACTGTCTCTTTTCTCTGAAAGGCACATCTTAAGTCTGACTAAAGCATACACTCGTCTCTCCCCTAGGGTGCAGTGGCAGTGGTGCAGAAAAAGTGAACTGCCGAGGACCCCACTGTTTAGCAAACACTCCTACTGAGGGGAGGAATTAATTATTCAGAGCCAAGGACCAAGGCAGCCCCATTTGATTGCACCACAAAAGAAAGGTCAGAGCTTTTATATGTGGAACCTCCTGGTTCTGCATCCTGTCAGTTGAGGGGATGGGTATAGTCTATAAGGCTGAATGGCACTCTTGCTAACAGCTCAATTAAAAGGACAAGTATGTCCAGGTGAGTATATGTTCAAAAGACATGTGTCACATAGCAGCTGCAACATCGTCACACTACAGAAAGGTGTAGATGGCCCGGAAGATATAATTGGCAGTTAAAGAGAAATTTGCAGATGTGCAACTGACTGTAGAGGATCTAAAATTCTAAGACGCCTTACCAGGTCAGAGCTGGTGATTAAATTTGGAATAAGAATCAAGATAGAGCTGGTCAGAATGATTAAAACCTTACGGCTCATGGAAGCAGTTACTGTTCTCTTCTGAACAAATGATTTCTTTCCCACACTTTGCAAGTTAGCAAATGATCCATTACTATGTTTGAATAGTTAATAGGCAATAATGGACTTCAAATCAAATTAATAACATAGTATTTAATCTACAGCAAAATGGCTTTCTAAAGACTGAAATATTAGTCTTCAAATTCTGCAAATACAATATGGACTCTGGCAAATTAATAGAGCTGAAAAAAGTTTGGTGCCAGGCTCCCCACAGTGTGATCATCTGCATAATCCGATAAAAATTCACAGAGAAAGGCCAAAGCTTTTTCTGCAGCCATAGTTGAAATGCCTAATTTTCATAACCCCCCTATACACACACACACACACACACATTCTGAGCCCACAATGCCTCTTCACAGAACAGATAATGAACGTACAGTAGCAAAGCAACACAATCCATCTACAGTATCCATGGGGTTTACAGAGTAAATCTGCTATTAAAGTAGAATACTACTGAGGCCTCCTGGCATTGTGGTCTGTCAGTGTAAGTTATAATCTCTAAAAACTGTGGACTGGTGAGCCCCAGCAGGGCTAAAGATGGAGCCTGGAGAGCAAATTCTACAACCATGCAACAGGGGGCTGTCTCTTCCTTATTGGTGTGCGTGGGCCCCAAAGATAAAGCCTAGCCACCCCATTGGCTCTGTTCAGTTCCTTGCCAGCCAATCATCAATGGCTCAGCTCTTCTATTCCATAGAAACCACGGTAGAACCAGTAATGACATAAACTCCATTGAGCTCGCCATCTTCTCCCAGTTAGTTGCACCACAGCAGAATTCATATTTTCAAAAGGTCGGAAAGTAAAATAAAAAAAATAGAAAAAAGGCAAACATCTACATACTGTCAGAGAGTTTCATAACAGTCACTCAGCAGAGTTTTATTTATATAAAAAGAATTATTATTAGCCTTTATGCATAATTGCAAGTAATTAATCATTAGATTGTGTTTGCTAACAGTAGTATCTTAACAGTATGAATTAACTTGCTGATATATGCTTCTGGTGCATTATGGCTGAATAGACAGATATATATTGGAAGGGGGATAGGTCTTTCCTAGGATGATTTCTTGCAGATGGCTCAGCCATTACATCTAAGTCTCTAAGATCATTAATTTCCCAGGTAATAAACCCCTGTGTTGTTAGTGGGCCCCCTTCCCCCTATACCCTGTGCAGTATGCAGCTGGGTGTACAGTAGCTTGTGTGTAGTTGCCAAATGGAGATGACAGTTAGCTCCACTGTTCATCAGTGAAATCAAGGAGCCATGCTGAGTCTATAGCACATGGATGAAAAATTAAACTCAACACCAAAAAATTAACATGTTGTAATACAGTCTGTTATTTGCCCCCACAGAGATTAGCGTGATTGTTTCAGGTCTGGTGCAAGTGTGTCCATTAGGCTTGATGGGGTTTTTGCAGACATTTGAATTTATTGCCAGACAATATTTTGTGTTAATATTAAATATATGCCAGGACAGGGACATACAAGCTAGCCCCTTGAGAAACCCAGGAAAAATCCTGCCCGAGCTAAAATGACAACTGAAATCTCCCCATCTGTCGATTACTATTTCAAAATAGGTTTAAAAGCTTTTTATATAGAAGTGAAAGTCTTGAGGAGATTTTTTTTATTCACATTCAAAAATGTTTAATAAAATAACTAAGAATCACACAAAACCATGATGGAAGTGATTGGTCACAAAACAGAAAATTCCCTTGTCAGCACAAATAAATATGTTGCGCTTTCTATTCTGCATGACAGCAGAAATGAGCGGATGTTTTTCAGCCCTGGGCTTTCCCAAGCATAACAGATCCGATCCATTAGAGGGTGTAACCCTTATCTAGCAGTAACCAAGGCCCTGCTGATTGATATAATTCAATCAAAGACCAAACAAGACAATCAAGTTATAAACATTTACGTCATATAGATGACAAAAAACACACACGCACACACACGCATATATATATATATATATATATATATATATATATATATATACACAGTTTATCAGAAGCAATGAATAAACCTGAATGAGGAAATCTGGTTGCTCCTTGTGCTTTTTTGTTCATAAAAAAAATTATGTGCAATTTAGTTACTGTTGCCAGGCTACTAAATATAAATGAATATTTGCAAAAGGAGGAACACAGGGGAATAAATGAATGATTGCATGGTGAACACAAAAAACATGGTAGGAGAAATTATCTTGGTGCTCCAGGCTTTTTGTTTATGTGGTTGTGACATCAAATTAATATTTAAGGTTTTCAGTTCATGGTTATTTTTTGGCCTGCTTGTTTGTTTGTTTTTTTATTTTTAAATTGCACTACACAAATGGTAAGCATGCCTTTATTAAATTCTAAATTTCTTCACCAAGATGGACTTGCGTTTTTTGTTGTCTGCTCAGAAATGCTGCAGTATTTAACGTAAGTAACAAAAAGTCTGCTTAATTTAAAGCATCATGTTTTTTTACTGAAACCGAACTGATGCAGTTAAAGTTCAAGTCAGACAGATTTAAAGCAGTAAAGAGGAAAAACAATCTATTCAAGTTGGCACATGTACTGCTGTAGTAGGTGATCATTTTACCATTTCAACTTTGAAGTTGGGAAAATATGAAAGCGCCTCTTCATGATAGCACTAAGTTTCCATCACATTTCACATTAAAATATGCCATACTGATAGGCACTTGCACTTCTTTAGAAATTTAAAGACTATACTGAGCAAAATAAGAGAAGAAAAAAACAATCCAACTTTGATTGACAAACACTCCACACCTGAATCAGAATCATGAACTTCTATGAGGCAAAACAGCAACACAGTCTTCCACTCATAACGCAAGCAGGGATCTCTGGAGCAATAAACTGATTTTGAGAGCTCTCATCAATCTTTAATCTTTCCTCAGGCTCTGAGGGGCTGCAGTGAGTAACAACCGCCCTGTAAATCCAGAACGAGGTTGGATTCCAGCACATTCAAGGTTCAAGCAAAGGCCTAGAAGACTTGTTGATTAGGCCAAATCAACAGAAGAGATCTTTTGACTCTTCCTATTTGAGACATGGGCTAGTATACATCTTTGGGAAGCTCTTTAGAGCTTCTGGCAAATCATATAATTAATACAGTGCCCAGTATTAAAGGACATGACTGTATGTTAAAGACAATCATGTACACCCAGGCATTTAAGATGCATTTAATAATAGTATTATGTTTAAGGCTTGTTGTTAGCTGCTAATGTCCTCAAAATTGGTCAGTAATGTATATTTTTATTAATTTAAAAAAAAAAATACAAATAAAATTAAATTACACACCTTTAAAATAGAAATATAGTGCAAAAACAAAATAAAAAATTGCCAGCAAAGAGTTAAGAATTAGTTGGAAGGAGTAGTAAACTAAAGCTTCCTGGTGTTGTGTGGATTTTGGCACTTTTTCCAAGCATCTGAAAGTCAAGGACACTTCGTAAGCTGATCCGATAGAGGACAATCTAAAAAACTATCTCTATCATCATACCAATGCCACAAACATCGCAGCTGCGTGTAGCCTGTGAGTTGTTGCCAAATGGATGCGATGGTTCGCTCCACTGTAGATCAGTGAAACCATGGAGCCTTGCTGAGTCTTAGAGCACAATGATGAAAAATTAATTCAGACACTGAAAAAAATTAAGTGCCTCAGGAAGAGTGTGTAGTCTGTCCCCAGAGGTTGTTCCCTTCTTAAATGTGTCTATTCTGAGTGGTACCGGGCAGCTTGTAATGCGACCTAAGTAACTGTCTGCTGACTGAGAGTTTGAGCTTTGGTCCCACCATATGTTCACTCAGAGGCACAACACACAGCTCAGTAAATTCACCTAAATGATTACATTGCAAACAAAGCATCGCAAGGTGGCCTGAGAGTGAGGGTGTGATGAAGGGTTTTGTGAAATGTGCGCATGCATATCAGTTTCAGAGAAAAGTTCAAAGAGAATATGTCCTGCTTACACTTGGTATTGTGGAAAAATGCTGTTTGGACACTATTTTGAAAGTAAGGCCACTCGGCGTGTGGGCTTTTGGCACTACAACCCAGCATCCCTACGTCAAGGACACAACCTAAGAGGATATGGCAGGCACCACTTTAACCACCTGCATCATTACACTCCAGCCACAAACATATCTGTTTACTTTTAACATTAAACAAAACTACTGAACTTGCTGGAGTAAAGCCAGACAGCCTCCACTGGCTGTTTTACCATTTTGAATCAAAATTTGATATTCCCCTGAATAGTTTGAAATTCTGTTTAGGCTTGTTTTATGAAGATATAACAAGTTAGACATGGGAGACAGCAGTGGGAGGTGGGGATATAGACTGGTTCACCCACTGCAGAAGCAAAGCAGGTGGCCAGGTTGATGACAATGAACAGACAGCATTGGTGGCCTAATTTCTTCATGTCAAACAACACCATATGGCTCTTCTGCTCACCCTTACCTATTTAGAAGCTGAATCCACATAAGCATGCAACTAAGATAGTATTCACAATTAATTAAAAAGGGTACGAAAGGGGATGTGCTTCATTCTATATACCGTACTGTAAAACATGTACCAAAAAAAAAGAAAACATATCCCCCAGGTATTTGTGTGTTATGCATGGCATGTCCTTGAAAACAGTGAGGTTTAACCAGACGGCTTACTTTTTACCTCAAATTTTGCATAATATAAAGACAGGGTGTAGAGCGGGTGTAGAGCACTATTATGGAACAAGGGAATATATTCAATTAAACTCACCGACCTCCAGTGAAGTTTTATAAGATGTCAAGAAAACCTTGTTTTCCCACCCATCAAAAAATAGAAAAAAAAAATACACTGTGAAAATGCACAATGTTCTGTAATGACAGTTATTAACTCTCAAGGACAAACCAACCTTCTCAGACTTGGTCTTCTTTTTATTTTCTTCTTCTCATTTATATTTATATGTATTTTTACTAGACAGTAGCACAATACTTTTAGGGGGGTCGTCAATAGTCTACAAATTACAAATATGAGCTTGGAAAAAATCAATAAAACAAGAACAAATAACAGGCTAAGATTTAAAAGTCTTTGCCAGTGGTTTTTATTTCTAAAAAAGGAGCTCAGACTGGTTTTGTGACAGCTTCGCCTGCACACCAGCAAAAGAACTGAAAACATTATCACTTGAATTTATTCATAACCATGTGACTCATGACAGTGATTGCTGACATGAAGTGTCTCAAAGCTAAGGTGGTGACAGGTAACAGGGTAAACTATGTGCGGTGTGGAGACAAGCCAATACCTTAAACAAGCAGCTGGTGAATATGGCAACATAAGGTTCATATGTTGCACAAAGCATTGCAAAGTAGAGCACATGATTTATCGCGGGTCATGTAAATTTTTATTTTTTTTTGGGTTCACATCAGATATATTAGGTGTCAAAATTCATAATATTCAGGGCCACACATAGGCAGTCTGACTCCCATTTGAAGTGGATTTTCTTTTTCCAACATGTCAATATTTTTTCAGCTTTCTGACAAGCTGCTCTCATGTATGAAATAAAAATCTCCAGCTCTGGTCCAAAATACGCTTCTTTACCCTGAGCACGGCATGACAAAAGAAATTAAAATAAAATGAGGACCAGGGTCATGTTACCAGCTATTTTGGAGTTTATTATTATCATTATTGCATTTAATCCAGTTAATATGAATTCTATCTATGCCAAACCCCCTGAGATTATTCCCAGGTGCCATCTTAACACAAAAATAAGTCTGCAGACAAAAACAGAAAGTTTTCACTGAGACTTTTATACCCTCTTCCCCACCCAGGAAAATCATGCAGCAGGGGACGAATAAAGCAGAAAATGGTTTTGTGTGGCACACAATAGTACATAGATAATAAGGAGGACAATGAAATGTCCAAAAGGGACACGTTTGCAAAAATACTTCAGTTCTGTCACACTATGCCTAGTTCTTAATGGAACATTGACTGGGGTCACCATTAAGTGACTAAACAATATCAGTGGGGAAACATTTGCATCATGGCATACAAATATGCGAGTTGTCAGGCATAGAAAGCTTGGCCTTTTCAACGTGACAGCAATCCCTTTAGGTGTGAGGCGAGTGCAGTTCAGTGGCGCAGGGAATGGCAGGAGATTTGGTGGTGGGGGACCAATGGGATTGAGGAAGTTGCATGCAGTGAGGTGTGCGTCAGGGCACAGGAGACAAAGAAATGATTACACACAATGAGTAGAGCAGAGTGCAGCTGACACTAATGCAGTCCAAGGGGAGACACGAGACAGAGCACTTGTGACAACTGTGAGAGGGCGTCACTTCTCTGACAGACAGCATTATGGGTACCAAATAGAGCAAATGCTGTTTTCTTCCTTTTTTTCCACACTTGTGATATTTCAAGAAGACAGTAATTTACTCAGTGATCATAAATATAACAAAATAATTCAAGAAAATGCCACAAAAAATAAGAACAGTTTTGAAGGTTAAGAGTGTCATTCCACCGACATTGCAACCACATTGCTTGAAATAACTTTATTTTACATTTTCATAGTTAAATTTAAAATTAAATCAGTGCAAATAAGCAACAATCTCCTTATCTTAATCTCAAAAGCAAAACAAACAAAGTAATGGTAGAATAAAGTAAAAATCATTTTTTTAAACAAAGGTTTTATTTAGGAAATGTTGTTACACTAGATAACATTTGCAAATGAATTAAACCTATCTTAGTCATTTTAAGTGTTTAACCTAAAATGTGTGAAAAAGAATATTAAATGATTTAGCATCTATGCTATATTTTCTTTTTAAAAGTTTAGCTGAAAGATCTAGATTGCAGACCTGTTGAGCACATTTCTACTGTTTAAATGTGGATATTTCCACCCAAATTATGTTGTGTAGCTATAGTCATGTCCACTACAGATAAATATGACTTTTCCTAATCATTTTAGAAACAAGAATTACTAAGATAGAATGTAAATGTAAATTTGTCCACGTTTCAATCAGTAACTGATTTGCTTATTAAGGATGGGTTCATTAAGGTAAGCTGTAGGTAATGTGGATTCTCAAGCCAGAACTTAATTTGAAAAGATGACATTTTAAAAGAGCACAACTCAGACCTGAGATAAGGGAAATGAAACTATGAATTAATTAACATGGCTGTGTGCAACACAAAGGACAGTGGACAGCAGACACTAAAACTTTCTGATGACTTCATCAAAGCTAAAACAAATTTCTGAATAAAGTTCATATACTGTAGTAGTGTTTTTGTAACTTGTGATTTTTGCTGGTAATTTTTTATTAAATTAATATTTCCATTTCTCACAACATAACCTAAAATACATTAGGGCTCAAACCTTCTAAAAGTGAAGACAACCTTGAAGAGACCTTGAAAAATTTTGATGCTTGTATTTGACAGATTTTGTGCTTATTTAAATCTCTGGTTACGGTCAAGGAAAAATAAGCAGGGCCTTCCCTAAACCACATCTTTTATATAATATACTTTTAAGAATCCCTTAGGGATCCTACAGGAGAATCCCCATTTATTCATTTATTAATATGTATGTGTGTTACACGCATCATGTTGTGTAATGATCCACCAGATTATTGAATTTCTGTTCTTTATTCAGTTTTTTGTCACATATCTTCATTTTAGCTTTGTCCCAATCTCTTGATTAGTTTAAAAATCCAAACAAAACTAATTAAGTACTGTTACAGCCCTCTATCCAGAGCTGTTTACAGGTGCTTCCTGGTTGCAGAGCTGATCATCATACAAGCGCCGCCCTCAGTGCCTGTGATTGGACACATCTAATTCCCTTTTCCTCTGACTGGCTGAACACCCCTATAAAGACTGCTATCATCCGTGATTCAGGGCAGCTGTGTTGATTTGGACTTTTGGTCACAGCTTGCCACATCTCCTCCTGAGCTGGGAGATTTTGTTCTGACTTGAGACTTTTGCTGTTGTGGGCTTTTAACTGAAAACATTTTAACATTTTAACATTTATAACTGTGTATTTATTATTCATCATAATTATGTGGAATGATGGATAGAAAGGATTTAAATGTTTTTTCTAATAAAAAAAGTTCTTTCTAAAAATGTGCTTGTTTGTCACGGTGGTCGTTCAAACCTTTGCAAAAAGTTACTGCAAAGCTCAAAGTTCAACCTGTTATTTTCACATATAAAAATTACACTCATTAAATTATCCTGAAATGCGACACCTGTTTCAACAAATAGCTGAGGGACACTGTCTCACAGACTATGAAGGATCTTGATAAAATGTGTTAGATCTGATCTAGACTGGAAGGCCTGCAGGTATTTGACTGAAACTCAGGTGCTTTGAAATTCTGCTTGTGGGATCGATCTTTGTCTCTCTGCCACAGGATGTCATACTTCGGGCGATCCATGTATCCTCATTAGATCCGGCGAGCTTTCTCCGCTGGTGAGGACATCTACCAGCAGCAGCTTCCTCTACCTCAGTTCCACCTTGGTGAAATAGATTTTAGAAATTGCTTGTTGTTGCGAATTGTTTCTCCACTAAATCAGGAAAAGACAATCCTTCATTTGGTGCTTTTAAATGTCAGAACTTTAGCAAACTAGTTATACTGAATTATTTTTGTTCTTCACATAAACTGATTTTTTTTCATTATAGAAATGTAGTTCTTTGACACGGTAAGCCATTTCCCTTTACTGAGCTGCACACCCCGATCTGCTTTTACTTCAGCTCCCCTCATGCCATAAATCGAAGCAGTAAAATTGCTACTTTTGTAAATTCACACTTCAATGTCAACTATCACAGTTGCACTGTCTTTAACTTCGAGGTGCAGACTTGAACATCAAGAGGTAAAATGTGTGCTGTAATTTGTCCACTGCCCCCGCGACCCGATCTCGGATAAGCGGTAGAAAATGGATGGAAAAATTGATGGATTTTTATTAAATTTTCAGGATATCTTAGGAGTGTCACTGGGAACAAATGATTAACTTTTGGTGGAGATCCAGAAAAGATCCTGGATTCAGGATCACTTCAAATTTTCAGTAACATTATGGTGCTGCTTTGCGGAGGTCTGCGCTCTCAGAGTGCTTTTCTAGTTTGTACGTTACCTTTTGGGGATGTCATCAGGAGACACAGCATTGATTTTTACAGCTATGCTGATGACACACAGCTTTACATTGCCATGTCTCCTGAGGATTTAGAGCCAGTTGATGTCCTTTTAAACCACATTTGAGATGAAGTCATTGATGGCAGATAACTTCTTACAGCTTAAACTGGACAAGACTAGTTTTAATTATTGGTCCAAGAGAGATCATTTCATACAGACTGCAGAGTTTAAATTCTTCTCAGTGTGTGAGAAATCTGGATGTTCTTTTTAACTGGGCAGGATTTTATTCCACACATCAAAAATGTAATGAAGACAGGATGTTATCATTTAGAAAACATCGCCAGAGTCTGCTCATTTCTCTCTCTTGGTAGTATGGAGGTGCTGATGAATGCTTTTATTTCTAGTAGATTAGATTACTGTAATGGTCTCCTCTCTGGTCTTCCTAAAAAGTCTATTTCAAGCTTACAGTTACTTCAGAACTCAGCAGCACGAGTTCTGATGAGGACCAGAGGGCGAGAACACATTACACCAGTTTTAAAATCACTGCATTGGCTCCACATGCATTTCAGAATGGATTTTAAGATTCTATTAGTTGTTTACTGTAATAATGGTCTTGGGCCTTCTTATTTATCAGACCTCCTTTTTAGTTATGAGCCGTCACGGACCCTGAAGTCCTCTGGTAACAGCCTTCTATGTGTTCCCCGCCTCTCGGTTTGTTTCTTAAGGGTATTTAATTTGATTTATTCTCCAGTGTTCTCCTCATACGAACACTGTGTTCTCCACCCCACGCTGGGGGTGCTGCCTTCTTGATCTGGGGTTGGTGCCATAGTGATCACCCCGACCTGGGTAGCATGGGGTTTGACACTGATGCATTGCACTGGCGGGGTGGACCCTAATCTGCCTTGACCTGGGTGCTGGGTGGTTGCGATGGTGGCAGCCTCGATAGACATGGGGGTACTGGCTCCATGAGTAGATGGATCCCAACAATAACAACAATAATAATGTTTTCACAGAGTGTGTGTGTGTGTGTGTGTGTGTGTGTGTGTGGGGGGGGGGGGGGGTGCCTTTGTGTGTGTGTATGCCTGAGTATCAGTGGATGTAGTGAAAGGGGTATTTTTTTATGACATTGCTTTTTTGTCTTTTGGGGTGTTTTAATTTGACTGTTTCTCATTTAAGAGTTGTAATCATTAATTTCTGCTTCACTTTTTCTTTTTCAGCAGGTATCACTGACATAGATTTATGGGATTTGTTGACCCTTTTCACCTCTAATCTCCACCCCCGACTGGTTAAGACAGATGGCCACCCCTCCAGAGTCTGTTTAGCATTAAAGACAGGGTGAATTGGATTATACAAATAAAGCTGACATAAACTGAATCGAACATGTGTCTTCACTAGCTCCAAATTTAGGTTAAGGAGGAAGATATTCTCTTTATCTCTTGAAATTTCTTCCTTGACCTTCCTTTTTGATAAATCTTATAGTCAGGCATAGATTGCTGAAGAAGGACCCAAGATGCACTGAGTCATGATCTAGAATGGGACAGTGAAGATCAAGATATAGCAGTAGTTTGGCCCTTATCGATACAATGCTAAGTAAATGTCTTAGGCAGCTGAACCCCAACATGGAACAGGAAACACAGAAGGAAGCATCATGGAAAATCAAACCTTTCCATGGCAAGTACCATGTAAGGTTTGAAAAATGGCTAACACCTCAAAACCCTAAAAATGGCTGGGAAAGATGAGTATGTATGAACAATAGAATTTAGGTCTACCATACTAGATGGGACCCTAACTATTTAGCAATGATACACATAGTAGCAGGATATTATCTGATGGCAAGTGGGAGATAAAACAACCAAATTCTTTGAAAGGTATTCAGAAAATTTGACACATTTAGCTTGAAAGTCTCCAAATCAAGAATTACAATACAGCCAAAGGTTGTGAAGGATTCCAGATACAAAATCTTGTGGGAAACTGAAAATGGGCAATGTGAAAACATCAGTAAACTGGTAATAAAACAGGGCCATATTGCTCAAGTTGGAATATTGCATAAATGCTGTCAGATCCTTTTAGATGAATTTTGTTTGAAGAATTGAGTAAATAAACTAAGTAAAAGCTTATTTTAGAACATTTAAGATAAAAATCTTTAAGTGCTTCAAAATAAGGCACAAAACAACATATTAGTCATTAAAAATAAGCAAAAGTTACTTCAAATCAAATCAAATAAATCAAACTTTATTTATAAAGCGCTTTTCATGTTTTTGGCAACACAAAGTGCTTTACATTATTAAATAAATTAAAATAAAATAAAACACACCAACAGCCCAACACCCATCCCCAACCGTCTCTGTCTCTTAACTAAAACTTATTTAGACAGTGACTAAAAAAAAAAAAAAAATAGGTAGAAACATCTGGCTCGGCACTGATGTTGATGTGAGGAAACTATATTAATGAGATCTATCCACACCAAGAGCCAGTGCCCCAACGTCCATAGAGGCCGCCACCGCAGGAACCTCCCAGCACCTAGGTCAAGGTAGGCCAGGGTCCACACCACAGCTGTAAGGCTGGGGCATCGAACCCCACGCTACCCTGACCAGGGAAACTTCTGCGGCACCGACCCCAAACCAAGAAGGCAGGACCCCCAGTGTGGAGGATCCCTATGAGGAGAACACTGGAATTGAAACATATTATAATACCCCTAAGAAATAATAAGAACCAATTAAAACAAAAACAATAAAATGCATATAAAGAGCTTCATAAACTATGATTAAAGATATATATAAATATATACTGTTAAGTAAAGTAAGCTCACTCAGTTTTATGCGTTCTTGAGGAGCATGTATCCAAACTTACAAAAAATTGTCAATCTGTGAGATAGGAATGAAACGATTTAACAGAGGCCCACCAGACTTTTGAGTCTGTTTAATAAAATCTGGTAATCCACTATATCAAAGGTGGCACTAAGATCCAGTAAAACCAGAACAGAAAGTTTCTTTAAGTCCAAGTTACATCTAATGTCATTAACTATCTATTTTAAAGGGCTGTCTCAGTACTGTGGTTCATCCTAAAACCAGCCTGATATTTCTTTAAAA
Source organism: Pseudomugil gertrudae (assembly GCA_037177535.1). Taxonomy (NCBI): domain Eukaryota; kingdom Metazoa; phylum Chordata; class Actinopteri; order Atheriniformes; family Pseudomugilidae; genus Pseudomugil; species Pseudomugil gertrudae. The sequence continues at coordinate 22,239,358 of JBAMHV010000022.1, forward strand.
TACAGTTTTTATTCAAAACTTATGTAATTTGGATTTTTCTATCATTTTACTTAAAAATGGTAAGTTGGATACAGGTCGGTAGTTATCTAGAATGTTTGGATCTAGACTACTCTGCTTCAGAAGGGGCCTCAGCACCTGCATTTTAAAGGCAGATGGAAAGACTCCCGTCTGAAGAAAGTAGTTCACCATGTTCAAAAGCTCAGGCTCAAAGAAAGCATAAAATGTCTTTAAAAGCGATGTGGGAATTGGGTCTAAAGGGCAGGTTGTTGGGTTTAGCTGGGAGAAAACTCGGCCAAGCATCTTTGCATCAACCAGGACAAAACTCTCCAGTGTTTCCTCGGGTAAAAACGATGCTTCGGATCTGTTAGAACCAGCATTACAGTGAGATAAAAGACTGGATCTGATAGCACTGATCTTACCTCTGAAGTGCTCTGCAAAGTCCTGATGGCTGCATGGAGGACTTGTTATCAGTATTTTCTAAAATATCAATGGTTTTCAAAATAAATTTTGCTATGTTTTTGTTATCTGTAATAAGTTTGGAGAAGTAGTTAGTTCTTGCCTGTTTTATTGTATTATAAATTTTGAGTTGTTCTCTTAAAATTTCATAATGAACAGTAGATTTTGAGTTTCTTCATCTTCTCTATGCTCTCCTGCAGGTTCTTTTCATGTGTTTTATCTCCTCCATTCTCCATGGTGTTCTGAGTTTCTTTTTTAATATTTTAGTTTTAATTGGAGCTGCTGAATCAATCGCTGTTTTTAGTTTATTGTTAAAATGGTCAACAATAAAATCACATGATGAAGGTAAAACCAGAGCAAGAGTTTCATTTAAAATGTCATTAAAATTTGCAGCCACTTCAGAGGTAATATATTGTTTCCTCACAGGTCTCATTGAGGTTTTCTGTGGAATATAACTGGTGATGTAAAAAAAATATGCAGTAATGGTCGGATACCGCCAGAACAACAACACAGGACACACCGCTGGACAAACCATAGCTAATGACCAGGTCCAGGGTGTGTCTTGTTGTGAGTTGGCTGCCAGCCATGCTGTTTAAAACCTAATCAGTTTAAAAGATCTAAAAATTCCATTGCATAAGGAAGTACTTCTACTAAGTTTTAGTTTTTACTTGTTTTTATTAATAGAAATTGCATCGACTGCATATTTCTGGCTGAGTGGATGGTAGTTACAAAAGGAGGGAGCCACTGCTGCAGAGGCTCTGTTGACCAGTAGACCCTGATCATGTGATCTCAGCTACCAGCTGGAAAAATAAGACAGCAAAAGATCATTGATATAAACTGTGCTTATTCATTTAGTGCTCTGTATATTAAAACCAGACTTTTAAAAAGCACTTAGGGAGCTGGTGCAACTAGATTAGTACAGGGGTGACATTTGACTATATTTAGAAGATTTTTTCATCAGTCCCACAGCAGTATTCTAGACAATCTGAAAACATGCCAGATATTTTTTTTCAGTTAAACACATGAAAATAGAGTTACAATATTGGAAATGAAATGAAGGCACGAATGACCATTTCCATCTCTGCAAGTGGTCAGATCACAGTGGTCACAGGTGCTCAAGTGATGATTGTTTTGCTTCATTTTACTTGATTTAGGGCTAGCTCCCCATTAGTCCTTTAAGGCCTAAAGTATCATGTTTGATACATGCAGTCTCTGAGACATTTTGCATCATGATAGAAACCTTACTTAAAAAACCCTGTTGTGCATCGTATGATGCTGGTCTCCTGCACCCTGGTGAATTCCAGAAAGTAGAAATTACACTATAATAACTTTTTTTTTTGTTTGACATGGTTTATTTTGAATAAATTACATAGTAAAAAAAGTAAATAAACCAAAAAAGTTTTTTTTTTCAGATTTTATTAAACGAAAGTTTTCAAATTTGAAAATTTTGATATTTCTGCCCTGTTTTTCTTATCAGGCTTTAAATAGTTAGTAGGTTTTTAATAGTTTTTTCTGCGTTTATGACTTTCCCTTCCATCTCAATCTATGTTGGGATTTTTCAAACCATTTTCCAGTAGGTTGCAGACACATTTTTCATAACAAAAAATCACAAGGATTCATGTAAGAGTTTAAGCCTTTCTTGCTTAAATCTCTACTTGACCGATGCACTGTACAACAAAGCTAAAGGTAAACTTCTAGAAAGTTAGTCTTGCCTAGAATAGATTTGCTAAAAGGGATTTGGTGAAGGATACCACAATGCATTTGGGTTTTAGACAAGGTCCCTAACCTTCACTCACACCTGATACACTAAAAAATAAATCAAATAAATAAATAAATGAAATAAAGGGTACCAAACCTGGCCATGAAAAGACTTAGGTGGTCAAAACAGATATTTAACATGCACCAATGAATGTATCCCAGCATAGCTGAAGTGGCTAATGCACACACATATTGGACATTTTAACTTTAGAATTCAACTTTTTATAGAGTTTATGATAATTTCTGTTTATATAATGAAATATGTAAAAATATTCAGAACCTCTGGCTTAAAGTTCAAGAGATCAATCACACTTCATGATTTTCAACCACAAACAGCATGTAGACCTTGCATCTTTCTTCCCAAATAGATAACTAATGTCTAGGTTGCTGAATGCCTACTGCATTCCTTCAGGAAAGATTAATCTATTTCCAAATCTGTCATACAGAAAGCCCAAAGGCAATAATGTCACACTGAGAAAAAGAATAACCATAGCAAAAGACAAAGAATTTCTGTCAAAATTAAATGATATTCTTAATTTTAAAAACATACAAAGCTTGAACAAAAGATTAGCTCTCCTTGAATGCCAGTCAAGGTAACGTTTGAAAGCTCAGCTCTCTTATGACTGTTGACTGGGAGACCCTTTTGGGGAAATCAACATTTCACAAATTACCCTTTTCCCTTCATCTGTCACACAAGGGAATTCACCTACATCTGTGGTACAATGCTCTGGAGCTCACTTCTTTCATATTCCACCTCTCTATCAGTCATCTCATGGAATACTTCTCATTATGTCTTAAAAGATATCACAAATTGTATATTTAAATAATCGGCACAAATGCGACAGATTTATAAATGTCACGGGGGTGAAACTGGTTTGCTTCCTTTACAATTAATTACATGAACATTGGGGAACAGCAGTAGGGCTTCATGAAAATGTCTCCAAACCAGTGACCTACTCATTTTTTTAAGACTAGTTTTGATAGCTACTCAAAGCAGGTGTTGAAGTTGCCACAGGTTATCATCCTTTGGTTTCATTTGCACTTGAAAGGAGGACTGTGTCAGCCTTCTGTCAGGTTGCTCTGCACCTCTTTCACGTACAACATTCGATGATTAAGCCAATGTGAAACACTAACAAGCAGCAAGCATCACCCGGTGGACTTGTCTAATTGGGTCAATCAAAGATGATCTACAGAGACTCACAGCAGGGAGAGAGTAAAAGCTTTGGGTGTGATGGGAGCTTTTGCAACTCTACACAGACCACTGCAAATGAACATATTCAGGCTTGTGGACATTATGATGTAGGCCTCTGATTAAAGGAAAGAGTCTCCTGATAGGCTAGTAGTGACACTGCATATGTTGCAGTTATTCTTTGGATCTGAAATCGCTTCATGCAATCCCCCCCCTTTTTTTCTTTTCTCTGAGAAAAGGAAATGGTTTAATTAACGTGTGAAAAGGATACTTGCAAGTCTTGAGCCTCACTGTGGAGTCTCATAAGACCTGCAATTCCAGAGTTGCACGTTCAGTGCTTTGCATGCTGATTGACCAAGTAGGTGGGCAGTTTTAGTTTTTTTGACAGGTAGCAAAATATACACTGGTGTATTCTTGCTTTTATCAACCACATTCTAGATAGGTTTTTAAATATTAAAATTTGCATTGGTATTGTAGCTACACTTTTATTTCACAATCTGGCTATAAACCTCCATATAATCTCAAACTTAAATTACAAGAAACAACAGCCTGGTGGCAGTGGATTAATATGAGATGACTGAAATTAATGTTTGATGAATTAAACATCTAACATTTACCTATATTAACTCTAATTTTCAAAAGTTATTTCTCCCTGCTGCCAGCTGTTTGCAAACTCGCAGCATCATAGGCTTTAATTTAGGTGCAGAATGTTACATGAAAAACACATTCACACATGTAGTTTCTCAAGTATGTGTGTAATGTTGGTTTGTTTTCATTATTACTTAATAAAATAGAGAACAGAAATATTCTGTTTGTGTGGATGAATAGATAGAAAACATAAGTAATTTGCTCTAAAATGAGAAACACAGTCAGTGTCAACTTTTTGCAGACTCAGAAGAAGTGGGTATACTCTTAATGTTCTGTTTTTTTGTTTTTTTTAAAGAACCACTCTTTCAGAAACAGGCTGCGTGGTGGCGTGGTGATTAGCGCCATGGCCTCACAGCAAGAAGGTTGTTGGTTCGAAATCATGGCTCAGGCCTTTCTGTGTTTGCATGTTCACCCTGTGCTAGCTGTCTAAAAACATGCATGTTTGATTAATTGATACTTCTCAATTGCCCTTAGGAGTGGCTGTGTGTGCATCTGGTTGTTCGTCTCTTAGTGTTGGCCCTGTGATGGAATGGCAATCAGTCCGGCCAACCACCCTGCCTCTCGCCCAATGATTGTTGTGTGCAATGGATATTTCAGAAACAGTGAGATGTTAGAATGTTTAAAAAATCTGCTGTCAGTAGTGTATTTGGTCATTGTCACATATTCCGCTCTTTAATCTCCAGAGGGAAGCGATATTAACTATGAATTTTATTTAACTGGGTCGTGATTGGTTGGTTACAGCAGGGGGAACATGTATTGATGGATGGTTTCGGTACAAGAGAGGAAACAGATTTCATCACAGCTCCGATGTCAGAATAGCATATATTTACTTAGAATAGCATACTTGTATTTAATGCGCATCCGTACCATCGAATGTGTCAAAACTATAATTTTAATGTCTTTATATTGTGGTAATGTATTTAAACCTATAAATCGGAACATGCAATATACTGTTCTGATAATGTATGCCAAACTGACAGAACACTGCCATCTGTGGATAAAGAAGCAGCATCTCCTTCCCATCCTCTCAGATAAGGGTGGGGACATGGCTAAAGTTAGCAGAATTGCTGGCTACCTGCAGCAGTGTAGCATAGGTAACTTTAGCTGAACTGCTGGTTGACGTACTGTTAGGTGGGCATTTGTAATTATAAATGCTTGTTTTAGTTTGCCTTGGTAACTTCATCTCTAATCAATTTATCAGTCCTCATACTGACTTAAAAGCCAGTTTTATCAGTGAAGGAGTACTTTCCAGTTAGAGCTAACTATAATTTCTTTTAGTGTTGATGGGAAAAGCACTTAGTGTTATGACAAATCCTGGATTTCTCCTTATATGTTTTTGGTGGGCTTTTAAAAAAAAAGTCGTGTTGCTTTTTTTTATTGTAAAATTGTGATTGGCAGTTTAACTTTCTCATGACCTAGACCTTTCTCACAGCTCAAGTCTGCATCATCTTCATTACAAAGATTGTTCGGACAAGGTAAATGAAGCAAAAGCATCAGCATAAGCACAAATCTGCTCAAATCACAAGCTATAATCAGCTTCTCGCTCATCAACTGTAATCTTAAAAAAATAGAACAAGAAAGCATCAGTATCTTTTATAACCCTGTGAACTTACTTTGATTACTCACAAATAGCTGTAGCCCACAGATAAAGACCCTAACCAAGTAAAGTAAAGTGATTCATAAGGGATCATTGAAAACTCTTGGTTGTCTTGACTCAGTTCCTGTGAATACCAGTGAGAGATTTGTAAACAATTGTTCTCGTATATTTTTAAAATGATTATTTTGTCCTCCATGTTATATAAACCAGAGCTCAAACTTTCAAGGTTAGAAAGTGTTGTCGCATCCATTGAAAGGATCTTATAGATTGTTTACCCACTATCCTAAATTTAACCTGCAATGTTATCCTGTAAATGGCCAGACTTACAACTAAAGGACGAAAACAAGAATAATGACCCTTCTGATGTCATTCTGTGTAGTTTTATTCATGCATTAATGACCAACAAGTTAAAGACAGGTTTTTCACCTCTGGCTTTCGATTGATACACAAGTATTTACTGTAACACAATCTGAACATTTCAGTTGCACTAAAGCACTAAAACCAGATAATACCACCAACAAGGAGTTGTTTTGTGGTTCGTGGTTGTTTGGAATACACTCAGAAAAAAAACTAATTTTGTGAGAGGCTAAATGATCTTAAAACTAAAAAAAAAACATGAACTGAAAACAGATCACATGCAGGTAACTTAACTGCCTTCAACTTGGGCCAACTTTAGAAACATCCTGCAATTGAAGCATTGGTGTCATAACTATTAAGAAAAAAAACAGATGGTCCTGCTTTCCACAAGGGAAACATCATACAGACTGCGCAAAGTTTAAATTTAGCATAAGTCATTAAATTGGAAAAGTAGGAAACAATTAATTACTCAGGCTCAGAATAGGGGAAACACTTTACTTCACACAATGCTGGAGATCTGTGTTGATGGTGCGATTTATAGTTATTTTAGGTCTCCAAAAAATGACTTAAATACAGAAATGATTCAATCAGAAAGACAGAAAGACCATTACGACTTTCACACCGAGGACAGAAAAAGAAGTGGACAGTTTGAGGACGAGTTCACATAATACTATAACTAGTAATATAGATAACACTCAAAGCTGAATTAGATTTCAACAATAAATTCTTTACGTTAGGCTTATTAAGTTTAATAGATGCACTGTGAGATGTCTATAGGAAAGGTCCTTGCATCACAAATATGTGATTTCACATCTCTTGTGTTTTAAAACTCAATCTCTTGCATTTTCAAATATGCCAACAAGGGCATATCTGAAAACACATCACACAGAAATAAAAACATTCTCCCAAGGATTAAATATTGTTTTAAACTCGTTTCCCTGTGGCAACAACAATGCTGCTTTTCTCAGTATGCAAATGGGTTTTACTTCTATAAGAGTAGATTCACAATACATCTGTGATGTAAGCATCAAGTTTTCACATCAACCTTTTCTAAATTGGCTTTAACCCTTTAACTAAAAAGAACTGGGCAGAAAGATCCATTTTTTTAAATTTTAAGGCAAGGCAAGGCAAGTTTATTTATATAGCACCTTTCATGTACAGGACAGCTCAAAGTGCTTTACATTGAA
>JBAMHV010000022.1:22298220-22308683 GCA_037177535.1 Pseudomugil gertrudae
AAGACCTGAGACAGGACCCAGACCTGAGACAGGACCTGAGACAGGACACGAACCTGAGACAAGACTCGGACCTGAGACAGGACCCGGACCTGAGACAAGACCTGAGACAGGACCCAGACCTGAGACAGGACCTGAGACAGGACCCGAACCTGAGACAAGACCTGAGACAGGACCCAGACCTGAGACAGGACCTGAGACAGGACACGAACCTGAGACAAGACTCGGACCTGAGAAGAGACCCGGACCTGAGACAGGACCTGAGACAGGACCCAGACCTGAGACAGGACCTGAGACAGGATCTGAGACGGGACCCGGACCTGAGATAGGACTTGGACCTGAGACAGGACCCGGACCTGAGACAAGACCTGAGACAGGACTCAGACCTGAGACAGGACCCGGACCTGACACAGGACCTGAGACAGGACTCGGACCTGAGACAGGACCTGAGACAGGACACGAACCTGAGACAAAGATCCAGACCTGAGACAGGACACGAACCTGAGACAAGACTCGGACCTGAGACAAGACCCAGACCTGAGACAGGACCTGAGACAGGACCCGGACCTGAGACAAGACCTGAGACAGGACACGAACCTGAGACAAAGACCCAGACCTGAGACAGGACCTGAGACAGGACACGAACCTGAGACAAGACTCGGACCTGAGACAAGACCCGGACCTGAGACAGGACCTGAGACAGGACCCGGACCTGAGACAAGACCTGAGACAGGACTCGGACTTGAGACGGGACCTGAGACATGACACGAACCTGAGACAAGACTCGGACCTGAGACAGGACCCAGACCTGACTCAGGACTCAGACCTGAGACAGGACCCGGACCTGACACAGGACCCGGACCTGAGACAGGAGCTGAGACAGGACCTGAGACAGGACCTGAGACAAGACCCGGACCTGAGACAGGACCCGGACCTGACACAGGACCCGAACCTGAGACAGGAGCTGAGACAGGACCTGAGACAGGACCCGAACCTGAGAAGAGACCCAGACCTGAGACAGGACCTGAGACAAGACCCGGATCTGAGACAGGACCTGAGACAGGATCAAGACCTGGACCCGGACCAGAGATAGGACTTGGACCTGAGTCGAGACCGAGACCTGCGACAGGACCTGGAGGACAGACAGGGTTTACAGAGCGTGCGTCTCAGTCATGGAGGACAGACAGCCAATGTCTCTGTGTCTCCGCAGTGTCCTCAGCAGACATGGAGCGTACCTTCATCGCCGTGAAGCCCGATGGCGTCCAGAGAGGACTCTGTGGTGAGATCATCAAACGCTTCGAGCACCGAGGCTTCAAGTTGGTCGCTGCTAAATTCCTGCAGGTAACCATGGCAACTGATGCTTTTACACCTGCAGGTCTGCCCCCTGCTGGCAGAACTGCAGGTAACCATGGCAACAGATGCTTGTAGAAACTGGTATTGAAATGTCTCCTGATAACACGTCTTTATTGTCCCAGTCCTCTGAGGACCACATGAAGAAGCACTACGAGGACCTGAAGGACATGCCTTTCTACGGTGGACTCTGCAAATACATGTCCTCTGGACCCGTCCTCGCCATGGTAACACACACACACACACACACACACACACATCAGACTTAAACCAATCAGATCAGAGAGCAGCTCTGGGATTTATTAGAAAAAATGTTTTTAAGGTGTGAAAGTATTCTCCGGTATTTCTGGAGCTTTGTTTTTGTTAAACTGTTGTCACATAATAAACTTAATATTATTATAATAATATTTGAACTTTCAGTTAATATTGATTAGCATGTGTCAGGTGTGTGTAACATTATGTTCAAAGGAGGATTCAGTAAATAGTCTCATTGTCTAATAAATACAGTTGTATAAAATAGTTTGAAAAATTTCAGGTATTAAACAATTTTACATAATTATTATTAAACTTTTGTCAGTTCCTATTGTTGTCTTTACATTTTTACTGTATTCCTAAAATAGAAATTATGTAATTGAAAGCTGGTTGTGTTTTATATTAATTTAAATCTTTGACATCTGCACATAAGGGGTACTCAACTAAATTAATAAATAACAACTAATTGAACTGAACTTATTTTTTATATTGTATTTGTAACATTAGATAGGGCAGTAACTATGCAGCAATGAGTCCAGCAACTAGATTAACTGTATTTATGCCTTTTTTTAATTGCATGACACAGCAGGATTTGATCATAGCAGGAGTTTTCTTCTCTATGCCAGATTTTCTTCCACCTGCAATTTCCAAATTGGTATCTTGGCATCAACCAAGCAACATTAAACCATATAAGGAATACTGCACTAATGGTTGTTTCACACAGCAAGAAAACAGAAAATATCCTTCGTGAACTTTGCTCTTGCTTCATATGATGAATGGTCATGTCATCTATTTCAAAAGAACTGTGAGAACCGATTAAAAAACCCTACAACTGATCATCAAGGAAGATTACTAAAAGCTTTTATTCCACGTTTCCTCGTTTTTATTTAATCTTGTTGATGTAGGCCAATACTCTCCTGCCGCCCTGTATGTACACATCCAGAGTATACTTCCTGTAGCTCTCTGCATTAAGTAATTACACAGGGGAAGAGTATGTGTGGAACACAGACCCTCAAAGGACCCCCTGAGACATGAAAACAGAAACATGCTTCCCAAGCGGCGCCGAATGTCAGCTTTTGTTACATCTGATAGTGGGTCCCCACAGCCAATTAGAGCATTTGGCTGCACTAGTAAAAGCTGTGGGATTGGCCCATCGCTTGTAACGCTGTTTCAAATGAACACATTAGGGGCAAATAATGAGGTAGACTAATATGTGAGCAGCACACACTTTCAATAATGAAGCAGGGGAGTTAAGGGTTTTCAGTCACGTACAAAGTTTTCTCATTAGCTGTTTTACTTTATAGAAAAGAGAGGAAATTTGATCTTTAAAGTGGTCATCTCTTAAAGAAGTCTGGACCAAAATGAATGTAAGTCCGTTGACAGAAGCAAATGGCGAGAGAGAGAGAGAGAGAGAGAGGAGGAGGGAAAGGGGGGGCGGTGTATAGAATGCCCTCTGGATACAGGGTAATTCAGAGATGGCCTGTTTGCTCAGTCTTAATTAACTAAATGGAGATGGACTTTACTGCAACTTAAGCCAGTTTTATACTGGCTTATTTAGCAGATTGCAACTGGGAAATCATTCAAACCAATGACTGACCAATTAAACAAAGTTGTGGAGACAGGAAACTCAACAATGTTCTTATAAATCCTCGTTCATGAAACTGAATTTTAACAGAGCACTATTTTGCTGTAAGATTTTCTAGTGATTTGATACTCTGTAAATATGACAGTATGGAGATTTTTATTAATGAAGGTAAATGTTAAATTAGATTATACAATTCATACAGTTTGCCATTGTTTCATCTTTAGCCTGAAAAGATACCCATAATGCTCCTCTTCATCTTATTTTCTTCACAATGATGGAGCAAAATCTTCTGCACCCTTTGCCCTGTTTGCCATACAGCCATGTTGCCTCTTTGATGAAACTGCAATGTGATCCATACTGCAAGCTGGAGAGAAAAAGTATCAGATTCATCACATTTTATCTATCAATACTAATACTAATGGAGGGCCAAATCAGTCATATAAAAATATAAAGGAAATAATTTTTTTTTGCATTTATTATCTATTTTTTTAACTAACTTTTTCCTTATAATGTTTATTTTTTATTTCCACACCAGTTTGTTATTGTTACATTTATTTTACACTTACAGTTTTTTATTATCACATTTATTTTTAGCTTTATATAATTTTTTTTAATTTTACCTTCCTATATTTTAACTTTTCCTAACGCACACATTTATTTTTCTTCACATTTTGACTTCTCTCACTTATAATTTTTTTAAGTATATGCTACTGAGGTGGGTATTTCTAACCATATGATTGTTCAGCTACGAGAAGCTGCCAACCAATTAGCTCTGCCCTGTGCCTCTGAGTCAACGTACCCGTTAAATCAAACTAACCTCGTTACACTCGGAGAGATGCTGAGATCTTTTGGTGGCTGTGGTTGTACCCCAGCCCACTTTGACCATAGTTGCAGACATGTAGTCATGTTCACTGTCAGAACAGTTGCACACAAGCTGCTACGGCTTTATAATGGTTTACACAACACACTACTATATTCAGAATACACTTTGAAATAGGATGATTCAGCTCACAACAACTTTATCAGTGCTGGTGTCTACTGGCAGAATAGCAGCACACTGGCTGCTGTCGCTTTTAGAAGAGTTTAAAAATGTTACTGCTTGAGGAATGTTTACATGTGTTTAGTATGAATTAATAGGTATTTATAACTGTCTGTTGGAGAAACAATGAAACATCCAAACATCATCACCCTAAAGAAACACATTGCACTGATTTAACAAATGCACCGAGTCAGCAAAATTCTACAGGATCACTTTTGGTGCTGCATTTTAATGACCATCTATAAATAATAGATTTAATTATATAATGACCATCTATAAATGATAGATTTAATTATATAATAACCATCTATAAATGATAGATTTAATTATATAATAACCATCTATAAATGATAGATTTAATTATATAATAAACATCTATAAATAATAGATTTAAACATCCCTGACTGTAGCTGGTAAGTCTATTTGCATCTCTAGCCTCCTGCCATGTAAGAGGGAGACAATATAATAAGACAATACATGTTATTATAGTATTAACATAATGCATAACAAATAAAAAAATAAATGTTTTTTATTTCTATGCAGGTCCGGAACCTATCCCAGCTGTTATTCAGGACAGGTAGGATGCGCCCTGGACAGTCTTATCCCAGGGCCAACGCAGAAATAAACAACCACTCCCACTCAGCTTTAGAGAGAATCAAGAACCCAAGATGCATGAGACTGTGGGGGGAAGCCACTGTGCAGCCCCAGCTCCATTTCACTTTCTCACAACTGTTTTAATGAATCAGTTCTCTTTTACTTAATAACATCATCTGTCTGACATTAAGTTAGTTTTAGGTGGTGTTCAGGAGTCTGAAAATTAGAGAAAATTATATGTTTACAGCCCCAGACAGGGCCGTGAGTGGAACAGCATAATTCCTGGTGGGCTGGGTCATGTGACCAGACTTGCCTGTAATGAATTAGTAGATAAATATATGATGAAGTAATGCGTTGGTGCAGCAGATTGGTCTGCCCACACACTGTGTGGTATTGTCCACTGTTACTAATAATGGCAATTAGTAAAAGTAACTGGAAAAACATTTTTATTTTTTTTTTACTAAACAACCTAAACAAAGCACACGGGTGTGGACCAGCTAAAAACCAGAGGAACGTGGTGTTCCAGTGGACTTTGGCAACAGAAAAAAGAGACTAAGGAGGGACATTATTTTAAAAATAAATAAGTAAATGAAAGAAAGAAAGAAAGAAAAAGAAGAGGCACATCAGGACGAGGCTGGAAACATCAGAAGCCATCTGGTATTTACAAAGCATCCCGCCAACTTTAGCACTCAGCCACAAGAGGCGAGACCATATACTGTATATAAAAGATGGACGGAGTTTCCCAGTAGGTTTCTGAAGGGCAAAAGTGAAGCTCATAGGCCAGCTCCCCATCATGATCTTGGTAGCATGCAGAAAATATAAAAATAGACAAAGAAAACACATGGTGGAGGGGGTAGGGTCTCCCAAGAACAAGCCGGAGGTCGGTTGCAGCCTTCAGGCTCGGTCCAGATTCAAGAAGAGAAGAGTTCGGAAGAGTCCGGAAGCGGAGAGGTAGGGGAAGGACCAACTGAGGCAGTGAGTCAAAGGGAGGTGTATCTGTGCAGGGAGGAGAGGGAGAGGTCAGAGAAACTTCTTGTCTGGCCTTCGGGCCAGTAAGGAGCCAGATTTAGATAACAGACTTTTTAAGATCTGACTCTTGTGGTTCTTGTGGTGTAAAGATGATACTGTGATGTGAGTAAGTGATTTAACGCTGTCGTATGCTGTGTTAAGATTAGCATTTCATATGGTTATGCAGTTTTGGAAGTGTATAAGAGCAGAAAAGGCTCAGAATATGATTTTGTAAGACTGTTTGCTTATGTAGTCAAGAGACTTGTGTTTTCTAGTATCATGAAGATGTAATATATTTATTTCAGATTACAGATTGTCTTGTTTTTATGTTTTATTTTATCTTTTTACAAACTGATTTAATTTTGTTTTATGAGCTTTATATTTTAAATGTTAGTTGTGGCTTTTGTATAAATCTTTTAGAAGCTATTTGGTATTATATTGCTGTTTTAAAAGTAATGTATGAATAAAACGGCAATGCTTTAAGCTGTCTTGATATTTCTCACCTGTGTTTATCTCCCTGATAATTAGATATTAATGATAGTCAAATGCAACTTGGAATCAGCTAAATTGGTTTCTTATCTGCTTATCAGCACACTCCTTAGATACAGTGTCACTCAGACGTGTTTATGACTTGTTTTGCGTTGATAGTGAGACACGTCTCTTATACATTCACAGTTCTGAATGTAGTAGAGTTTTAGCTTTAAGTTCCCAGTCTTTTAAAGAGATAGTTTTGCTTTTAATAGGTTTTTTTATTTAGGATATATGTTATGTTAGTCAGGTATTGTCTAATGTTTAACAAAGAGCAGAATCGGAAGAAAAAAACCCAAATCTGCAGGTGCTGATACTGGTAGGTAAGGTTGACCTATGTTTCAGTGCTGACCCCTGGTCACAGATTCAAAATACTACACCTGCTTTTTATAGCTTTTTATTGATTTTTGTTGTTTTTATAGTTAGAAATAATTTATTTCTTCCTCTGTGAAATATCAAAGCTTGTATTGCTTTATGTCACTACTACTGCATACTCTGTGAAGTTGTGTGTACAGTAACTAAATGCTGGAAAATCATATGGTATCAATACTCTATTTTACTTTGAAGTACCGTTACTGCAACATCCATTACAGTATATTTACTCTATTTTTTATTTTAGCTTTTTATAGTGTAATTTTATTCTATTGTACTTTTGTTATACAGTGACAATACTGTATTAGGTATAAAGTTCCACTAATGTACCCCCTATTCAAAGTCTTTCCTTTTAATATTTTCACTTTTTATGATAAAGCATCATAAAATAAGCTGTCATACTTCACTACATTGTAGAATTATATTATGATTTGATCTTCCTGAAACACATTTAACAGAACAATTGATTTTACAGCATGTTGTCACCACGTTTACATTTATCCTGGATTATGCTGCATTTTGAGTTAATTTGGACAAAAATGGGTTGCTGCGTGACATCAGACTGATTTGGAAATATATCTAATCTAATATCTCAAAAATGAAAAAGCACAAAAAACATTTTTTAGGGCACAGATGAACCAGACCATTGAGTCCATTTGGATGGCAATGGGGAGCTACGTGCCCCCAGATTGACCATTTAAAGAACTTCTAATGTTTAAAAAAATTAACAAACAAATTTTTCAGCACAAACTTTTGAGACTATTTTTTTAAAGTTTCACCTCAATCCTGTGATACTTAAAAGATATCACTAAACTATGACTATATATGTCATGTTAACACGTTGATGGGAAGGTTATCTGCTCCAGAATTCATTGAGTTGTGCATAATTTAAGATTGTTATGTACATTCAGGTTATTAAATGTATGAAACTGTTTTATTGCAAAGGATAGTTTTGTCTCAAGATTAAAGTTACCTGTGCATGTACTCTTAAATATTCAGAAGATAATTTGTGGTGAAACTCCAAGACTCAATTGATCACTAAGAGAAAAGATGTTGTTAATTATATGTTTTCTTCTAAATTTTCCTCCAAATGTGTTTGAAATGTACTTTGTTCTGACTGGTAACCTAAAAAAAGCTGAAAGTAATATGTGGTGAAATGAATGTTATCATCAGATTTTTGGACAACCGTACAGTTTAACTGGTAAAGTACTAAAATGTGTACCTTTATCTGAACAACTTAGGAAAGCCAAAAAGTCTGTCTATTCAGAACCAGCGGTCAAAAGCTTTGACTGGAGCCAATTCCAGCTTTTTACCCTTTTTTATTTTGTTTATTTTATGCATGTATAAACAACAACCAGATGGGGTGTTACCATTGGTTGTTACTGGTTAAAAACATTAACCCCTGTAAAGTGTAATGATGTCCAAGCTTATGACCCATCACTCATTTCTTCATTTTCTATCCCGGTGGAGGAGAAGTGGAGCAGATCCCAGCAATTAGTGCATGCGAGGCAGGTCACCAGTTCATGTCAGTGATGATATCAGTTTTAAATTAAGTTTATTCTGGGAGCTGTGGGAGGAGAATATTGGCTCTCAGTGAAGATGCAGATATCTTTCTAATCTGATTATGTTTCTATTTAATAGAGATTTTAGGACCTGGAATAATCTTATAATTGTTATAATAAATTGCTTCTTCTACTGATGCATTCAACATTCTTTGCACTTTATGGGTTGTTTTTATATGAATTTTTATATGAATATCTGTAAATGTAAAGGGACAATCACAAGGTGTTTGGGTTAATAATACTGGAAAATCATGTATAAACATACTGATAAGAAGGAATAAAAGTCTGAATACTGATACATATTATATTTGAGAAGTAAGAAGTATAGGGCTTCTAAAGCCAGATTCCCTGTTGCTAAGCAAACACCACGAGATTGCAAAATGGTTTACTAATTGGAGTAGCAGTCTTTGCTCAGATATGCATATTTAATATTATAAATCACCATCCTGAGTGCTGTTTCCCCCATTTACGAGCATTTTCTTTACGCTTCCACTCCACTCACCAAGCTGATTTAACCCATCTTAGTTTCTGCTTTTGAAAAAACAATCACTGTTATTGAGAGAGAAAGCTTGACACCCACACAATACTGTGACTCATGTTGGAACTGGACAGCATGCTAGCTGAGTTAGGAAAAAAAATGATAGGTGGGTGGAAAGCAAGTAGAAGCAAAGGGGGGAGAAGGGGAAGTACAAGCAAGGATCTGCTACTGAGCAGCTTTCTTCATGATTTACTGCTTTTCCCCTTCCATGTTCCACTTCTCTTGTCGGTTTCTGTGGGAGGAGCTATGGGAGCTGCAGCAGGATATGTGTTTGTGCATATGCGTATCGTACAGAGGTTATGGTGTTGTGCTTTGGGATATTTATAGCTCTCATTTGCCACATCCGGCTAGAGCCAGGGTCACAGTACACTCAGAGGCACTGCATTTGTCTCAGTGTGGAAAAAATGCATTGCATTGTACACAACACCACTTGATTAAAGCTTGTTGCAGACACAGGAACACAGGCACACACAGGGTATGTAGCTATCATAAAACACTCTTGAATCTCAAAACACCTAAATTCCTATTTAGACCCATACACATACTTAAAGCAACTATCAGTGCTCATCATCTGTTTAGCCTGTCTGGGGAAAAGCTCACACTACTGGTGCAGCAGGTGGTCAGTGGGCGGAACAGGAGCCCGTTGGGACCAAAAACCCACTGTGATAGAATGAAGCTAAACTGAGAGGTTGACACTCACAAACAGGAAATGAGCTTATCCGCGTGAAATTACAAGAAAGGGGAAGAGATTTCTTTGCCCCTCGAAGGAAGATTGGTTCTGTGCTGTTCTGTCTATTGGCATGGCAACCAGTACCAAACGTGATGAAAAACAACTTTTCCTGCATGCTGTGAAGTTGTGTTAAACCAAGTCTCTGCAGAGGAATGGAGATAACAACTTTATGAATACAGTTACTTTTGTTGTTTATGTAAATACTTGTAATGACTATTGTCACAAAAATGACAATTTAGTTTAATAAAGGAGATGTATCATGCTTTTAAATCCTTCAGTTTAACATGTAAATCATTAATTTATTATCTGTATAAAGCATGAATTCCTGGGACCTAATTTATAAAATACTGTACGTATTTAAGCATCCAAGATTTTACTAAATAAAGTGTTGCTATGGTGTTTATTGGTACATTAACTGTGTTTACTGTGTAACCATATAGATATTGCAGTGACACACATAATGCTTTACAGTTGATGAAGGAGACTGTTTAAAGAGCACAAAGCTTTCCTTGCCCATGATGATGACCGGCTGATAAGGAGATTTAGATTCTTACGTTTATGTACTGAACTGGGTCCAGTGATAGATCCATCGACCCACCGGAACTACCAGATCCCGGTGAGAACCAGTTTGTCTGTGTGAACCACAAAAACATGCATTCAGTTAATGTACATGCCACAAAAACTTGTTGATTCAAAAGCTGACATATTTATGAGCTCACAGGAAGTTCAACTCTACCCTGTTTCGCCATGTTTGTAGCTTGATAGCAGCGATATGCTAATCCCGGAAAGAAACATTTTATTGGTAAGTTTACTATAAATGTCAGCGTATCTGATTCACAAAATTGGTTACCCGGACATCCACGACCTTATTTGGCAGACCCACAGCAAATACTGTGATTATATATATA
>JBAMHV010000023.1:130627-142253 GCA_037177535.1 Pseudomugil gertrudae
GTTTGCTTTGCTCGAGCCAAACCTTCTTTTCACAGATATAAAGCTACAAAACACATGTATGAAAAGTAAAACTACTCAAATAGAAGGTTAAAAGCTCATAAAAGTTTATTTTGCATAATGTAGGCCCTTTAATGGATGGAGTGGGCTCTTGGTTTTGTGTAGCTGAGGCAGTGCAGAGTGGCAGTCTTGTCGTAGGGGTTGTTGTCAATAGCAGGTGGCGGAAAACATCTGTGGTAGGGATGTTATGCTCGAGCCGATCTGCTCGAGCACGTTTCGAGCATGTGACACAGAAGTGTTATGAGCGCTGTTTTAAGTATTGTTTCACCATGCCAAAAGTCACATGACCACACTAATCGAGGCCTTGTTACATCACCAGAGCATGTTGAGCAGCTTGCAAGAATCTCAAAGCTGTGGGTTTGTTGGTCTCTCAATGACTTCAGGCGCGTTCAAACGCTCAGGAGACGTGATCATGGGTTATTAAGAGGCGGAGATTCACATAGAAATATAGACACACATATACACCCTGTCAGGTTGGTTTTATTCAGGTTAGCTGGTTATCTAATTGACTACAGGTGGAATTTTGCTTTTGTGTTGCTGCAGTGTACGAGCAGCGCGTGAACCGGTTGGAACCGCGGTCATGTTTCTGGCTGCTGATGTCTCATCTCCACCTGCATGAAGCTGGCCCCCCACCCTTCTCAAACCACACTGTAATAAGTGGATGTCAGGGGGCTGTTTGACGTAATCACCCCATAATAAAGTTATATTTTGGAAACTAAAGCAGCACAAATAAATATTTTAACAACACAAACGATTGAGACTCTTTTGCGAGGGGTGAGGGGCCAGCTTCACGCTGAACGCAACATCTGCACATAACACAAGGACTATCCCCGTTGCCGCCCCCCGTATACATTTAATATATTTATATCATATTATTAGTAACGAAGGGTTAAGGTACTTTTAAAATATGCAGCGGTGTTTGTCTTCCCTGTGGTTTTAAAAGAGATTTCACCATAATTATTGTCCCTAAACTATTTTTACCCAACAGCCCATTTTATCATTTATATGGAGGCAGAATGAGAAATTTATTTGTAGTACAAAATTTATCATTTTACTGAACAGTGTCAAAAATGAGACAAGGTTAATAGATGTGCAGTGAACACTGAGGAAGTCTTGTCAGCGCTTCTCTCTGACAGATGTCCACAGTCACCAGATGGAGCTCTTTTAATGTGTCAAATGTTTCTAACACAGTGTGTCATTTCCAGGCATCTGTGTCAAATCTGCTCAATGTTTCATGAGGTTTCAGTTTCATCATCCCTAATCTGTGGTAGGGTGAAGGATCCAGGTAGTCAGGTGGAGGGTGGCTGAACAGAAAGGGGAGAAAAAGCTAATTAGTTTGACTACAAACTGTATTTAGACAAACTCAGTACTTTTTAGATGGCCAAACGATACCGTTGGTAAGCAGACGCACTGGCACTGAATGGATGGCAGTCCCAGGTCTTAAAGCTGATGATAATCAGCAACAGCTGGTTCCAATTGCTCTGGAGGTCTGGGAGGAGGAGCAAAGAAGATCGCATCCCAACATGTCCAAACGATACTGTATCTCCTCGTCAGATACCAAGTACAGAAAGGTCTTCATCTCCTCATTCAACCAGACAGTAAATTTTGGGATGCCATTGCAGACTACAGATATATAGTCTTCATCTATTCATGTTTATTTCTAGTCTGCAAGCAATAATCTGAAAGTGTTTCCAGTGGCCTTTAAAACCAAGGTCAGGAGTTGCTGTCTAATGACATCACAACATCAGGCCAATCAATAGCCACCAACCTCGAGACATCATGTTATAAGCTCGACTATTCGCTCTAAACCTTGAAGAAGTAGGTGATGCCAAAGTATTGGCAGTAGTGGAAACACGCTGAAACCATGTAGAGTCGAGTAGAGTAGTCAGGTAGAGTAGGTGCGAGTGGAAAAGGTGTCAGAGCCTGGTCCACACTGCCAGCAGAAAGTGGGATATGTGTATCTAGGGTTTGACATTGCCAAGACTGAACTTTATCATCAATTCTGTTGAGGGGATCACATTTGGTTCATTTGTTTGGGTCTCTGCTTTTTGCAGATAATTTGGTTCTTCTTGGCTCCCGCTCACAGCCGAGTGTGAAGCATTTTGGATCAGGATCAGCACCTTCACAATCTGAGATCATGGCTGTGTCTCATTCCCGTAGTGCACTGGAATGTAGTGCATAATGTAGTGTTTTTTCTGAAGTGTCAGTGTAAACACACTACGCACATAAACATAAGGTGTGAAGTAGTGTTAGTGCACTGATTCAGACACATCCCATGGTTCTCAGCAAAGAAAAGGTAGTGTCCTCTGTGTGGAATAAGGTCCTTCTCTGAGTGGAGGAGTTCACGCATGTCGAAGTCTAGTGTATGAATAAGGGAAGGATGGAGCTGGAGATCAACAGGAAGATAAGTTCAGGTCTGCAGTAATGTGGATTTTGCATTAGTCTTTCCTTTTGAAAGAAGGAGCTAAACTAAAAGGGAAACAACTGCATTTTACATCAATTTATGTTCCTTCTGTCACCTATGATCACCAGCTGTAGAGACCCAAAAAACCAGCTCATGACTACAAACGTCTGAAATGAGTTTCCTCCTCGTTTCAGACACCCAAAGATGAGAGCAGGGTGAGGGGAGGAGCAGGATGTTTGGAGAAAAAGAGAAGAAAAGAAAAAAGTAAAGGATGGATAAAAAGATTGGAGATGAATGATGAAGAGGAGGATAGATGTGGTGGGTTAATTGAAAAGCCTCTTGAAGAAATTTGTAATGAAAAGCAACAGATTAATTAAGAGAAAGTAATTGAGAAGTAAAGACAGAGAGAGCAGTTAAGTACAGACAGACAGAGAGACAGACAGAGAGAGGTAAAGAGGGACAAAGAGAGACGGAGAGAGTTTAAGATAAAGACTGAAGGAAACCTTGTTCTGCAGGACATCACTACAGGAAACAGGCCAGTGGAACGTGGAACCGGTTAGAACCCTCACACGTGGTGTTAGAACATGAAATATGAAGGTACATTTCTGTGTCTTCATCCTGAATCAGCCAAGCTGAGGGTTTACAATAGCATATCCATGAAGATCAATCAGTCTGATCAAGAGCATAGTCATCACTTGTTGATCCTTTTCTCACAATAAAAGCACACAAACATTTTCGTTCAGGACAACAAATCATCCTGATTTAACTCTTCTTCCCCCTCTTCTTCCTCTTCTGTTCCAGGAGGTTCTGTTGAAGCGTGCAGCAGACCTGGTGGAGGCACTGTATGGGATGCCTCATAACAACCAGGTAAGCCGCTCGAGCGTGTCATGTCCTTATGTCATGATCTGAAGCGTTGAAATCGGAGAAGATCGACGCCCCGCAGGTGCATGCAGTAGTCTAATTTATGTACGTTTTCCCTCTTTCCCCCACTGATCACAAATTAGCAGGTTAGGTATACGTACATTAAGGAGGTGTGCAAAGAGGTAACAGCACATGATGATGCAGTACATTGTCGCCAACACCACTAGTTAGCTAACACCGTAGCAAGTGCAGAAAAAGCAGATGCAGCACTAAAGCTCGAAGCTGCTCCTGCGTCTCTGAAATCACCAGTGTGGAAATACTTTGTGTTCCAATGTAAATGTTGCTGACAAGAAGACCAGTGTGTAAGATGCTATGTGTGTGTACCATAATAGGCCACAAGAAATACTACAAACATGTCTGGACATATTCGCTAACATCCCAAACATTTAGATGTGACAGCTGGGAAAACACCATCACTGGTCCAGCTAACTATCTAATTTCCCTGAGGGAGTTATCTCATAGGGAATTTTAGAGTTAAGTTTAAGTCTATAGGGCTTTTTATAGCAGCAGACCTGCAGCCATATTCAGTGGAAAACGCTGGATTTAAACATTTAATCAGGGTTCTGGAGTATGGCTAGCAGTTACACCTTACAACTTAAGTGTTGCCCTCCTTGTATAAAAATGTGGAAGATCTGGTTTGAGATTTGAGCAATGCAGCGAGTTGTCCTAATAGATGGCTTGCCCTAAAGAACAGCTGAGTGGTACACCACTGTCACATCACACTATGTCAAAGAAAAACAACAGATAAACAAACAAAACAACTAGACTGCATATGAGTGTTACATTTATATTGTACATAAATCTGACCATAAGTGCCTAAAGTGACTCAAAAATGAATACGGCATCCCCTATGTGTAACCCATCTTTTAAAATAGGATTTACTGTACAAAACGTCATGAATAAAACCAATGATTGTAGACAAAAAATAAGGCATGGGTCTCTGGGTTTTAAAAATAAAAATAAAAAAAATTGAATCAATTCAAACAATTTATATTTAACTTCAAGGCACAATGTTCGCTGGGTGTTCGCATTTGTTTGTTTATTTCAGGCTGTGATATTTAGAGTGAAATAAAGGAGACTTGCTAATTTTCTCTTTCTTCAAGCCCCAAACCAGCTTCTCTTGGTGAGATAGTGAGATAATTTGTTTTTTTAAATGTTCCTTCATTCATTCATCCATTTTTCATATCACCTAATCCAATTGAGGGTCATGGGGGCCTGGAGCCTATTGCAGCTATTAGGCCTAGACCTAGGTCTAGACAGGTAGCAAGTCCATCACAAAGCAACATTAACACAGAATAGGAGTGGGTAGGAAAGACACATCTAATTCCACTCCACACCAACATCCAATCACATAGAGCAGCTACACAGCCACAAACAAGTAAAAATCCCAAAGCTATACTGAGTAGACAAAATCATAATATAGAGAACAAAAAAAAAAACAAGCATCAGGTCAGATCAGGATGGGAGATTGTTTAAGGAGCACAAATATTTCCTGGCTAATGATGATGACTGGCTGATAAAAAGATCTAGCTGTCCGAGATTCCTGCAAGCTATACTCTCAAATCTTTGTACTAAATTGTGTCCAGTGTTAGATCCACCGACTCGCCAGAACCTTGTGATCCCAGTGAGAACCAGTTTGTCTGTGTGACCCGCAAAAACGTGCATTTAGTTAATGTACAAGTTATTTGTGACTCAGATATGGTTCTAATAAATGTGTCAGCATGGCGGCCTAGGTCCATTCATTCATCCTGCTACACAGCAGTGTGGAGAAGACGCTGTAGCCAGAATGGATGCTCCAGGTGACAGTGGCAACCCACCGAGGTGCTGGCTTCTCACGCCGTTTGCCAACCCGCAGAGCGCAGAGGAAGTGCTTTGATGTGGTCTACGCTCATATATGTTTTTGTGGAGCAAGCCGTCAGCATCTTTGCCTCCACCTTGAGATTTGACCGTGTTTTTTTTTTTTTTAAATTTCTGGCACAGACCTCTTCATCACACTGACAACAATTACCGTGGCAGCAACGTGCTGCCAATCAGCAGCCTTCCTTTTGA
Source organism: Pseudomugil gertrudae (assembly GCA_037177535.1). Lineage (NCBI taxonomy): Eukaryota > Metazoa > Chordata > Actinopteri > Atheriniformes > Pseudomugilidae > Pseudomugil > Pseudomugil gertrudae. Next base: position 136,059 of record JBAMHV010000023.1, read on the forward strand.
TTGTTAACCCACAACTATGAGACAAAAACAGGGTCTTTTGATGCATGTCCCATTACAGGAGGTCTGTGTCCCAGTGTAGGAGGTCTGTGTCTCTTTATCAAAGCCTTTAATAAGCGATTAGAAAACATCAAACAGCAAGCAGATCAAACAGCATCAATTATCATCTGAACTAATTCCTGTAGGTCACATTTTTGTTTGGTTTTACTGATTACTGACCATGTAGCTACCATGTAGCAACCATCCAATCAGAGCTTAGTCTAACTCAGGTGTCTCTCATTGCTTCAGGAAATCATTTTGAAGAGAGCAGCAGACATTGCCGAAGCCCTTTACAGCGTGCCTAGGAACCACAACCAGATCCCGTCTCTAGGTAACACCCCATCCCATGGCATGATGGGAGTCAACTCCTTCAGCGGACAGCTGGCTGTCAATGTCTCCGAGACAACTCAAGGTGAGTCCTGCAGAGATACGGTCATAAAACACACAAAAACCAGATCCAGTCAAGGGAGCAGGTGCTGATATGGAAACCAGACAGACCAGGAGTTCAAGTCCTTTTGTTTCAACTCTGTCCTTTTTCTGTCAGTCGGTTACAGTAGAAACACCAGCAGTGTGTCGCCGCGGGGATATGTTCCGAGTTCCACCCCCCAACAGAGTAACTATGGCAACACTGTCAGTAACAGTATGAATGGCTATGGGAACTCTGGCATGTCAAATCTTGGAGTGGCGACATCCCCAGGTTTCTTAAATGGCTCATCTGCGAACTCGCCCTATGGCAGTAAGTATCAAGGTAAATATTCACAGTTCTACATTTTGTCTGTTTCCAAATAATTCTTCTGTAAACTTGTTGGCGTTAAACATATTTATGCTAATCCACTTGACGTTAGTCTTTTAGATGTTTATTCCTTTTAAGTCAATTCTGATTACATTTTTTTGTTTACATTTGGTCTGTTTACATTATGTCTTATCTCAATTATGTTAAATTAATTTTCTTTACATTAATTCTGCTTACGAACTTGGTTGTGTTTGTGTCCCAGTTGTCCCATCGAGTCCCACGATGGCTGTGTCCAACTGTAACTCGTCTCACGGCGTTTTCTCCTTTTCCGCCGCCGTCAAACAGAAGAGCGCCTTTGCTCCTGTTGTCCGGCCATCAGCTTCACCTCCTCCTCCTCCCAACTGTTCTGGAAACAATGCTAATGGACTGCCAGGTACCACCACCTCCCTGCTGATACTGTGCTTCTTTCTTGTCTCCTCCCATCTCTCCATCTTCTCCTGTTTTACCATGTTCTCCTGTCTCTCCATCACATCCTGCTTTTTCATCTTTTACTGTCTCATCATCTCTCCAATCATTCCATCCTCTCCCGTTTCTCCATTTTCCTTAATCTCCATGTCCTCCTGTCTCTCCACCTACCTTGTCGTCATCTCCTCCTGTCTTTCCTTGCCTACCTTACTCTCCATTATATCTTCCTGTCTTCAACTCCCACTTCTCCTTTTCCCCCTGTCTCTCCATTTTCTTCTACCTATCATGACCTTGTTCACCTGACTACTGTCGGCTGTAAAATCATAACTTGATAAAACTTATCAAGATGATAGTAATGTTAACAAATGGACTCCTAATACAGCCTGGGCCTGGGGCAGTACTGGGCAGGTTCTGGACCAATTCTGGCTCTGTTCTGGCCCAGTTGTAAACCAGATCTGGATCAGTAACATGACCAGTTTAACAGGGTACTGGAAATATAGGAAATAGCCATAAATGTTTCAAAGGACAGCTATAAATTATAATTGGCTGGGAATGGAGGTTGCTGGGTCTGCCAGATAGAGCACAAAGTCATCCACATAAAAGACAACTTGGGCCTTAATATCATCTAGCGTAATGCATGTTATATGTTCCCTAATACCTATGGCTAGGGACTCAAGTGTGATAACAAAGAGAAGAGGGGGTAGACGGTCCCTTGACAAACAACACGTTGCAGGGAGAACAGAGCATTACTGAACTCCATTGGAAAGGATATGATTCCAGGTAGTTATGGTACGGGCTTCAAGGCCCACGTCATATCTACCTACTCAGCAGCCCGGAGGTATCGGCTGACCACCGGTTTCTCCAAGCTGTTGCTCCCAGCTCCCAGCTTTGGGATGAGGTTTAAAACAAACTCAGTGTGTCTCTGTTTCTAACCGCCTTCTGGAGCTGTATTTTTCTGAAAACAGCTTGAATTTGTCAAACCTGTCTTTGTAGGTTTGTTGCAGCTAGCATTAGCTGCAGCTTGACACTCTTGTTCTTTCTTTGGTTTTTAGTTTTGTTGCAATGGGAAACAATATTGTTGCAATAGGAAAAAAACACCTAAATGGTTGAAAGAGTGATTATCTTAAAAATATAGTTGGTGTGCAACAAGGAGCTCCAAAAACATATGTCCTCTTCATCTTCTTACTAATCGGCTGGTTTTATTCACATGGAACACACTTTCATGGGACTGTTTGTGTAGAACAACCACTGAATTTATTAAATTAAAGTAATAAAAGAAAAAAATCACAGTTTAAAACGTTTAAGTGAAATCAGCTGGAACTAAAGGGTCTGACAGATGGTGGGAACCTGAGTCCTGTTAGTAAAGCATGAAAAGGACGGTTCAATCCATGTTTAATTCACTACAACCCACACAAACAAGCTATCGACACGCATGCATGCACACACAAAAACATGCTCTGAACACACACACACACACACAGAAGCATGCCCTGAATATGTGCATGTCAGTGTGTGATTTCAGTGTTTCTGACAGAGAGGTTTGTCCACTCTTAAATATTCATGCTGCTCTCCTTCACAGAGGCAGAAAGGCCACAAAGTCTCGTGTTCACTGCATTTACCGTTTGCCATGTTCTGTGTGCGCTCATGTTTTCAGACTGCGCTGCTTCAAAAGAAAAGACCTGAAGCAGGAAGAGATCATCAATATTCCTCAATGATGGAATAATTCAATGTTTAATATCAGTTTAATAATCAGTTCTGATGCAGATTAACGAGATTTATTTGCCGATAAAAATGAAACAGAAACAATTAGACCTGTTTAAATAAGGTAAAAGAAAATAAATTAGAACTTCAACTCTTCCAGAAGCAAACGATGGTGGTATTGCATGCAAGGCAGAAACTTTGTCTGACTTCAGACTGAGCCTGCGTTGCACAGGTTACATAACCGTAAAACATGGCAGGATCCACCCGCCTGCAGTCCGAGTGCGCAGCTGGAGCTCACCGACTGCAGCTTGTGTCTTCATTGACATAACGTGGTTTAAATTCTGCTTTTCTGATGGGACTTACATGTCATACTCCAAGTAATAAATTTGTTCCAGTATAATTGACAGGTTACAAAATTATTTTAAACAACCTTGGTATTTTATATTGCAATAAGCTATTTTTAAACCTGACTGGCTGATGCATTGCTGCTTTAACAAAGCAACACAAATAAGACCAAGGTATTACACGTGGATAGGTATAAAGCAGAACTGGAGGTTAGGTCAATGTAACACATGCGCAATAATTTAACATCCTCTTCATCATTTAAATTTTTAAAATTCAAGATGCACAATGCAAGAACTTATTGGTACCTTTCCGCTCCACCCTCATGTTATCCACACCATCCAAGCTGTTACGACCACGGCTACAAAACTACTTCTACTACTACTAAAGGGTATACGTTAGTGTTTGTTGTAAAGGTATTTTGATATTTACATCAAAATCAAATCTCCTTCTTCTCCTCCTTCTTTTCCTGCAGCCATGTCTGGCCTCGTCGTTCCTCCCATGTAAAAAAAATAAAAACTTCCTCCCCCTTCATCACCTCTCTCCTTCCCCTCAGCCACCTCAGAGGGGGAAGGGGCCTGTGGCCTGGAAAGGCGAGGACCCGAGGCAGCAGTGGACCAGTCAGATGTCTGTCTGTCACATGGTTGGACAGGTCGTCTGTTCTAAAAAGAATCTTTTCTAATTTAGCTCTCTAACTATTCAGTTGTCTGTTGGGGGGCATGGTCTGTTTATTTGAATCTGTGATGTTATATTTCTGGTATGGCATCATTCCTCTCCTTGTGATGTATCTTTCTTTAAAACTTATTTGTGAGTATGAAAGAGATCAGAGGTCTCATATATAAGAAATTAGATTAGAAAAATTCTCAGGCCTAATTGATTAGGTGCTGCCACCAGGTCACACCTTGATGACATCATCTCATTTATTACATCAGTGGTACCTGAATCCAGTGGATGTCAGCCGTGGAGTCTTGCAGGAGAAACATGGAAGCTCCTAGAGAACATTGTCAAGCTTCTGAATCAAGATGAAGCATTTTCCATCCTCCTGATGAATCAGTTTGATGCAAGCTCATTTCCCAATTCAGGGTCTGGACCCAGTTTCCAGACCCAGGTTTGGGACCCGGTTTCCAGAACCTGGGTTCTGTATTTGGGACCTAGAATCTGAAGTTCTAGACAGGAACCAGAATATCTGAGGCCTTTAATCTCTTCTGAAACTCCGACTGTTGAAGCACAAAGTGTAAAAAGAAAAAAACAGATGTTATATTTATTTTCTTGTCTCTGCAAACCCCGCACCCTATCAATTAAGCTCCGCCTCTTGTCTGTTTTTTTAAGCTTGCACTGTAAAAACAAATCCTGCATCCTGATAGGCTACTGTGAATGTTGGTCTTGTTGTTCAGAGGTGTCTGTTAACCCCCCACCCTCACCCTTGTGGGTTTTGTGGTTTTTCCTGTTTAAATATTTCTACGTCCCAGTGGTTAAAGACACGCCCCTGCGTCACCATAGCAACCGTCTTTTGTATCACACAGAATATAAATACTGTATTTCTATCAGCTGTTTTTGTATGATATTATGTCGTCTTCATGCAGTTTGAGACACGTGTGTGTATGTCGTAACACATCAAACATCCGTTGTTGTTTTGTATCTTCATACATTTATGGAGCTGTCAGTCAAAGCTGACATCCAATCAGCTGCACCTGTTTGGTTGTGAAAGTAAATCCTCTTTGGTTCTGAAATGGTTCCACACAGTGAATAAAATCTGAAGTTCACTACAAATGGTCTCAGTCTGAATCTGTGAAACTGCTCCGTGTAGGCTCTTCTGCTACAGCAGGTACCAAATGAACCCAAAATAAGGCACAACGTACAGTTGTTGCAGAACTTTTTCAGGTGGTGGTCTCGATGTGGTCAACAGGGTGGAATTCCTACCGCGATGCTTGTCTCAAATCTGTGACATCTCTTGTACTATTCTTGAAGGAACACTGCAGAGTTTTGAAACTGCTGACAGTGGCATTGGATATAATACAAGATGAGGACAACGGTCACTTGTCTTGGTCTTTTACCAGCCCTGGAGAAACTGATGGCCAGGATGCTGGACCTGCTATTTTAATGCATGATGGGACAGAAGGTGGAAAACACCACTCTGTGGCACATGGTGTTCTACTCCACGTTATGTTCCATTCTTCTCATTTGCTTCTTGTTTCCATTTCTTCTAGTTTGTTGTCCTCCTCTTCACATTCCTCAAATGTTTTGTTTGGCAAAAATGTGAACATTAACATCATAATCAATACTACAGCACATTTTTTTCAATCGTTTGTGAAAAGCCAGAGGATCTGAGCCAGTAATGTACGCGTTTCTATAGTGACGCCCATAGCCGAGTGAACTTGTCAAACTATCTGTGCATTTATAGGAAAACAGTACACGCTATACATAATTTTCTACGAGGCCAACTGGACGCGATTCGTATTGGAGAGCGGGAAAGCTGTATTGGCTGCATTGACAATGTTGATGGATGAGGTTCGATGGATGGTCAGAGCGGAGAGAAGCAGCTCGTGCTGAGATAACTTCAGAAGCTTCCACAAACAACAGCATCACTGAAAATGACTCATTCTGTTTCGCTGAGAAGGAAGAGGATGATATAATGTCCTACAGCACAGACTCAGAGGTACTTCACTACATGAGATCAGGAGGGGCACCAAGATGGTTCTGTCCACTCCACCCGGTGTCTGATTGCCTCCCAGTTTTAATTACACTTGTATCCACAAACACATATAAACAGACACCATACAGACAACCTTTGGGTGGCGGGGCCGAGTAGTGCTTGGTGGGTGGAGCTGCTTAGGTAACAGACCCCGTCGATGGGGGTACGTTGTGGGCCCTGGGGGGTGCTGGGCTCCCTGCATGTGGGCAGTGGTGGTGGGGGGTGC
>JBAMHV010000023.1:157556-168089 GCA_037177535.1 Pseudomugil gertrudae
CCCGAATAGACTTTCCCAGGGAGGCTGAGGAGTGTGATCCCCCTGTAGTTGGAACACACCCTCCGATCCCCCTATTTGAAAAGGGGGACCAGCACCCCAGTCTGCGAATCCAGGGGCACTGTCCCAGATGTCCACGCGATGCTGCAAGCCGTGCACTGAGGTGAGTTTAACTATGTCTAGTCTTTCTTCAGGAGCAGCTTCTGGTTCTGGTCTGTACAGAGAGAGACCGGCGCAAGCTAGGTCGTGCTTGGATGTCATACACAAAACACACACATACACACAACACACACATACACACAACACATACACACAACACACACATACGCACAAGACAGGACAGAGGAAATGAGAAGTACAGGACTAGAGGAAGAGAGTAGGAGGAGAAAGGAGAAAATGAGAAAAGCCGAGGAGGGGGGGAGGAGGAGAGAAGGAAGAAGATCTTTATTATCTTCATCGATCAACTTTGTTAAGTTTGCTGGAAAAACCTGAAAACTTGGACCTGGTTCTGAAACCCTGTGACCAGTCAGGTTTTATTATGGTTCTGGTCTGTTTCTGAAACTTGAACCTCTACAAACCTGCTGTCCAATCACCTGCCAGCTTGTTGCCTATCAGGCATCTCCATGGCAACTGGCAGGAAGTGGAAGTCTGACAGGTGTTAACAGGAGCAGCAGCTCATCATCACCTCTTTAATGAATCCACCAATAATAATCAGAACTCGTTAATAATCTGATATTAATGAATCTGTTAGGGACACTCACACCTATTCCTGCTGTGTGTGCCTACGTGCATTTGTGTTTGTGCGTGCTCGTGTGTGTGCATGTGTGCACTCGTGAGTGTGAACCTAAAATAAGTGTGACAGACAACCTTTTTCTCAGTTCATCTCAGTGAGTGCTAACAGGCTAACAGGTGCTAACGATCACTTACAGAAAACCCGGACACACCAAATCATTCTCAGCACAAGCTCTTTCTCCTGGACGTGTATGTGTGTGTGTGCACAGCAGGGTGCACGCCCTACTAATGAGGCCGTCTCGGCTGCAGTATTAATCTAATCAGCCTCATTAGTTGCTGCCACGGCAACATGTTTATTACACACATTGTGAATGTAAACAACACAAAGACCAACTAACAGCTGTTAGCAGCATACACACACACATAAACAAACACACACATCCATCTACATATCTTAGGGTGCAGAGAAGTCCAGATGTTTTTCTGACCTATTTTCAGACCTCTCTCAACCTCCAACCTCCTTTCACATCTTCTTTTCAGCTCTTTTAAGGTGTTCCCAGTGTTCCCTTTGTGTCTTCCTGGTAGGAAACTTTCTTAGGGAAGCATCCAGGAGCCATCCTGACCAGATCCACCTTATCTGGTTCCTCTGGGTGAGGAGCAACAGTAGTTCAACTCTGATCTCCTCCTGCATGACCCTCAGTCTTCAAGGGAGAGTCCAGGCACCTTAAGGAGGAAACCTATTTTAGATGCTTGTGTTTATCTCTCATTCTGGTTCTTTGGATCCCTGCAGCTGGATGAGTATATGAATATAGATGGATGGTTAATCACAGATCTCCTTTCAGTCCAGCTCCGACCATCAGCTGGTCATCTGGACATCTTCAGACCGCCTTCTGGATGTTTTTTGACCAACCCAGGTCTGCTCAAGTCTTCATGAGGCTGCTGGTCTTACAAGGCCTGCAGTGAACCTGGACTTTCTTTGTCTTTATGGATCCTCCAGACTTTCTGTTAACCTTATGAAAACCTGCAGCCATTCTTTAAAACAGATGTGTTACATCACAGTGTAACATGTAAACTAGTTTAATCAAAGAGGCTTGCAGGAGGTGAAGGAAAGAAGAGGAGGCTAATTAAGAGATGACACTTCATCATCGTCATCACACTCAGCGTAATGATGTCAGATATGGGGGCAATTATCGCGCTGAGGACGAGCGAGCACCGAAACACTGGACATATAAACAGAGAAAAGTGTGTGTCAGTTTTACTATTAATTAGGATGTTTCTGTTATTGGCCTTCCTCTGCTGGGACTGTGAGTGTGTCTCTGTGTGTGTCTGAGCTGGTGTGTGTGTGTGTGTGTGTGCATGTGAGAGAGAGATCATTTCCAGGGGAACTCTTTAATGAAACAAAGCAGATGAACCCTGATAATAAGTCTCAGCAGGACTGTAGATATTATCTGTCAGATTGTGTGTGTGTGTGTGTGTGCTGTGTATCTATAGATGTGTGTACTTCTAATCTGTACATTTGTGTGTACTGTGCATAGTATATATGTGTGTGTATACTTTATATCCATGGATATGCACACACACATACACGCACACATGGATAGAAAGTACACGCACACACAAGTACTAGATATGGTACACACACGTATGGATACATATGTAATACATGCTGTAATACTTGTATTACTGTGTGAGTGTATTACATTGTGTAATATATTACATTGTGTATCACTGTGTATTTACAGTTTTCATATTTCAGTGTATATTACAGCATGTATTATAGTGTTTAGTTTAGTGTGTTACAGTGTATATTACAGCATGAATTATAGTGTTTAGTTTAGTGTGTTACAGTGCATATTACAGTTGGTTTTACAGTGTATGTTCCATAATGTATTACAATGTGCAAGACATTACATTATCATATGTTTATTACTGTATATATGTATGTTTATAAGTGTATATTACAGCATGTATTACTATGTATATTCCAGTGTGTATTTTGATGTTTAATTGGAAAGTTTGATCTTGATTGAATAATTAACGTGATTGTATCATGGACCTGAACGTAGATCTGAACTTTTATCCGTCTGACTATCTATGAACACCAAGCTCTCTGACAGACAGAGGGATGTAAATAGATTAATGTCATTCTTCCTTTTTACCATCTTCATCTTCCTGTCAGGAATACCAATCATGTCAGTGTGTGTACGTGTGTTTGTGTGGGTGTGCGTGTTAGACTGTGTGTGTCGGGGGAGTTGGGCAGACAGTTGAATGTCATCAGTATTCAGAGATGAATTTTTTTTCTCTGCAGTTATTTCCTTCAACAGCTCTGACTGCCAGCTGACATCCTTTTACTCACCTACCCACACTGTAACACACACTACCACACTGTAACACACTGCAACAAACACTATAACATACTGTAACACACACTACCACACTGCAACACACACTATAACATACTGTAACACACACTAAATACACTTGCCTGAAGGCTGTTCTAATGTCTTGGCTGGTCTTTTACCAGTTGGTCGAATGTCCCAGCCAGCTGCACATGTTGGTATGTCTCACGTTTCTTTTCACCTCAAGTTCCAGCTGGTCTAACTTGTCTACTCCTCTCATGTCCTAGCTTTTCTGTGAGGTATCTGGTCTCAGGTCCCAGCTGATCTCATATCTAGACTGGTCTCACGTGTTGTTTAGTCTCATGTCCTGCTTGTATCAAGTACCGGCTGGTTTTACATGTCCCAGTTGGTCTCATGTCCCTACTGGTTTTATCTACTGCTGGTCTCTGAGGCAGCAGAGTGAAGATGGTGTGTTTATTTCTCTGTAATCACTAACATGACTGTTATTAAAATATCACACTTTGGCAGGTGGGAAATGTGTTGGAGCCGCTATTTAATGCAACGTAGCTGCAATGTTAGACAATGTGATACACAGCATCATCAACAGGGATAAAACTGTGATGTCAGACAATGATGTCATGACCTTGTCGTATTTCTGCATGTGAGAAATTTCCAGTTGGCTCCCTCATCCTGTGTTACAATGCGAAAGGTGGCGGAGAAACTTCATCTTCACTCTGTAACAGGAACACGCCTGTTGTTGTGAACATGTGTGTGGGTTTCTCAGGTGAGTGTAAGAGGGTGAATGACTCACCGATGCCTTCTTCCCCAGTAGGAACTCCAACATGTTGGGATTGTGAGAGGGTCCTGGCTCGGAATACAGAATGAGACAAAGTTGGACATCCAGCTCAGGCGTTGATAGGATTGTTTTCTTTCTATCTTTGTCTGTGTAATGTCTGTAACTTCTACTTACAACCTAAAATATGAGGCGTAGACATGTGGTTGCTCAGCTAACTTCACCATCAAGTATATACTACAGTCTTTTTTTACCCAGGTACATCAATCCCTTGCACATGTGTCTCTTAAAGTGACAGCGTTATAACTGTATTCATTCATTACATTTCCTTCTCTTCAAGATAAACTCCAAATTATTACCCCAATTTAAATGTAGGTAATCTTATCACCATCTACTTTAAACATCAGGATAACGAACAAAACATTCCATTTCAATTACCTTCCCCATTACCGAATTGGCAACACAACATTCATACCAATCTGTCTCCCCCCAAATGGAAAAATTATCACTCCGTATTTATCACTGTAACTTAGAACAAAGTGTGACAACCTTCCAGAGTAGGTAATATAACATGCAAAATCTGCATGGACTTAAACATCACAATAATGCAATAAACACTGCTTTAAATCAATCTTTGATGCTGGTTTGCTCACTCTACCCGAGTGAGTTACCCTTGACCCTGAAGTAAGAGTTTCCGGTGGATGTTATGTTAGGTCTGAGTCCACAGTTTTAGGGTTTTCACGATCCACATTTCCTATAGTGGCTTTAGGAGAAATGGCCCGCAGGTGGCATTTGTTCCTTCTGTAACGCTCAATCTGTGCGGTCTCCACTATGTATGACTTGGTAGTAGAGCTGGTACTTTGGATTACACCTGGCATTGTCCACTGTTTCTGTCCATCCAGTTTAGTGAGCATGGGATCCCCTGGGCTCAAAGGTGGCAGGGATTGCACGATTGTAGGGATTGGCAGTTGTAGAAGTGCGCCTGCTTCCATTTTGCTGAGGTTTGTTGTTGGGGGACACTCCTGCTCCTGATTCTCAGAAAGTCCCAGGTGAGGACGCTCCTCCTGCTCCTGTTCCTGATTCCGAGGAGATCCCAGGTGGGGAAGCTCTTGCTCCTGTTCCTGATTCCAAGGAGGTCCCAGGTGGGGATGCTCGTCCTACTTTTGTTCCTGGTTCCAAGGAGATCCCAGGTGGGAACACATCTCCTGTTCCTGTTCCTGATTCAGAGGAGGTCCCAGGTGGGGACGCTGCTACTGGTTCCAAGGAGGTCCCAGGTGGGGATGCTCCTCCTGCTTCTGTTCCTGGTTCCAAGGAGGTCCCAGGTGGGGACACTCTTCCTGCACTTGTTCCTGATTCCGAGGAGGTCCCAGGGTGGGGATGGTTCTCCTGCTCTTGTTTCTTAATCCAAGGGGGTCCCAGGTGGCGACCCTCCTTCTGCTCGTGTTCCTGGTTCCGAGGAGGTTCTAGGTGAGGACGCTCCACCTGGTCCTGTTCCTGGTTCCAAGGAGGTCCCAAGTGGGGATGCTCCTCCTGCTTCTGTTCCTGGTTCCGAGGAGATCCCAGGTGGGAACACTTCTGCTCCTGTTCCCGATTCCGAGGAGGTCCCAGGTGGGGACGCTCTTCCTGCTCTTGTTCCTGATTCTGAGGAGGTCTCGGGTGGGGATGCTACTCCTGCTCCTGTCTCAGGTTCTGAGGAGGTCTCAGGTGGGGACCCTCTTCCTGTTCCAGTTTCTGATTTCGAGGGGGTCCCATGTAGGAATGCGCCTCCTGCTCCTACTTCGCTTCTGGTTCCTGTGTCAGAGGATGGTGCTCCTCTTCCTTCACCTCTTGTTCCTACTATCATAGTTTGAGTTTGGTTTTCTGTTTTTGTTTTGATCATTTTCTTATGTTGGTTTCATGTGTTCTGTTTAGCTTCTTTATTTCCTGTTAATTGGTTCCACCTGGTATCAGTTTGATCTTTCATCTCACCTATGTCTTGTTTGTTTTCTGTGTATTTATACTCCCTGGTTTTTGTTGTCCATGTCCATTAGTCTATAGTCAATCTATAGTTAGATTAAATCCTTAATAGTCAGCATTTCTTCTGCCTCCTGTCTCCTGCCTACCTTTGGGTCCAGACATCTCCTCCTCACTTCCGTGCCTCTTCGTTCATGAGACAGAAGAGGATGCAGTTCCTGAATGAAAGACCATAAAGAGTAAGTGGAAAATCCTAAATGGAGTTACTGTGTCTCCAAAAGCTATATTTAATTTTGAAAACGGACATAAATAACAGTGTTGTTGTTTACATGGTTGGGGAGGGAGTGCTATTGTGTGTTGGGATGGGGGAGGCGGTGTTGGCATTGTTCCCTCATTGTTCGTCTTTTTGGTAGATATTGTCACCAAATTTAAACTGAAAATTGGTAAGCCTTAATGCTACAGCCACATTTGATTTTCCAGTCCATATCTTTATTTCTCCATGTGCAGCATATTGAAGACATAGAAGAACGATTTGGGCAAGGAAAAATGCATTGCATTTCTTGCTGTTACAACTGCTATATCTGGCTACAGATACAATAACTTTGCCTTGGGTAAAAATTAAGAGTGTTATCTTTATAAAGAGGTCACTCCAACGGGTTCAGTAAAAGGTCTTGATTTAATTTAGCTTTTTTTTAGGCACTTTCGTGGACTGTTAAGAAGTTAACATGCCAGTCAGGTCACAGGTTATATGCAAAGGGTTTGGTCGGGTCTAGATTTCAGTAGGAGGTATCAACAGGACTCTGGTTTTGGAATTTCTAATTTACTGTGATGTGTAGAACCCACATTTTCTGAGGTCACTGGAGTAAAAGAGGTAAATGATAGAATATGCAGGCAAGGGACACAAGGGTGGTGCAATAGTTTTGTTTGTTGTGGGAGACCCAGATTTAGTCAAGGGGCTTCTAAACAAATATTAATCCTAGAGCTTATTTGGGCCAGTTCAATCTAAAGACCGTTTCTGAAAGCAAAGAATTAAAAGTCTTATTTTAAGGTACATTCTGGAGCAAAGCGAAGATTTTACTAGCTTATCAGAGTTTATTGACGAGTGATTCAACCACATCATCATTGGTGAGACAAGCTACACAAACTCCAGGTGCATCTAAAACCGCTTCAACTTCCAAGAGAGGCCAGAACAAGACTTCCCTAGAGCAATGTCTTCTAATGTGGATGACACCTCGGACATCCTCACATCCACCGTCAAAAATCTTACCAGCTTTGACACTTGTCTGGGCCTGTTAGAAGTTGCTGAAAATTAGGCAACAACAAGTTGCGTAATATGCTGCAGAGAACACCAGCCTAAGGGAGAGTGGTGTCATTCAACAAGGGAATAGTCCAACTTGTAGAGTAAAATAGAAAAAAAAGGGTTATTAGCATTTGACATGGATTTATGAGCAGAGGTTCTGACTGCATGTTGTCTTCTAACACCCCTGTTTCTTGGGTCTGAGGGAGGGGGGTCATTGCCCCATATATCTGGGGAGCTGGACAAGCTGTGCTGACCGGGTAAGCTGGATCGGGGGCTGATGGTTGTCACTTTTGTCCACCATGGCTGTCTTTCATGGGGCATAGTGAGAATGTTGACTGTTTATTTGTGAGCACTGCGTAGGGTTGAATATATGTATGAATAGTCAAGATGGAGAAGGTGGCGTGCAATGGGGGTCCCATCTGGGGCTCTGGGGCACTGCCCTCTGGTACACTCAATGCAGGAGTTGGTGGGCATTAAGATGGGTTTAGGTTTGAATAATGGCAAGGGTTGACTGGGGTAAGTATGGGGGTTGGGAATTTGACAGGGTCTGGGAAGTAGGGGGACATTCTGGTTTCTGAGGTGCTTGGGAGGAGAACTGGGGGGACAGTAGCCTGCAGTGGAAAGCCCCTCTTTGAGCCACCACCTTACTGTGGTGGAGGGGTATGTGTGTCATGAAGATCCCAGGGGCTATGTTGTTGGGGGCTTTATGCCCTTGGTAGGGTCACCCAAGGCAAACAGGTGTCTGGGGGAGGGACAAGACCAAGAACGGCTCAAAGACCTCTATGATTAAAAAAACAAACAATAAAAAGATGGTTCCCTTGCCCGGATGCGGGTCACCTAGCCCCCGATTTGAAGCCAAGCCTGGAGGTGGGGCACAAGGGTGAGCGTCTGGTGGCCGGGCCTTTGCCCATGGGGTTCAATCAGGCTCAGCCTGGATGAGTTACAAGGGCCCTGGATGCTATGGGGCTGCAGCATTGCATGGACATCTGGGTGGTGGTGGGTAGATTTCTGGCTTGTGGGGCTTGGGCTCTGTCCCCAGCTCTCACTTGGTGGGCCGGGATCCTGAGCCAGTTGGCGACAGGGGTGGTCTGGAGGCAGGTTTGTGCTCCCTGCTGCTGGGCCAGTGTGGCAGTCTTGGATTTGTACTGTGTTGGCTGCAAACTGTCTGGGACTGTGGTGGGACAAAGACTTGCAGACTCTGGACAGAACGATGTAACAGCATTTTTAATCAGAATGTCGAGTGTCAGTCTGACAGCATTTCAACAGTATTTCGGGATGAAGGCTGAAGCCCCTTTCACTCCTCCAGTTTTACAGAGCCCAGTTGACTCTTGACATTTCAATATATAGACAGGATCAAGCTATTCTTAACTCCACAAGCTGAGCTAAGACCACTTGTTGTTTTTTACCATGTCTTCCCACCAGGCCATATAACCTTGACCTTGAGCATGGAAATCTACCACAGGACTTGGGGTCCTCTGGTCCTTGGAGGGGATGCAATCGTATTTGCATGATCACTCATCACAACTAATGTTAAGTAACATGCACACATGCATGTACACAGTTGCAGTCATACATCTACACCACTGTGCATACACTTTTGTTTATCTTTCTCATGGATTTACAGATATTGTTGATTCCACATATGTTTCTGATCATATCTGGTGTGATTTAATATTTATAACTATCTAAATGACCTTGGACCCTCAGGGATACTTTCTGTATAGGTGTGGAATATGTTTTGTTTTACTATTGAAGATGTATTGCATGGTGTCGCTTGTTTGCTGCTTTTTGTTTTGTACTTCCATTTCCTCGTCTTTGTTTCAGTTTGTTCTTTCTCAGTCATTAGTTCCCCGTGCGTTTCAGGACAGATTTTAAGCTTCTTTTAGTTGTTTATAAATGTCTTAACAGTCTTGGGCCTTCTTATTCATCTGACCTCCTTTTTTAGTTATGAGCCCTTGTGGACCCTGAGTTCCTCTGTTACCGGGCTTTTATCTGTTTCGAAGGTCAGAACTAAAACATATGGTAAGGCCTCCCTCCATTGTTACGGCCCTAGACTTTGGAACAGTCTGCCAGAGAAATGTTTTTAAAAAGAGGCTCAGGACCCACCTCTTTAATTTAGCGTTTAACAGAATTAACTGTATCTCAATTAATATTATTTTATAACATTGTTTTATTAACTTAAGATTAATTCAAGATCCTCCACACTGGGGATGCTGCCTTTATGTCTGGGGTTGAGGGCTTGGTGATTGCCCCCTCACCTGGGCAGCACGGGGGTCTACCAGGGTCGCCTTATGTGGACCCCAGCCTGCCTTGACTTGGGTGCTGGGGGATCCACCTCAATAGACGTGGGGATACTGGCTCCTAGCGTGGATGGATCCTAACAATAATATAGTTTCCTCACATCAATATCAATGCCTAGCCAAATGTTTTTACTTCTTTTAGTCTTTAATTATTTATTTATTTTTTATTTACCAATATATTACTAGTTTCAGTTAAAGATACAGAAGTTAGGGAGTCATATTGGGGGTGGGATTGTCTATCTTTGTGTGTGTGTGTCTATGTCTGAATGCTGATGAATGTAATTGGGGGGGACATTGCTATGTTGTCTTTGTGTGTTTTCATTTAATTGTTTATTTATTGTGTAAAGCATTTGTATTGCCTGTGGCAGGAAAGGCGCTTTAGAAATAAATAAAGTTTGAAATAACTTTGTTCCTGGTCTGGTCAAGCAGTTACAAGCAGTAAAGGTGGTAAAGTATATACTCACATATACTTTTGCTGGAAAGCCCATTTGTGAATTTACTTCTTTGGTCAGCCTCAGTTTGTACTGAACCAAACAAATTGTACTTACCTGGAAGCAGACCACAGTTAACTTAATGCAGAACAAATAGCCACAGTGTGAACAATCCTTCAGACTCTAGTCTAGAGTATGTCTGAGATCCACAAGAGGTCTCAGGTCTCTGGTCTGGAGGAGGTTTATAGAAAGTCTTGGGTCTAGAACAGGTCAACAGGAGGTCTACTGGAGATATCTGGTCTACAGGAAGAGTGATAGTGCTCAGCATGTGATATATTAAAATCCAGTTCATATTTATTTCATAAGGGACATGAGGATAAGGACATGAGGACATGATGTGTCTCAATCTGATGAAATAAACATGGTTAGATTCTGTGGTTAAAGCAGCAGGTTATGAACATGCATATTTATTTGCACATACACACACGCACACACATAAAAAGTTTGTGTTTTCAGTTTGTGTTAAAAGTTAAACAGCTTTTAGGATGAAAATCTTTATTTTATCATTATTTTATGTTTAAAGCCAACATCAGTGTTTGTGCATGTGTGTGTGTGTGTGTGTGTGTGTGTGTGTGTGTGTGTGTGTGTGTGTGTTTCTACAGTCCCTTGCAGTAATAAAGTCTTAATT
>JBAMHV010000023.1:181768-195798 GCA_037177535.1 Pseudomugil gertrudae
ATATATTTGGTAGCATACATCCTGGTCCACACTTCTTTCCAGTTGGTGGCGGTAATGCACCAATAAGTTGTTTGCCAACCGCCAAAAAAACATGAAGAAGAAGAAGAAACGGAACCTTCTTCCACCGGAAGTTGGGAATCAAGTCGGACACCTAGAGACGGACGCATCCAGTTCTCGTGTTTGACGGGGTATATCCGTGTCTGAGGAGATTTCTTTGTTTTTTTACGGGGCTTCCAGCTGCAGCTTGCTACGGATCCGCCGATGCTCCGCGGTACAGCGGGAGCTTTATCCGGTTATCGAAAGCCGCCAGACGGGGTTCCGGCGGCCGCTCTGCCCGAAAGATGAGCTCCTCTGCGGCTCTCCACACGCAGCTGGGCGCCGTCATGGAGTCTCTGGTCCATGCTTCGGTGGCCGAGCTGAAGAAGCTGGTGGAGGACAGGCGGGCTTCCAGTACCCAAGACGCTGGAGTGGGAACGCCTCCGCTGGTCACAGGGCAGGCAGAGAGCCGGGAGACGATGGTGAGCAACTGGGCACACAGCGGGTGTAAATGTATCTGTTTCCGGTGCAGTAAGGCGCCAAAAAAAGTATTAAACATCAGAGTTCTGACACAGGTCACGTGGTGCAGGTGTAACAAGCAGACTCATCTACACTGGCATGTTTGGAACACCTGTCAGACCTCCACCTGTCAGACCTCCACCTGTCAGACCTCCACCTGTCAGACCTACACCTGTCAGACCTACACCTGTCAGACCTCCACCTGTCTCCTCCTCTTGTCCCCTCTCAGGTGCAGTTCGCCGTCCTAATGGAGACGCTGGGGAACGAGGCTCTGGGGAAGATCCTGAATATTGTGGAGGAGGCCCGGCTGCAGGTGGAGCTGCAGGTAGAGAGAACCAGCAGGAAGTCTCAGACCAGAATCCTCAACATCCTTAACAACACACACATGGGTACGTAGCAGACCTAGAACGGCGTCACACACACATCTGGATGACTGAGGCGAGGGTGCCACTAACTGATGTGATCTTAGCAGAACTGGAACATTCCTACGGAGTCCGTCATCAGAGCTCCCTGCCGGATCGAGCTTGTCAGGTGAGACCAACACACCTGTGTGTGTGTGTGTGTGTGTGTGTGTGTGTGTGTGTGTGTGTGTGTGTGTACGTTCACTGACTCCTGCTTTGTCGCTGCAGACCAAAGGAGAGACTGAGACAGTGGAGGTCCCATTTGTCCCGGCAGTCACTGTTAAGGACGAACACGGGAACGTGGACCTGGGAGCCATTGCAGAGAGTAAGACACCTCACCTGTACCGGTAACAGCACCTGTTACCTGCACCTCTGTGTTTCTGGGACAGGTGATGTCCGTCCCGTGTCCACCAAATGAAATATTTTTATCATTTACAACGTCTGTCAGAATTTCTGCCTCACAGGGTGTTAACCTGACCTTTTCTAGCCACACGTAGGCGAGACAAAACCTTTAGTTGTGATGATGTTTCAGTCAACGTCACCGGAGTCCTCTCCATCCATCTGACCCGCACACACAGCCTTATCCAGCAAAGCTTCTCAGTGGGGGTAAGGTCTGGTGGTGGTCAAGCCAAATGATGTCTCACGCTCCCTGAACCTTTCACAATAAGAGCCTGGTGAATTCTGGCATTGTCACCTGCATCTCTTCTTACCCTGATGCCCCCATCACTCTGGTACAGGCCAAGTCTGGACTTATCAGACCACATGGCCTTCCATTGCCCCAAAGTTCAATCTTTATGCTTCCCAGCAACCTGAATCCTTTTTCCCAGCCTCACTGGTTTAGTGGTTTTCTTCAGGCTACACAGCTGTTCAGTCCCAATCCCTTAGGTTCCCTTTGCATTGTGGTGTGGAAATGCTCTTTTACATTAGGAATAATACGGGAATGGTCATTGTGATGCAAGGCCTTGTTTTCGTCCTACTTGAGGACACTTTTATGTCCTCCAGTGCCTGGTTGACAGCGTCCACTGGTTCTGCTTTCACTATGAAATCTCTGGGAAAAAGCTTTGCTAACACTAGCTACAACCTGAACCCATCTTTCATCGACACTAAGGGGTTGATTTTGTGGTAGTTCAGCAAACGGCTATCCCATAGTTCAGCTGGGTTTTTCCTCATTTCTTTGGCTGGTTGCAGACTCTTCTCGGGGGCACATCAGAAGCCACGAGTGTTTTAAAAGAAACATAAGCTCCACCTGATAAGCAAACTGCACATATGCATTGTGATGAAGAGTACAGCGGGCTTTAAAGACCAGCAAACATCACGGTACAGAGTGTAGAGTTTAGGAGAATATACAGGAGGATGTGTATGCAGCGTATGCTAAAAGTAAATGCTCTGGAGCTCCGTAGTGGCTTAATGTGTTCAGCATCTGCTGGAAGAAGGAGCTAGCCTACTGTGTGTGTGTGTGTGTGTGTAATACATAATGTGCAAGCTGTGTAAACTAATTTGTGTACTTAAATGTGTAAGACGTGGTTTGTAAACTGTAATTCAAATGTAATAAAGGTTAGCCGTTCAAACAGGATCCAGTGCAGACAGCTAAAAACACCTGGAACCTCAGTAACACACACATCAGTGCAAAGATGCTTCAGAGGTGTGACGGCTTCATGTTTGGAGTCATTGCATATGACCAGGCAGGGTCACATATTTATTCAGCACAGTGTAAGAGATTACGTGTTTTGACATGAGAAGGTGGAAATAAAGCTGGAATACTGGAACTCTGTGGTTTACAGAAAAGCTTCTGGAAGCTTCTCTGCTACACGTGTAGGATTCTGAGCAGAGTTTCTGATCCGGTTTCCTCATCTGGACTTTTCCCTGTTTTTCCAGGAGCTCGTGTTGAAGCCGCTCCACCACCGCTGGACATGCAGCAGATCCCACTGGGAGCATCTGATCCTGCTTCTAGGCCGTCTGGTTTTGGTTCTGACCCGCGGGACAAGTTGTTCTCCTGCCCGGTCTGCGGGAAGTCCTTCTCGTCCCACAGCAACCTGACCTCCCACCGCCTCGTGCACAGCGGCGAGAAGCCGTTTTCCTGCGGCGTGTGCGGCCGAGCCTTCCGACAGCGGCAGAGCGTGCACAGCCACATGCGCACGCATACCGGCGAGCGTCCGTTTAAGTGTGCGCAGTGTGGGAAGTGCTTCTCTAAGCGAGCGCAGCTGAAGACACACTCAGTGGTCCACAGTGGGGAGAAGCCGTTTGGCTGCGACGTGTGTGGCCGGCACTTTAACCTGCTGCAGAACCTGCAGCGCCACGCCGTCACGCACAGCGGTGACAAGATGTTTGTGTGCTCCGAGTGCGGGAAGGGCTTCACGCGGGCCGTCACTCTGCGCACACACCAGCTCATCCACACTGGACAGAAGCCCTTTGAGTGCAAGCAGTGCCCTAAGACCTTCCGGCATGCCGTGAACCTGCGCAACCACCAGCGTATCCACAGCGGCGCGCGGCCGTTTGGCTGCGACGTGTGCGGCAAGACGTTCCGGCAAGCCGTCAACCTGAAGATCCACCGCCGCATCCACACCGGGGAGCGTCCCTTCAGCTGTGACGAGTGCGGGAAGACGTTCAGCCAGCAGAGCAGCTTGATGTCGCACCGACGCACACACTCCGCTGACAAGCCGTTCCAGTGCACCTCCTGCGACAAGAAGTTCAACAACGCCAACAGCCTGAAGCTTCACGTGCGCGTGCACACCGGCGAGAAGCCGTACGCCTGCGACATCTGCGGGAAGACTTTCAGCCAGGGAAGCCACCTGAGGACGCACAAGCAGCACGTCCACGCTGGCGGGAAGCAGTTCATCTGCGACCGCTGCGGAAAGCGCTACGCTGACCAGCGCAACCTCAAGCTGCACAAGTGTGGCTACGCGTGACTTCCTGTGACTGAGACAGGAAGTTCACCAATCAGGACCCATACATCCTGAAAGGGGCGGGGCTTCAGGTGTTTGGTCCCACTCTTTGTTTTACACACTACAGTTCCTGTGAGTTCAACATCTGTTGCCATGGATACATCTCTTATAACAGCTGTGACATCAGACTCATTGATTTAAGTATCAATTTAAGTTATTGTTTATATTGCTTCCTGTAAACGTTTTTAATAAAAATGTCTTCAGAGAGTAAAAATACCAGGATGTTCCTCAGGTTTATTACCAGAGACAGGTTTAGTTTAATCTATGTCTGGTTAACTTGGTCTGGGTTAATTTAGTGTGGTTCAGTTTAGTCTACGTTAACTTATTCCAGGTTTATATAGTCTGGGTTTACATCATCTGGTTTAATCTAGTCGGGGTTCATTTAGTGCACTTTATCTTAATCAGTGGTCTGAATTCTTTCATTTAATTATTTTCTATACGGCTTAGTTCCGCGAGGTGGAGATCCCATCAGGAGGTGAGGAAAAGGGTACGGCCAGGGATGCACGACTCCGGTCCACAGACATTTTGGTTGGCGGAGCTATTTGATTGTCCTGCTAACAGCTAGCTAACAACAGCTAGGCCTGGTTGACTTTTATCTCAGCTGATCAGAGATAAAAGTAACTGGAACAGTTGTGCGAATGCTTGCATGTGCAAATGGTTCAACTGTAATGCTCAAGAAAGCTTAATTGATCATAAAATTGAACATTTAAAGTGATGAAAGCTCAAACTGTATAGTGAAAATAGTGGAAAGTTTAAGTGAGCATATCAAAGGTCAAAGAGGTTTATTTGTCACATGCACAGTTATAAACAGCATAATTATACAGTGAAATGTGTTTTCTTTACCTGCATCCTTTAATAATAGAAGAAAAATCGAAGTATTTATGAAATAGAATAAAAATAGAATAGAATAAAAGGGTAAATCTTGAGTTTTAAATTAGATAATAAAAGTAGCAGCATACTTGTGTATATTTGCATATATATTTACATGTGCACATGGAAGTGGGAAGTGGCTTTTTGTTTTGTTCAGTGTTCATGGTTGAGCAAGCGGACAGCCTGGGGGAAGAAACTCTTCTTTAACCTCTCAGTCTTAGTCTTTATGCAGCAGAAGCTCCGGCCTGATGGCAGAGGAGAGAAGAGACAGTGTGCAGGGTGACTGAGGATCTTCTTAGCTCTAACCCTGCAACGTTCCCCATAAATGTCTGTATGAGAGGGGGAAAGGGTTGAAACCTGCTCATTGAACCATTAGTTGAAATCATCACAAAGCAAAATGATGTTGGCTTCCAATTCGCTACATCTGTAAAGGGCGATCCTGCTGCATTTTTAGGTACTAGGTCACATTAAATCCTCTAAGTCCTGTTAAAAACTGCAACACTCAGACTCTTCAAACCTAGATGGGTATACACAATGTAATGTTCAGATTCATAAACCATAGTCTTTGAACTATGTGTGAAATGGTGAAAATGACTCCAATGTGGACGTTTGGAGAACACACTGATTTACCACCACTTCATCCTACTGACTTCCACACACCCTTATTTCCTGTCCTGAGCATTTCTTCATCTTTATTTTCTTTAATATGTTTTAGCAGTAGTTAAAGTGTCCGTCCCTTGTTTATATCACAGCCTACTGGTAGTATTGCAGATTGCACTTCTTGTGCATGTTTTATCTGGCTATGTGACCCTTTGTGCCGGATTTTACCGTCTGTATCTCCTTCTGGTACCAACTTGTCTTCATTACGTTGTCCTCATGAGCCGATGCACGCATGTTTTTAACATCCTCATAACTCCAAAGCTTTGTTTTAAACTCAGCAAAAGTAAATTAATCATCAATCTGACTCACATGTATTCCCTCGTCTCTGTGCTCCTTAAAGCGGTGATTGCAGTCTCTGCTCTGATGACGTATTCAGTGCTTTCCTTTTCCAGCATATTCCCTGAGGAATCATCTCACATGATCAGTGATAGGCTCTTATGGCCAGAAATTGAATGAGCTCTGTGTACCTTCACACTAGACGTCATTTCAGCATTGGTTTTTGAGCTAAATGGGATCAGTCCATCATAACCTGAATTAGCTCAAAAATAATGAAAATTGGGCTTGGAAAATTGGAGTTAAGTCCGTCTTATTCAATCAAAATTTAGACCAGAATTAGACGTGAAATCTTTTCACCTTTCACTTTTCAACCAAAGTTAGACGTTGTTTAAACGTTTCAATGTCCTTTCAACCAAATTTTGTCTTTGATTGCAGGTTAATTAAAAATAGTGTCCTTTGGTTCTTGCAAACCCAGAGTTAACCCAGAAACTTTGTTTCCCACAGCTCATAACATTTCTCCTCCCATCCAAACAAGCCTCGCTGTTTGCTTTCGCTGCGGTCATCCCGCCGCTGGGTGGCGCTGCAGTCTCTAAACATTCTGAGTTACTGTTTCCTGTTTCGCTGTGAACCCGTTTCCGGTGGACGCCACGAGTGTTTCTTTTCACCAAAACACACGGACACACATCGCCAAGCGCGCCGCGGAGAAGACCCAAAGCCTGGACCGGACTCGTAAAGACTTCTCACCGCCATGGCTCCGGTGAGTAAAGCCACGTGAGCCGGTATCAGACCGGAAACCGCATTACCGCCACCGCGTGAACGTGCATCGCTAAACGGGAGAAGTCTTCCCGCTACTGCCTATTATGATAATACTTCACTTCAGGTCTACACTGTGCTAGCGTGTAGAGCTTTGTGATTTAACAAGTGTAACTTGTTTTTAACAGCCATCCGGTCACTTAACCGCAAAGTGACCCTGTCAGAGGATGTGTACATATTGGTCATTATCAGGTGTTTAAAAGAAGCCTGTAAAGTCTTCATGCACATTTTAGGTTTACATGCCCATGCTTGACTGGCTAACACATCTGACAGTTAAATAAAGGTTTATAATGTTCTCTGTGCAAAATGCAGGAAATCCTCAGACAGTCTGCTCCGTGGTGTTTGTACAGAGCTTTAGGTACAGGTAATACTGTACCATGCTGGGTAAAAAGAGGAACATTAAATGCACATACACAAGTAACTTTTTTTTTTTACAATAACCAGCTGGCAATAAAGATGTGACTTTTTAAACAATACATGCATGTAACTAAATTAATTATTACATTTTAAGAATAAACCATGACAGTAAAATAATCCCTGTAGGTGTGTGTACAGGGTCCTGTTACGGGGACCTGTAGGTGTCTGTACAGGGACTTGTGACAGGGACCTGTTACAGACCTGTAACAGACTGGCTCTCCCTCCCTGAACCCGGCCTTCTTATTGAGAAACACGTCCAAGTTGTAACAAAATCTTAAAGATGTGAAACATACATTTTAAGGTTTTAAGAGAAAATGTGGCCTGAAACGCAGACTCCCCCACCTGCTTCATGTTTGTACCTCTCCCTGCAGCCTCGCTCCAAGAAGCGCCGTCCCACGTTCCGCCGCCTGCTGAAGACCAGCGGCGTGAAGCTGGAGAACAAGACAAAGAACCGACAGATGAAGCAGCAAAATGTTGCCAAGAAGCAGCGCAAGGAGCAGAAGAGGCTACGACAGGCCATGAAGGGTGCCGCCCTGGCTACGCCCCGCCCCCTGGAAACATACAGGAAGAGACCAGGTGAGAAAGAGCTCCCACTTTACATAGGGTCACATTTTACCCAGAGAATTATGGAAACATCTACCTCTGCTCCTGGTCTTACTAACCCATTCTGTATTAAATGCTGCTGCAACGGCAATAAGCAAGGCAAGTGTATTTATACAGCACCTTTCATGTACAGGACAGTTCAAAGTGCTTTATATTGAAACAGAAAATCATAAAGAAATTACAATAAAAACAAAAAAAGAGATCACGACACCATCTGAGTGTGTTTAAATGTAACTATCCACTAAGTGTAACTATCAGTATTCAAATACAGCCAATCCAAACATACATAGAGACAAACATGACGTACAGAACTGGACAGTACTTAGGTGCAGCTAATTAAACCAGCAGAACCAGTTCATGCAGATTGAGGAGAAATACCACACGAGGAGATTACTGAGACCTCAACATCAAAGCACATGTAAGAACATTGTGACTTAGGGTAGGGGGATGCGAGTCCCCAGCAGGACTACAAGCTGTGCGCTCAAACAGTCCATGCTTGCAACTCTCACTAGATGGAGGGTGGAGCAGAGACAGTGACAACCAGGAAGTGTCTGTGTATCATGTGACATGAATGTGTGTTTGCATGTACAGTGAGGTGTATGGTCCACAGCCATACACAGTTCACCGTCTGATCGTCACTATGGCAACAGTGCACCAGATCCAGCAAGGACGCGTCCCATGGAAGAGGGTAAAGGTCGGGTCAGAGCAGTTATCCGGCTTCCTTCTGCAGGAGAAACATTTCCAAACCGTTTGTGGGAGGGTCCGATTAGATTAGACATGTATTGGTTTCCAGGTCATTGTTTTGTGACCTTCAGTTCTGCAGCTGGGATCCTGGAGCCCAAACAGCTGAATAAGATGGTTCATTTGCTGCACCCTCCTCGTGTCCCATCGCTAACTCATAACGGTTGGAAAAGGCCAGAATGAATTCTGGTAACACAAGCAATCTGCCAACCTGAGCCAAGTTAGCTTCCAGCTTTGTTCCCCGCTCCTCAGTAGCAAGAGTCAGAGTTTTCAGGGAGCGAGAGATGCCCTGAACGTCTGCTGCAATCCCACGCAGCAGCTTCAGGAACACACGAGGAATCCACTTAATGCCAATATGAGAAATCCCATCATGAAGCCAAAGATGGAAAAAATCCTCAACCGATAGAATCCCGAGACACACCGGGCGCCAGCGGGCCGACGGGTCCTCAGCGTATCCAGCGGGAAAGATCCCGGTCGGGCAGGAGGTTTCTTCTCTCACCGCCTTGCGGGTGGAATAAACTTGATCAATAGCATTTAGAGCCCAGTTGACCAGATCCATGTTGTTGTGTAGAGAAGAAAGAGGAGAAGAGCTCTTATAAGAAAAGTGACAGACAGACAGAGCAGATCACACAAGAGGAGAGGAAGAGGAACAGGAGAAAGGCAGAAGTGAAATGTAAGTGTACATATAAACAATAAACCCTGTAATCGTTCATGATTATCAATCAGTTACATGATGGTTAAAACTTATTTTCATTCTAACTCTTCTAAAATCCAGTCAGCTGATTTAGTTTATAACAGGATTCTGGGATAATACTGATTATCTTCCATATCATCAGTCACACGTGCTTAACCTGACCTTTGTATGACAGAGGAAGAGGAGGAAGAAGAGTTCCTCGAGAACCTTCCCAGTGACATGATGGAGGAAGACCACCTGCAGCAGATGACCGTTATGGCCCAACAAGCCTCTTTTGTTACCAGAGACCTGTCATCGTGGTAATGCAGACACTCAGACACAACATTCATGCCACTGAGATGATGATGACTGTTTCAGCTTTGTTTGTTTGTTTGTTTGTTTTGTGGTGCATCCCAGTGGGCCAGTACACGGCGGGAGGAAGAGGAGCACCGATGTTGTTCGCAGCTACGAAAAGGTTCCGAGGAAGATTGCGAGAACAGAGGAGACTGAGGTCATTCATCTGCTGCCCATTAAAGACAAGAGAGGAGTGATTCCACAGAGCATCAAGAGAGGTACCACTGTACGAGGGGTGGGCGATATGGGCAAACAAAATGATCTCCATTATTATTTTCAATTTCACAATAACGATAATCTGACGAAAGCTTTTTTCCTTTTCCTACATTTTAATTTGCTCATTTAAAAAAAATTCTCAACAAATAATGCCGTCAGCTCTGTTTGCTGAGACATGTTTACATAGACCGTGTTTCAGAACAATAGATCTTTATGTTGATGCGTTTCTCTTTTACCATATTTAACAATAAACAGCTTAGTTTAGTCCAGGCTCTACTTAAATGACATAAAGAAAAGATTCACAATAAAGATCGCATTAAGTACTTAAGTGAATCCTTCTCTCTCCACCATGAATCACCATCATTTCCATGACGATGAAACTCGTGATGGTGATGCTAACGTTTACTTGTCATGGTGTACATGTTAAATGACTGCGATGTGCAGAAGTACCCGTTTTTACTTTTCTAGTTGTGCTTGTAGAGTCGTGAAGTTGCTCATCTTCCTCGTGCTCTTTTGGATGGTTTGTTCGTAATGGTGGAACGAGTTTGTTGTTAAACGGCACTTCAGGACGACGTCTTCCTGTATATAATGTTAATTTAATGGTCAGTGTTTTTAAAACCATCTCCAGGCTGATGTGGAGCCACTGAACGAGGCTGTGTTGTGATCTGGATACCGGTGAGTCCTGTCCACTAATGGACTGAGTTTCTCGCCACACAGTCACATGACTGAATGCGGTCCACTGATTGGCCTCTGGAAGCAACTTTAATGTTTCCTTATTTTTTTCGTCTATGTGCCATTTGTTTTCCATGTATAAATACTGGATAATGTAAAATTTCACATCTTCAAAACAACATTAACGATATTATCCTAAGCGATATATATCACCCACCTCTACACCGTCTAATTCTGCGTCATACGTGGGGGTTGGGAAGGGCTCTGATTGGACAGAGGGCAGACGTAATGTACTTACATCTACTGGAAACACTCGTGCTTCCCCGCCACACAGCGTAACACTTCTCCTCTTTCAGCTGTGGACTGAGACAGGAGACAGAGGACTTTGCAATGGGACAGGATAATGAGCGTGTTCAGATGAGCAGAAGCTTTACATGGTGGAAGAATAAGGATTAAAATGAGAATAAAACATTTAGAATTAGGTGTTTAGATGTCACTTCTGTCCATTTAAAGCAGATTTCACTTTGATTTGGAATTTAACGTGGTCAGTGTCCTGTTTGTTTCCAGCTGTTCCAGACCAGGAGGAGGAGGAGGAGGAGGAGGAAGAGGAAAATGTTACAGAGGAGACAAACCAGAGGGCGAACGGTACGGACACCTCATCTGGTTTTTCTTTGTGATGTGATGATGAAAAGCAGATCTCATGTTTTAGGTTTTCTCTTATCATCTTCATCAGTTCATCTTTACATCACACTAAAATCGTGTTTTTTATGAAGCGCAGAGAAAAACTATTTGCTTTACATTAAAGAACAATTTCTACAAATAAAACATGTTTTTTTACACACACACCCACACACACACACTCTTTCACACACATGCATCCGCCTCCCACTCCCACCCGTTCTGCAGAAACATGAAGTCACACATTTATTGGAAATGGATATAAACTCACAGCCAGCACAGAAAAATGAAGACGGATAGCTTTTATTTTCCATCCGTGGTGTTATTGGTTGCCATAACGATGTGTGTTGTCTCCTGGTCAGACGGGCCGCTGCAGAGCTTCGAGGAGACGACGGCGGAGGAGAGGGAGCAGCTCAGAGTTCAGAAGTTAAACCGAATGAAGGGAATCATCGCCAGCCTGGGGTCTGGTATTATCTCCGACCCCTTCAGTAACGTAAGAGCAGAGTGCTGCTCCTTCATCAGGTATGTTTGACCCTGCGGTGCACGTCACCTGGTGTGTGTGTGTGTGTGTGTCAGATGAAGCGTGTGAAGGAGCTGAGGGGGATGCTGATGGAGGCTGACCCCAGCGTGGCCGTGTCTGTCCGGAAGCTGGTGATGGTTTCTCTCATGGAGATCTTCAAAGACATCGCCCCCACCTACAGAATACGACCTCTGACCCCTGCAGAGAAAGCTGCCAAGGTACCTGGGACTCACACCTGTACTGGCCAAGTGCGTTGGGTCAGAAGCTGATGGTGTTTTTGGATCATGTCGTGTTTTCAGGTGAGAAAGGAAACGCAGCAGCTCAGAGAGTTCGAGGAAGGTTTGGTGAGTCAGTACAAGTTTTACCTGGAGGATCTGGAGCAGACCATCAACGGTAGGCCGCCATCGCAAACCTCCAAGTACAGCTGCACCACAGCACACACGCTCACACACCATCTTCATCCTCAGACTGGAAGCAGAAGAAGAGGAAGAGGAGTCAGGCAGTGAGCTTGCAGTCATACCGCAGTCTGGCCGAGGTGGCGGTGCGATGCCTCTGTGAGCTGATGATCACACTGCAGCACTTCAACTTCCACAACAACATCATCGTCATGCTCGTCCCACTGATGAACAGCCCCTGCACAAAGGTGAGTGTACAATGGAGAGGTGGGACAGTAGAGGAAAGGGCTGTGATACAGGTGTGTCCCTGGTTCAAGGTTCATGCAATGCAGTGGTTTACTTCTCACACTATCTACATGCACTTTGTTTATGTGTGAAATAAAATAAGGAGAGCAAAATATCTACATTAACAAATCTGCGTGATGAGTCTGATCATGTGGCTAAATACAGGTGAACATGTCTTCAGGTAAGCATACATCGGTAGACACGTGGCACACTGGAATGTAATCAGCTAAAAAAAAACAAACAATAAAGTCCTACATATTCCTCCCGTAAAATAACAAGATGCATTCCGACTGCAGGATCTAAGCCGAGATGTACATCAATAATAAACAGCATTATTTACACAGGATGGGAAGGTAGGAGTACAGGAAGGCAGCCTCGGGTTGAGTTAGGGTTTCCAGTTAGGGTTCGAACACCAGCTACGGTTTAAACAGCACTAACTCATGTTAGCTGTAATGTAACAAACAACAACTTGGTCTGGCCACATGCCGACCAGCACCAACATGGGAGCGGTACTTCTCACATGCCAAGTCAGTACAAGTCCGATAGATCAGGTGTACTGTATTTGGTGTTTCAGGTGTCCAGTTTGTGCTGTGATGCGTTCACGAAGCTCTTCCAGCAGGACAAAGTGGGTGGGGCATCGCTGGCTACAGTGCGCGTCATCTCCGGCCTTGTGAAGGGTCTGAACTACAACGTCAGACCTGAGGTATTTCATGAGACTGACCTGGTCCTGTGTGTTTTACCCTGTGAAACACCTTCCTCTTCCCTGCTCTTCCTCAGCTGTTGAGAACACTGCTCAGTCTGAGGATCAAGGAGGTGGAGATGAAGAAGGACCTGGAGGCCACAGCACCAAAGCAGAAGCTCATGACCAACAAAGAGAAGAAGAAACTCTCCAGGATGCAAAGAAAGGTAAACAAAACGACTGGTCCGGAAACATCTGGACATCAGAGACGATTGGTTTGGTGGGGACGGACCTGGTTGGTCCTCCTGGTTCTGCAGGTAGATGGGGTCCTCCTGGTGAAAAGGTGATGATCAAGTATATTGTGTGCAGTGGAAGAAGGCTCAGGAGAAGCTGGAGAAGGAGCTGCTGGAGGCGGAAGCTTCAGAGAGCAAAGATAAGAAAACCAAACTGGTGAGTTGAACCTAAAACTGGATCAAATATGGAGGACATCAGCATCCTTATCATCCTCTTTCTCCTCCTCTTCCCCAGCACATAGAGACTTTGAACATGGTCTTCCTCATCTACTTCAGGATTCTGAAGAAAGCTCAGAGATCTGTTCTTCTTCCTGCAGTTCTGGAGGGTCTGGCCAAGTAAGACCAAGTTGTGTGTGTGTGTGAGTGTGTGTGTGTGTATGTATGTATGTAATGTATATGTGATATAATGGCTGTCATGTCTCTTCCTTTAGTTTTGCTCACCTGATCAACCTGGAGTTCTTTGATGACTTGCTCAACATACTGCAGAGCCTCATTCAATCAGGAGTGAGTATTTAAACCCTGCCCCCTAATAACTGGAACTTTCTGAAATATTGATGACTGATTGGTTAAATTCTGCAGGAACTGAGCAATCGCGAAAATCTCCACTGCATCCAGACAGTCTTCACCATCCTGTCAGGACAAGGTCTGTCTAAATGTGTCTACTTCCTGCCTGTGTGTGTCTACTTCCTGTCATTGTGTGTCTACTTCCTGTCTGTGTGTGTCTACTTCCTGTCTGTGTGTGTCTACTTCCTGTCTGTGTGTGTCTACTTCCTGTCTGTGTGTGTGTCTACTTCCTGTCTGTGTGTGTGTCTACTTCCTGTCTGTGTGTGTGTCTACTTCCTGTCTGTGTGTGTCTACTTTCTGTCATTGTGTGTCTACTTTCTGTCATTGTGTGTCTACTTCCTGTCTGTGTGTGTGTGTCTACTTCCTGTCTGTGTGTGTGTCTACTTCCTGTCTGTGTGTGTGTCTACTTCCTGTCTGTGTGTG
>JBAMHV010000023.1:342245-352743 GCA_037177535.1 Pseudomugil gertrudae
CACCTTCATCACATGTGATGTAAGGGCAACTGGACGGTAATCACTGAGGCCAGATGGAGATGACTTCTTAGGAACAGTAACCAGGCAGGAGGTCTTCCAAAGTTGTGGAACCTTCTCATCGCTGAGGTTTAGATTGAAGAGGTGCTGGAGAACTCCAGACAGCTGGCTGGCACAGGTCCTCAGTATCCTGGGGCTGATACCGTCGGGGCCAGCGGCCTTGTGTCTGTCCACTCTCTTCAGCTGTCTCCTCACCTGCCAGGCTGTTACAGCCAAGCCAGGGGAAGGGGTTAGGGCGGGGGGAGGTGTTGTGGGTTGAAGATCGATTGGGCTCACTAACGTTCTGGGTCTTACGTGGACAGGCTCCTAGTTACATTGGGGACTTAAGTAAGCTGGATAGCTCAGCTCGAATCCTGAGGTTGTCTGAGCAAAACCTGGTAAAAGTTCCACTAAACCTGCTTTAAAACTCAGGGAGAACTACCTTTCAAAGTTGTCAATCCCCGTCTTTGGAATAAACTTTCCCAGGACCTGGCCTCAGTGGATGCCTTCAAAAAGCTTTTAAAGACTTCTGATTGGTCCTCACCTGCCAGTCAGCAGCTCATACATCAGGATGCCCAGAGACCAGTAATCTGCCGATACGTCGTGACCTTTGTTCAGGATAATTTCCGGAGCCACATACTCTGGCGTCCCACAGAATGTCCATGTCTTCTTACAGCAACCAATTTTCTTCGCAAAACCAAAGTCCACCTTGAAGAAGACAGAACTGACTGTGAGAAACATAGACCCTTCACCACAACATAACTTCATCCTCAAGATGCCAGCAGGTACCAGTTTGGCATATCCTCGACTGTCTAGGATGAGGTTTTCAGGTTTCAGGTCTCGGTATATGACGCCTTTGGCGTGCAGGTAGGTGAAGGCCTCTACCACGCAGCCCGTGTAGAACCTAGTGGTAGAGTCGTCAAACGAACCCCTGAAACACAGATTCATGGAGGACATTTTCTTCATGAATGTTCTGATTTTATCTTTCAGATTTTTAAAAATGTCTAAAATTACTTAAGTGTCTCCTCATTAATAAAATATGAAAATAAAACTTTGATTTTAAAAAAATCTAAATAAAAAAATTGCACTAAATCTTTCAACCAATTAACAATAATAGGGATATTCATATTACTTTTCTCAATTCAACTTTAATTGTATGCACAGTGTCATCTCAGGGTGCTTCACAGACAAAATTTTGAGCCAATTCACCACAAATAGCCCCGATAAGGGAAACCATAAGATTGCATTGAATCATGACTTTGATGACCTGAGCTGCTTGAGGCGACATTGGGAAGGAAAACTATATTTTAACAGGATTCAGAACCTCCAGCAGAACCCGGATAAAAATTATTCATATTGTAACGAGGTGGAGATTGACCTGGACCAAGCACAGACCTTTCTGCCCTTGGAGGCATCAAGATTTGATCAGAAGGGGAGATCTAGTAATAAAGGAAATAACTTGTTTATCTTTCTAACATTGCTGTGGTGGCAGACTGGATTGTGATGTGTTTACAGGACATATTTCTCTATATTTTCATGCTGTAGCTACTTTAAAAACAGCTATGATCCTTGCTAGCCTCTGGTTTATATCAAAATGAATCATATAGTGCAAGCTTAGACAGTGCTAAGATAATCTTTGAACATGTTTCTAGTTTATATTTTAGCTCCAATGTGAAAATCTTGATGAAGTGACTTGATGTCATCCAAAAATACATTCCCTGAAAACTAAATATGACATGGTTTCTCCCACATGAGCTTAGTTGGTACTAAATTGGTGCTAGCATAGAACTAGAATAACATTGCCATGCAAACATCAGGTTCCATAACATTAGTAGTTGTACAGTGACTACATTTCCATGCAGGTCTGGAAAGATGTTACTATCCTGTCAATCATCTGGGATGTCCAATCAGATTTCAGAGGTGGCCAGTGCCACCCTGAACCCACCTACTGCTCCATCTCTGCTGCCAAACCATAGTGGAGACAGTTAAAAGGATAAAAACTTTATTTAGTATCGGCAAGCAACATTTTATCCCCAGCCTCAGAACTGCTGCGGTTCTACCTGCTGGTACGAGAACAGGTGTGTTACAGGTTTACCTGTCCCTCAATATTGTCCACAACTCTCCACCAAGACACGCCTCCATCAGCATGTAGAGATATTTACTGTCCTTGAATGTCCGGTAGAGCCTGAACAGAAAGAAACAGAATCTGTTTCAATCTTAAGAATCTGTGAAAGCTCACAAACCCATCCCATGTCTGCAAGGTGGGAAAGGTCCATAAATGGATGTCCTGACCTAACAATAAAGTCAGAGTGGGCCTCAGTCATAATGTGCTTCTCCGAGCGAATGTGCTCCTGCTGTCTTGTCTCCACTATGTATCGCTTCTTCAGGATCTTCATGGCAAAGGTCTTTGTCTCTTCACTCTTTAGCTGCACCTGAACAAAGACAGACAGAGCTGGTTATAATGTCAACAAGCTCAAACAACCAGTAAACATTTCTCTAAGCTGCAGCAGAGTGAAGCAGCTGTTTGTTCTCCTCAGCCTTCAGGCTGAAAACATCCTACCGCTAATAGAACATGACACAGTCTTCTATTCCTGGATCCCCCATTTCTGACCTTGGACATGTTAGATAGGTCACATAACGCTAGCAGCTGGACGGCAGTTCTCTGTCAGGACATTTATGTTTGTATCTTTCCAACAAAGATGAAAGATCTCATGTGCTGATGTGGAAAGTTTCTATAAGTCGGAGCTTCTCACTGCGTGAGGAAACACCTATCCTTCATGTTTAAATGATTCCATTAAGCTGAGCCGATCCAGGTACATGATGCAGCTCCTGGAACCTTGAACAAGCTCAAATAACTTCCCTGTGTTGGTCTGAGAACCTTTTACTTTCAAACTAACTAAAGTTAGGTTCTGCTCACAGAGACACGGAGGACATGACAGAGCCTTCCTACCAAATGAACATCTGTGCTTGTGACCCCTGGTCTTCAGGGGTACTGACCTTTCTGGGGCTTTGAACCTTTACGGACCTTGACCCTTCAGGAGACTTGGACCCTCCTGTTTTCTTTCAGATAAATTGAAGTTTTATTGAGTTAAATCCATTTAGAGTGAAAACTTTAGAAGGTATAAGATTCTGGAGGAAACATCTCTGCTGGTACATTTAAAGACGACTTAAGGCGCTTTTTCCATTAGTACCAACTCTACATGGCCTTACACGATTATACCCGAAACGGAGCATTTCCATTATGATTTTTGCAGTTACATTTTCCGTACCTACTTCGTTGTGGTTCCAAGCGTGTCGGTCCGTGCGGGTAGCTTGACGTCTACAGGCTGGCGTCCATTGACTGGCTTGCAGTGAATGATGTCACTACACAGCAACTCATGACTGCGGTTTTAAAGACCACTGGCTATGTGTTCTGGTAATTCTGCAACAATTGAGATCGGAGATGGCTGCACAGAAGTTTGCTCCATGGATGAACGAGGAAGTGAAGACGTTCCTGGCTTTGGTGTCGTAGGAACGCATCCAAGCCGAGTTGGATGGCTCCACATGAAATTAGCGCGTTTTTCAGGCTCTGGCAGAATCGATGGCGGCCCACGGTTACAGTCGAACGTCCAAACAGTGCCGCGAAAAACTAAAAAAATGAAAAGCGACTACAGGGCCACAATACATTTCCACAAAACATTTCTCCATTGTTCTTGCATAAATTGTGTAGTGCACAGCAAGCCAATACCATAGATCTAACCAGTTGTACATTACAATCATTACGTTTTAGAAGGCACCGCCATCTTCCTTTCAGCCGACCAAAGGCATTTTTAACAGCTAAGTGCACCCGGCTAGTTTGCTGGTTGAAAGTTATCTGCTGTGGTGTAAGTCGTCCAGTGTCACTGAATGGTTACACGAGCCAGTCCCACTAAATGCCTGCACACACCTGTACATTGTGATGCTAACACCAAAAAGATGGCCGATGCTCCTGTACTCCGAGCCGGTTGCGAGTTTCCACAGAGCAATAGCCATCCTCTTCCTTATGGAAACACATTCTCGGAAAGTTGTGTTTCTCCGCTCCATAACTGCCCGAAGTTTGTTGCACAGGAACGTAAAGGTGTCTTCGGACATGCGGAAGTTCTCCAACCACTGTGCGTTTGTGAAGCTGGGAACAATGGTGTCCCACCACTGAGAGCCTCGATTAAACGCCCAGATAGACGGTGTGCGGCGGCAATATTGTGCCATAGTCTGAAACAGAGGCATATTGAAAATATTTTAATACTCAATACCATAGCAGGCAGTCACAACTTAGAATATACACTAATAATGCTAATAAATAGCATTGGTAGCATGTAGCTTACCAAGAGGCATTTTCTTCTTGCTCTGCACGCATCGTGAGACATCACGACTTGCAATATT
The DNA here is from genome assembly GCA_037177535.1 of Pseudomugil gertrudae. NCBI lineage: Eukaryota > Metazoa > Chordata > Actinopteri > Atheriniformes > Pseudomugilidae > Pseudomugil > Pseudomugil gertrudae. The sequence goes on from JBAMHV010000023.1 coordinate 346,680, forward strand.
CTTCTGTATCTCATCAGATTGTCTTGTCTTGCCTGAAGATGACGTCTCTTGATTCATTCAACGAGCTTTATGCCTATGATTAGCCATAACCCGAGCACCAGGTGAAAGGGTTTTTCAACGTCTTCAATCTTGGTCTCCTTCTTCTTCTGTGGTGTTCTTCTTCTGTGAGGTTTAACAGCGGTTGGAAACTAATATAAAGACCTTCAGATCTGCAGAACACACCTTCTGTGGTGTTCCGCAGAACGTGCCTCGTGTCGCCATCCGATGACATCACACATTTAGAAGGGAATTAGCAAGGGGACCCCTCCCACAATAGACAATCTCGACTTGTAATTGAAAAGCATTTCAGACAAAGTAGAGTACTCCCGAGCCAGTAGAGTCGTAGAGAGTAGGTACTAATGGAAAAACGCCTTTAGTGGAGGATCATAAGCTTAGACAGACCTCCAGGGACTGATGATCACCTGGAAACTGGGTCATCAGAGCTCTATCAGTCAGACTGGACATTGGACTGAGTCTCTAAAAGTACCTCCAGACATTCGACAGGACATCCCGAGTGAGGATTCCTTTCTGTTTTTGGCATGAAGTGTTTCCCTTTCAAGCCCCCCCACCCCCCCAAAAAAAACACACACAAATACACAATAATTGTGTCAGATTAAAGGCAACTAAACAAAGTGCATCACAGATAAGAACTCTGTCCAGAAGAAACTGCAGCCTAATGATACTGGAGAGTCCAGCTCAGCCTGGATAACATCTGAACATCTGGACTAGTTTTCAGCAACTTGCACCACCACTCAACTGGAAATATATATGCATATATAATATATATACATATATAAATATGCATCTGATTCTGGTGTCTGAGTAAAGCCAGTCTGAAACTGGTCCTACCAGTTCAACGCGTCCGAAGCCTCCAACTCCCAGCGTGTCAATGATATTGAAGTCATTGAGCTTCAAGCTTGAGAAGAAGGTGTTCTCTGCTTCGTATCTACAAACACAAGAACACAAGAGAACATGCTGGAAACATTCAGACTTCTGGCATTCCCAGAACCTGTCCTGCAGCTGTACCTGCAGCATTTCACTACATGGAAGAACGGGAACTTCCTGGTGGTCTGGATGGAGAAGGAGGGGATAGGGAAGGAGGAGGTGGGAGGAGAAGGCAGGCTGGCGAGGCGATTCCTCTGCCATCTTACTGGGCTGGGGAGAAAATCCCTCATCTTCTAACAGGTCCCAATCAAGTCAGAGATGGAAAACTACTTTAGTAATGTGGTAATGTGTGCAACAGCCAGGGAAATCTTTGGTTCTTCAGGGGAATGTTCTGCAGAGCATCCGTAAGAGAGCCATCTCAAAGGATGAGGTCCCTGTCCAGTTCACATGGTGGAGGTAGGAGCAGCAAACCCAGGGGCTTCTGGTGTGGTGGTACTGGTGTCGCACTGAGGCTGCCAGATCCTCCAGCTCTTTGTGCATTAAGTTCAGAAACAAGGCGGGGTGCCCACTAAGCAGATTGTCCTCAGAACCTGTGGAAAACAGCCGAGGATGGCATCACTGCAGAGGCGACGGACAGAAGGTCCCGCTAGAATCTCCGAGTTTTGGCTAAGTCCAGCTGAGTTCACTCAGACCAGGGAGAAGACGGGAGGTCTGCAGCGACTCAGTGCTGCAGGGTGAAATGGTACCTTAGAGGATGTGAGTGTGCTCACACTCTGATGACGATATTTTTAGAAACTGGAAACATTGCTGAGAGGTTTTCTGTTATTAAAGAAGCTGGCTGGCAGTCAGGAGGCTGCAGGACATGCTGTCCTGAGCCAGACCTCAGGGATCATCAGAACTCCCCTCAGGAACTCTCCTCTCAGGTTTCAGAAGGACTTTACCTCCATGTCTGGGGGTCTGCATGTGTCCAACTGTGTACTACTTAAAAGTTTGGAGAAACCTTCACATTCCCAATGGGAAATTAAAGGATTTATCGTGTTAGTCTGTCCAGCATTCACAAGAGGGAATCAAGGTGTATTTTAACTATTTCCTTAAATAATTGTTTCCCATTATAAAGTAATAAAACTGAAGTAAAATGGGAGATGAAGAACACTTTAACACAGCACACATTTTAAGAGTCCAAAATGCCTTTAAAAATGTGAACAGCAGCCCGGTCTCTCCCGTCTATGCTTTTCTCTGCGTATTGCTGTCTTCTGTCTCAGACATTTATTGTAACATATCCACTCAAACATTTCGAAACATTTTTCATCAAGTATACAAACAAAAAAAATTATTTCAGATATTGTGAAACTGTGATTCTATTGTCTTTAATGTAAAATGGATCCTGTAGAAGCTTCCGGAATAACGAAACATCTCTGTAGCACCCAATCGGAAAGGAATGACACCAGTCAGGTTAGTTTGTTTTATGCATTTATCTCTATATTTACAATTTTTCAGTTATTCACCAGTACAAATACACATTTTCATATTATTCTCCATCCTATGTAATAAATATTACTTTTCTTTAAAAGTTCACTGTGGCTGTTTTAGTCCAGCCGCCTGCTGACTAGTTTAATGACACCTAGTTAAGTAATGATCTACTCTGCAGGAAATCTGTGGAACTGATCTCAGGATGTATTACTACAAGATGAATGCAGTTAAATATTGTGAAATTATCGTATTTCATGACCATATTTAAGCTATTATGCCCACTAAGACTGCAGGGAACATATGTCATTTAAACAACTTACACTGCTTTCCAAATCCAGTGACTATACCACACTTCTCCACCCGCTCCACATTTCTGCCTCTGGTCCAGACTGTACCTGCCTGCAGTGCTAAAAGATGCAGAGTAACATCTGTTTGTGCCATACAGTGGTTGTCACGATAACCTCATCACCTCTGTTTCTGTGTTCAGATTCATTCTGTGGTTTTCACACACACATCTGTGCATCTTTGCTGTTTATAGAGCTGAAATATCTCCATCATCGCTGCGTGGCAGAGTGGACAGAGAGCAGTAAAGGAATGGAGCTGCTCTGGTGGAAGAAAAAGTACTTCCTACCCATCCTAAATAGCTCAATTATAAGTTGTATAAATGTTAGCACAAGTGTTATGCGGTCCTCCATCATTTGCCTGCAGCCTGTAATAGTGTTGTGGAGTGAACGTGGGTCGGATTAGAAACTGGAGTAGCGGGCAGTTATGTTAAACACCATCAGTAAACAGTTACTTTACCGGTTACCGGGGCTACACAGAAAACGTGACTGGATTTCAATGTTTCAAAATATTTTCTTTCAGTTTCAGATTAAGGCAGGATTCTATTCCCATAGATAGGAGCTGTAAAATGACATAAAAGGACTGTATTTCTTACCTATAATAGTTTTCCTTTGGTGACGTTCTAAGAATTTAAAGTTGCTGATTACATACAAGTACCTAAATATTTTTTAAAAGTTTTATTTTCTATTACATGTTCTAATAGTTTTCTTCATTTTTCCATTAAAGAGGAGCTGATGTTAACGCTTTTAAAACTAACTTTCTGTTAGTCTGGGAGAAATGTTTACACCTAAATATCTAAAGTGTCCTGACGGTGTTATTGGATATGTTTTGCAAGTCACAGTTAATTGACACAACTGTGGTTTCCTTGTTGGTGTTTATTCCTTTCTTTGTTTTCTTTGTTTTGTAGATCATAGCCTGAAGTAAAGCAGTGGAAAAAATGAGTCAGACAAACATATACAGTACAGAGTACAGATTCAGGGCCCACATTCAAAACATTTATTTGTTTCTTTTTACATAATTAGGACTTCCAAATCATAAAGCCTAAAAAACAGAAATTAAGAAATGAGAATAATGTGAAGAAATCAGCCCAAATTTTGCAGGGTCTGAATGTTTTAAAGGGGACTTATCATGCAAAATGCACTTTTTTAGCCCTTAAATCCATGTGTTTGTGCACTTCTAAGTGTTTAGGAAAGCAGGAAATGTAAATGTATTCCCTCCTGATGCTGCACATATATATGTTTAGATTCTTTGTGGTCATATTTTTCAGTCCATTTTATTTTCTCTATTTTCTATTGTGTTTCTTTTTAATTACGTCACAGTATTTGCTGTGAGTCTGCCAAATAAGGTCACGGACTTCCGGGTAACCAATTTCATAATTCGGATATGTTTTCCGTTGACATTTATAGTAAACTTACCAATCAAATGTTTCTCTGCCAGGAGATTAGCGTATCGCTGCTATCAAGCTACAAACACGGTGGTACAAGGTAGAACTTCCTGTTACCTGGAGGGGGCGGGGCATGACATGCCTCATTCACATTTAAAGAGACGGCACCAAAAGAGTCGCTCTGAAGACGCACCTCAGAACAGGGTTATAAGGTGTGTGTAGAGCGAGACGCACCTCAGAACAGGGTTATAAGGTGTGTGTGGAGCGAGACACACCTCAGAACAGGGTTAAAAGGTGTGTGTGGAGCGAGAATAAACAGGAATTCAGACCAAAGCATTGCGGTTCTGCTTTATACAGACAATAAATTTATTACATAAGTATGTGTTAAAAGGAAAGATTTAAAAACATGATATATACCCGTTAAACCAGGGGTCTCAGACTCGCGGCCCGCGGGCCAACTGCGGCTCCCGAGACGATAATTTGAAGCCCCCGTCTCAATATGAAAGAACAATATTACTGCGGCCCGCAAGATTGATATGAATGACACTTGTTGTCTGTGGAGCTGAATGAACCAAATAACGATGAGGTATATGGCTCTGGAGGGCGGGACATTGGCCAGACTGTCCAGTGCCTCGCTCACTCATTCATTCCTCCAGTCAGATGAGTGGGGTGGGGGGGGCGTGAAGCGCTCGCTCCGCTCAGCGCCCACAGTCCTTCTCTGCCCTCAGCTAAGAAATGAAGAAGGTGCTGTGATCTGTGATCCAGCCTGTGTCTGTAGCCATCACCTTCATGGCAGATCGCACACAGAGAGTTGCACTGTGTTTGTTCTTCTCAGAAACTCCGACCTACTTATTGTTCGCGAGTGAAACTTAAACTTAACATTAATTACATTTAGCCGACACTTGAGAAAGTTGGATAACCGCGTTATCCCATCCAATCAGAAAGGAGAATTCCGATTGAGCTACCCAGAGAACTGATCCTGATCTCTCTGCCATGTATAAGCCTGTCTCCAAAAAAATTCGCGGGGCTGTGGCACATACCACAGTGATCTGCGAGCTAGCGTGTGCGGCTTGCCGTCTGTCAGGCTTGCTCCTCACTTTGTTTGTTGTACTTATCATTGTTTTTAGCTGGCATAATGTCTCTGCTCTTTTGGTTTATGACCGCCAAACACTTTTTAACATTGGGCATGACCATGAGGCGATTTTAAAACGGTCATGCAAAGATAAGACTTCGGACTCATTTCAGTTCCCTGAGATCCCTGCTTTCCTGCATCGCACACCGTTTGACCATCCATGAAGGAGTTGGAGGAGACGAGGAAAGCGAGCTGGTGTGTTGGTGGGGATCAAGGCTCTCCTGAGGTCCTCTAGACGACCGTGCAGAAGTTCTGTTCACATCTTTGCGGTGGATCCAACTTGTTTGGCCTGGAGCTGTGATGGGCCGAGCTCACCTGCCGGTGGTGGCTCCACCTGTCCGTCGGTCTCGCCGCCTTAGACGCGACGTGGATCTCAGCACTCTCCGGTCGCTGGATTGGGCATCATCTTCAACCACGGATGAGGTGATCGTCCGCACAGCTCTCGTTAATGCTAGATCTCTAGCCAACAAAACTTTTATTCTCAACGACTTTTTCACTTCCCGAGAGTTGGATTTTATGTGCCTGGCGGAGACGTGGCTTCGGCCAGGTGAACTCACTCTGTTCTCTGAACTCTTACCCCCGATTGTGGATTCTTCAGTTCCCCGAGAACTACAGGTAGAGGTGGAGGGGTCGCCGTCGTGTTCCGGTCCAGTTTCTCCTGTCAGCAGCTTCCAGTGGATAGGTATTCCAGCTTCGAGGTCCAGCTCGTGGAGATTAAATCTGGAAGGCGTTCTCCCGTGTCCCTCAGGGGCTCCTGTGGGGGGTGCTCCGGGAGTATGGGGTACCGGACCCCCTTGTTCGAGCTGTTCGGT
>JBAMHV010000023.1:363400-375547 GCA_037177535.1 Pseudomugil gertrudae
TGCTACTCGATTCTGCCTAACAACCTTTAGTTTTAATGGAGCTACTTTATCAAGAGCTGTTTTTAATGAGTGCATAGCACTGTCAACAAACCGATCACATGATTCACACCAATCACACCAATAAATATGGAACATGATTAACATGGGTTAACATGGGTTAGGGTTATGTGTAAAAATGTGAAATGTATTATGTTACATTGTGATTTTTTATTGTAAAAACATGAGGTATGATGTTATAATGTGACAGTTATTGTAAAAATGTGAAATACATCACATTATAATATGAAATTATTGTAAAAACATAAAATATATTACATTATAATGTGATTATAGTAAAAAATGTATGACGTTATAATGTAATATTTTACAGTAAAAATGTAAAACGTCTCACGTTATAGTTTGATCATTTAATATAATGTCACATTGTTCATTGTAAAAGGTTTAAATGTATCACGTAGCTGCAGTAAATTGTTGGCATGAATGTGTTATTGCCATTCATTGCTGCTGATTTTTTTACAGTTCATTGTCACCTCAGCTGATAATTATAGTTAAAGTCCACCAGTTCCAGCTCCTTATTGTACTCAAACATTGAAACACATAAATAAAGACTCAGCAGATTCTCGGCTGTCTGAGTCAGAAATCATATCATTAAAAACCATTTTCAAAGCAAGCTGTCGTCACACTTTGGTGGATCAATTCATTTTCTATTCCAGATGAAGCTGCATATTTTCCAGGGTAATCAGGCTGCAGCAGCCTCGTCAATGATTACCCAACAGACCTTGACCTCTTCCAAACATGATCATATCTGCTGTTCAGGGAAGGAAAACAGGTTGAGGATGGGCTACTCTGTGAGGACACACTGGCCCTGTTCCAGTACCCACACTTGTGCGCTTGTGTCCCTGGATCATTGTGGTTCATGTTAAAGGGTGCGAGTGTGTCCCAGTTCTCCAGAGCAAAAGTTCACCTTGCCTCTTTTGCACCCTCAGTCCACACTTCGGTGAGGTTGACCTCCATGCAGACTTCAGAACGTATATTACCCAAAATTCATTGCTGCATGTTACGTTTTGAACTGGAAAGTGGAAACATGGCAAAATTTGGTAATGGAGATCCTGTGTTAATGGAGAAAATATTTATTTTTTAGTATAACTAATGAAATATTTCCTCTTTTACTTTGCTGTCCATGTGTAATATTAGAAGATTCCCCTGTTACTTGAAAATATGCTTTAAATGTCTGAAAGACTGATATTTGTAGACATTTTATGCTAACAATCTATTTACTTTTTCAAAAAGTAATAAAGCTGCCAATATAATATAATTTGATAATTTCCTACATATTTAGTTTAGATTATAAAAGAATCCAGTTATATCTCAATCCCTCTAAAATACAGCAAATTTAGATAAATTTGTTCCTTCATTCATTCATTAGAAACGTGTGTTGATTTTATAACATTTTTTTATATAAATGACGGTTAAAATGATTGTTTAGCTTCAGACTATTTGTGTTCTATAATGACCGTCTCCTTACAGGGCGTATATGTCCCATTTCTGCTGTTTTCCCACATTTGAGACCTACACTCACTTCAACTATAAGCGCACACTTTCTGGAAGGCCACAGAATGTAGTGTGGGTATTGGGACAGACTAGCTTCTGGCTTCTTGTTTTGTTTTTATCGTTTAGAACAATTCCAAACAAAAGCAACTTGTGTTAATGGAAACATTTGAACAAACTACTTGTCTGAAAGCATTAAATTTGGTATTCTGAATTATATTTATTCATTTCCCAACTTGGGATGAATAAAGTACTTCTATTCTATTTCAATTCTCAGTGGTAAATGCAAATGGAGTAAACAGAGCATAAAAACAAAGAATTATATAAAGGAAATATAAGTCAGGAAAATTAACTACTGTATTTTCATGACTATAAGGTGCATATGTGCGGTGTTGTAGTACCGGTGGATGGATTGTAGATGCTTGGGATAACGTGTCTGCTGGAACTGTTGTTCGAGCTTTCACTAAATCCAACATCATTTCATCAGCCGACACAGAAAGTAGTGAAGAAAGTGAACCTGAGATGTATGATGGAGATTTAGCAGAGGATGAGGACCTAGATGGACACTTGTATGCTTGTGTGTGTTGTAAGTGTGGGCGTGGGTTGTATATAAAACCCGCGCCTGATCAAAATACAGTAACGGCACGTATAACTGAGACTGAGACTTTTGGTACGGTGCGCCTTGTGCTCGTGAAAATACGGTTAGCTTAATGACATGCTTGCCCACACATTATGGGATACACCTATAGTAGGAAAAAGTTAATCTCTTTTTCTTTATAGTTTCAATAACTGTGTTTTCTACTCTCTACAAAAAACTTAAATAGGCCATGGTATTCTGCCATTTAGAAAAAAAGCATTTTACAAAAAGTATATTTTGATCCCTTTTCCACAAACACATGCAGCTTACACATCTTACAGAAATAAATATAGAAATTCTATCAGATCTGCTAAAAATATATTTAAATAATGAACTTATAAAGTGTTTTAATAATAATAACAATCTACATCTAAAGAAATAAATCAGCTGCTTTAAAACAACAAGGTTTTCACTGATTTACCTTTTGTTTTTACCAGAGGTGATTTTAATGACTTATTCGTGGGTATTGATTATAAATTAGCTAATGATTGAGATGAAAATCCTGAATGAATTTTATCAAGGAGAATTTCCTATTATGTGTGACTTCAAGCCCCCTGATAGTCAGGAAATAAGTGTTGTTATTGATCAGTTCAAACATTTGCAGCTTACCAACATTTCAGTATTGCTTATCTGCAAGCATGTCTATACAGTACATGTCTATATATAAAAACCACTGACCCAAATCTCCTCTGCCATGTTTTATAACAAATATTAGAAACATTGTTCATCCCATACAGTCATGTGTCAGACGCTTTTATCCAAAGTGTCTTACACATGATAAGCAGTCATTTTAACCATAGCTATTAACCTAACATGCATGTGTTGAGAGTGGGAGGAAGCCGTAGAACTCAGAGAGAACCCACGCAACCATGCATGCACACTCCACCACTGGACAACCCTCCCAAGCCTGGGCTTGAACCAGCGACCTTCTTGCTGTGAGGCCACATCATTAGCCAATGTGCCACCATGCATTGTTGAAATAAATTCTGTATCAGGTTTGTGGATACTACAGTTTAAAATAAAATTCCCAGTTGTTAAGCCATTGTTCACAAGCTGAACACTTTAATAAATGATTCAATATTTAACGGCATCCCATGTATAAGGCTCTTTATCCATGCTTACCCTCTAACGTTACTGGTTTTTGTCTTTTTTAGTTTCATGAGGTTTTAATTGTTTGTTGGTTTGCCTTCTTGGTGGAGGCTAGTTTGGCTTTTTGCTTCTTCCTGCACTGTATTCTTACTATTTATTTTTCTTGTTGTATTGTTGTTATTGTGTTATTGTTAAGAACCAGACAAATGACCACAGTGACTCAGGATGTCCTGCTGTTTTCCAGCGAGCACCACTAATTTCCCTGATTTACATACGCTGTCAATCACACCCAATGGAATCCAATCAAAAAGCGAGCGGGGATGGGCTGCCGGGGACGCAGAAGGAGGCGGCGCTGAAGGCACTGACCCAACGGACTGGATACCAGATACAGCAGGTCAGGATGTTTGCTGGAATCAAAGTGAAAGTGACTGGAACTTTACTGTTTAAAGACCTGAGCCACTAGCGTCCCTAGACAATGGTAAACTGGGACCGACCCAGACATAGAAATAAAAATTGAATCAGACTGGTATTAGACTGAAATAACACTGAAATCAAACTGGAGCTGGACTGGAATTAAAGACCAGCTAACTTTACTTAAGCTCATTTGTTTCATATTTGGGTTTGTTTTTGGTTTCAGGAGAACGGCCAACGTCGCTATGGTGGTCCACCGCCCAGCTGGGATGGACCTCCACCTGAAAGAGGAAGCGAGATCTTTGTAGGGAAGCTACCCAGAGATCTGTTTGAAGATGAACTCGTTCCACTCTGTGAAAAGGTTTAAATAGATCATTTTGTGACAACGGTTCACTGCATTACACCCTGTTCTCTCATCTTTAAACATTCTCTTCTTCCTCGCTTCAGTTTGGAAAGATCTATGAGGTGAGGATGATGATGGACTTCAATGGGAACAACAGAGGTTATGCCTTTGTGACCTTCAGCACCAAACAGGAGGCTAAAACAGCCACGAAACAGCTCAACAACTATGAGATCAGGTCAGTATTTCTTCTAAAGAAGCATCATGTCAGAATGTATGCAGATAATGTAGTAATGTCCACCCAGGCTAAAAAGTCCAAGAGCCTGTTATCCTTACAGACACATATCTTCTGCAATGGATTCTCACCTGCTGAGCTCCAAACCCATCTTTCACTTTTCTTTTAATGTCCTCCACCAAAACCAAAAAGGTTTTGACATTGCATGTTAATATTCTCTGTACCTTCTAACAACAAATAAACCAACAATCATAAATAAACTATAAACTACCGACATCATAAAAATAGCCAGTTACAACCAAATAATCTCTGTGACAACCTGCCAACGATCTTCAAACCTACTGAAAACCCTAGAAAACACAAGACCAACTGGCTAGTCTTAACTTGTCTGCCAACGATAGCTTCACTGGGTGTGCGTGTCAAAACGTCCCCAAAATGTGCTCTTCATGTATGCACCAGAGGGAGGACACCCAACACATTGCTGAGTGCATCTCAACATCCCAACACATTATGGATGCGCTCCAGGTGCGCATCCCAAAGATGCCCTACAGGTTGGCACCAGCAGCATGGGAGCTCTCTGCTGTACCTAGCAGCCAATAAGTTGATGAACAACCTGAGCATAATCAACCAGCAGTGGTTCTACTAACCACAGAACACCTATAAACACATGTCAACATCTTAAGAGATGAAGGAACATCCAGACCCAGTAACCGAGCAGGCGCTTAGCAACCATTATGACTTTATGTAAACCTGACTTCTGTTCTCCAGGAACGGCCGCCTCCTCGGGGTTTGTGCCAGTGTGGATAACTGTCGACTGTTTGTGGGCGGGATTCCCAAAACCAAGAAGCGTGAAGAGATCCTGACGGAAATGAAGAAGGTCACTGAAGGGGTCATGGATGTTATTGTGTACCCCAGTGCTGCTGACAAGTCCAAGAACCGAGGATTTGCCTTTGTGGAGTATGAGAATCATCGAGCAGCCGCCATGGCTCGACGCAAACTGCTGCCAGGTGACAGACAAACATGACCAAACATGAGTCTTTAGTTTGGTTTTCTCTTCACATGTCAGATGTTACATTGACTAACTAGATTAACACAGTAAAATTAAAACTGCTACAAGTCAATTAGTGACTTTTCCCACTGAATGATGTTTAACACAGAAGCCGTAGTACCATCTGATCCCACCAGGAGGAGGCTAGAGACATATGCTGTTTGGAGCAGATGCTTCAGTTCCACTGCTGCTGCAGCGTCCTGATCAAAAGATGAAACCAGACATCATCTTCATTAAAATGAACTGGTTACAAGACCCCATGTCAGGATGGGCAAAGTATTATTCAGACAACTTTATTTATGTGCAGTTGTTGGATCACAACAAGGGAAAAACAGACAATATCCACACATATGTGCATTTAACACGAGTCAATCAGGGACCATCCATCCATCCATCCATCTTCTTCCGCTTAATCCCAGAGCGGGGTCGCGGGGGGGCTGGAGCCAATCCCAGCTCAACGGGCGGGAGGCGGGGTACACCCTGGACAGGTCGCCAGTCCATCCAGGGCCCAATCAGGGACCATTTGTAGTGAACTTCCTACTGATAGCATGACAGCGTGTACCCGAGGGCACCAAGGCAAACGTTTCTGTCATGATGCGGGTAGTGGATAGTAGTTTTTGCTTTCTGGAGCTCCTGCCGATTCTACACTGATTCTACACTACACTGATTCACTGATTCACTGTTTTAACAATGCTGGACAAGCTGTTTTTATCTTTCACTGACAACTCAGAAACACACATAACACATAAAATAAAAGGTTAAAAGACTATTTATAAAAGATTGATAAAACACTAAATGAGTTTAGATACATTAAAGGAAAGAAGTTTATGCAGGAGGTAAATACACTTTTTATAATCACTTCAGTATTTTTAAATTTAAGGCTGGAGTTTAATATTGTGCCGAAATATTTGTAGAAGTCTAGAATTTGTATCTTTGTACCGTTTATGGTACTATTGTCATGTCTCCTGAAATCGATTATCATTTCTTTAGGTTTTCTCACAATGAGATCTAAATAATTGTCGACAGAAACCGGTAAAAGGCTAAGCAGAACAATGTCACCTTAAAACTTGACTAGGAAGCTTCCCTCCTGGCTGACTCTATGGCATCTGTGTACACGATGTACAACAAGGGCAGAAGGACACATCCTGAGGTGAACCAGTGCTGGAGATTTCACAGTCAGACAAACAATCATTCTCTAAAATCTGCTAGTTTAAAAAGGTTTGAAAGCAACAAAAGAATCTGCTCAGAAAGGTTCAAACAGGATGCTAGACGTTTAATTAAAATAAAAAGGTTGTATTTTATTAAAGGGGAAGAAAAAATGTGTTCAATCACTCAACTTTATTTTCATTGCAAAGGGTACGAAGACATAAAGCAGGAGCTGTCATGTTAAAACAGTTTAAAAAAGGACACACTCAATAATACAACAGAAACTTGCAATACTTATAAAATAATGTAATAACAATAAAATATATTTAACATTAAGATGACAGTGACTCTGTGTTTCTGCATCACTGCTGGGTTGATGGTAAAAGGGCAGACCCAGTAACTGTAGCATCACTACAAGTCAATCACAACATTTTTAGCTATTTGAACCTTTTTAAAACATTTTTTTCTTTCTAGTCTTCTTAGGAAAAGTGTTCGTGTTTACTGTGCTGTAAATACTCAGACCAACAATCTGAAATCCCCCTTGCTCCCTTTTTCTGTTAAAACAATGTCTACTTAACTTCATGCTGCCATCTGATTGGCTGGTTAACAGGAAGTTAAATATAATACCACTGATCTGCTAATTAAAAATCTTCGTAAACAGGAAGTTGAATCTGAAGTGTTTACTCTCATTCAACTTTGGCTAAATGCAGCACAACATATCTAGAAGCAAGGGATTGTGGTCCTAGACTTTTCCATTATCTATTTCTACGGACTGCACTGGAAGACGTGACCAAAACATGACTTAATCCTAAGAAACTGCACGAGCCACCTGAATGCTGTCAAATTTAGCAGCTACACCTACTGCAGCTTATGAACCTGTCTCTGTTGACAACATAATTTGGTCCTGTTTCTCATCGTACCTTGTTATGTAAAGTTTTTTTTAACATTAAAGGGCATTTATTATGCAACATGGACTTTTATGAGCTTTTAACCTTCTATTTGTGTTAATAGTACCTTAAAACAGAGTAGTTTTATTTTTCATACATATGTTTTGTAGCCTATCCCAGCTGTCCACGGGCAAGCGGTAGAAAATGGATGGATGGATATTTTGTAGCTTTATATCTGTGAAAAGAAGCGTTTGGCTCGAGCAAAGCAAACACCTGACTCCACTACTCCCCCTCCCCAACCTGAAAGCTTTAACACTCACCTCCACAAGGAAGTACCTGCTGCAGCTTGTCAGCAGACACACCTCCTGCACATCGCCTACAGACACACTGCAGACTCACTCCCTCTTTGTTTCACTTTGCTTTTGAAGCATTATTTTTGTGGATGATAGCCGCATCACATATTTATAACCATGGCTAATTGTAGAACTTGTGTTTTTGGTTGTGCAAACGTGGGCACATTATATAAACTGCTGAAAGAAGAAAAGAGAATAATGGTGTCCATGTTTGGAAACATGAGGTGCGGAAAAATCTTTTTATTTGCAAGCGACACCTGCAAGCACTCTGAAGAGAGCTTCCAGAACAATCGGCCTTTTTAAAAGTGGCTTTACATCAAAGTTGATTTTACAACCCGGAGCAATCAGGTTGGGGCATCACTATCAGGGCAGGAGCAGGTGAATCAGCATGCATTGCCATGGGGTGGGTGTGGAAATGTTAGGGTCACTCTGGCGGCTCAATGCGGGCGGGGTGGATGAGAGCGAGGAGCTGAGAGCCATTCCCAGTACTGGATAGAGACCTCACAGCAAGAGATGTGTGGTATAACAAAACTATATATGCATGTTGCAAAATGCATCTTATTATCATAAATGTGCATAAGATGCTCTGTGAAACGGCAAATATAACATCATATAGGAACTTTAGAGTGTCTGTGACGAGATGTTTGAAGTTTGAATAAATATATCTAATCTCACTGAATACTAATAAAGTGAAAAAAAGTTAAGCCAATTCAAATTGTGCTCCATCCTGCAGCGAGGCTATGTCTCTGTTCAGGATATGATGTCACGAGTAGACATTCTCCTCAGCTGTTTGATATGAACAAATTGTAGTCAGAGCTTAAATATGAGTTGCGTGGCTGCAGGATGTTGGAACTGCCCCAGTGCCCCATAAATAAATATCCCATCGTCTTCACTGGATGTACCCTCGTCCTCCAAAATGATCAATAAATCGCTCAGATCTTCACTAAAATCCCTCCTAAGTTCCTCAGCATCACTACACTCATCCATGCTTGTTTACATCTGCGGGTTCCTCTCATTGCATCACAACATGGCGCTGCAGCGAGCATCGCTGCATAATGACGTAGTTTTGGGTTGTGTGTTGGAACCATGCATTGTTATTTTTTGTTCCTGTACAGAATAAAACACAGTACATCTTCTTACAAACGATATCTTTATTGAACCACGTCACGGAGCCTTTAAAGAAAAGATTTTTAAACAAAGGAAATATAATTTCACTTTCGTTCTTGTCAGGTGACCTTGGGTGTGGAAAGGAGCCAAGAAATAAATTATTATTATTAATATTATTATTATGCAATAAGCTAATTACTACAAAAACTGAACTTGCTGATGTTTGGCTGCTTCAGCATACATGTGTTACAAGTTATTACACTGAAATGAAGCCAAACTGGACCAAACTGATTTTTCTAATTGTATGCATAATTTAGATTTGTTTAATGTAAAGACACAACACAAAGACTTAACGGTGTGTATCCTACCATTCCTCGTGACACCTTTACACTCCCCTATCATGTTGAGTAAGTGTTAAGGTGTCATGAGGAAACCCTCATTATGAAAATTATGAAGAGGATTCGGGTGACATGTCTTGCACTGCCACATACATGGCATTGTGCCTTCCAGAACCTCATCACATAGAAGAGCTTTTATTGTCATTGCAAAATACTAGGCAGCTGCAGGAACAGCTAAACAGCAGAGGATGCTTCTTAATATTGGTCAGAAGTAAACAACATCAAGAAAGAGAAAATGAAAGAATCTTTGGTCAGATGGTAGACTATCAAAATGGGTCTGATAATTCTGACTGTACATCCACCCATCATGATAAGAATACTGTTCACAGGTCGCATCCAGCTGTGGGGTCATCCTATTGCCGTGGACTGGGCGGAGCCTGAGGTGGAGGTGGATGAGGATACTATGGCCACTGTCAAGATTCTGTATGTGAGGAACCTGATGCTGCAGACCACGGAGGAAACTATTGAGAAGGAGTTTAACAGCTTGAAGCCAGGTACTGCAGCACCTCACCACACTGCTCTGGCAGCTCTGATGGCTAAATGTCCTAAAATGCACCAGCTCACCAAACCCTATGGTACAATGGGCATTGGACTTTCCAGATGTTGTAGTAATTCAGCAAGAGGTTGATTGGGGGGAATTATTTCTGACAGGCTGACATCTTTATGGAGGGAAAGCCACCAGAACCGGTGATTAATCAGTGCAATAGTGTGGCTGATACCTGGATAGACAGAAAATTTAGCAGAATGGATCCAATGGATGAGATAAGAGCGAAGTGGGGAAGGGAAATTGGTCCTGTTAGGTGGACCAGTTCATTCTGCCTGGGTTAAGGTTTCCTCTATATTCCAGATCAGGACATCATGCAGCTTAGAGGTAGAATGGAACAGGAGTTTTTTCCATGTCTGGAGAACTGGTGGGGAGTGCATCTGGTTTGATGTTCTTTAAACCTAGCCAGTACGAAATGGAGAGATTGAAAAATGAGAAGAACAGAGACCCCGGAGATTGACGTGGGTTGAGTAGGGATGTTATCCTCGAGCCCATCTGCTCGAGCACGTATCGAGCCTGTGACACCGAAGTGTTACGAGCATTGTTTCACCACGCCAAAAGTCACGTGACCACACTAACCATGGCCTCGTTATGTCACCAGAGCGTGCCGAGCAGCTTGCACGAATCTCAAAGGGGCCATTTTATCATTTATATGGAGGCAGAATGAGAAATTTATTTGTAGTAGAAAATGTATCATTTTATTGAACACTGTCAGAAATGAGACAGGAATGATAGATGTGCAGTGAGCACTGAGGAACAGTGTTGGGCATATTACTTAGGTAATTAGTTACAAATTACTTTCCCCAAAAAGTAATTGAGTTAGTAACTCAGTTACCATACAGTAAAAGTAAATAGTTACTAAGCAAAGTAACTGACATTATTGTTTCAATCTGCTATTACGTATAATATCTATAAGATCAAATGAATCTATAGTAACCAAATGAATAAAAACAAAACTAGATAAGTATTGTAAAACAATAACGGGGGGCTCATTCACTGGTTCAGAGACTTTCTGACAGACCGTCCTCAGAGAGTCCACATCAATGGCTCTATGTCTGAGGAGGTTGTCTTGAACACTGGAGCACCGCAGGGATATGTGTCATCACCTGTCCTGTTTTCTTTGTACATTCTTTATCAGTCTGCGGTGCTCCGGATGGGTCGGTCCATCACAGGAGACACGGAGCATCCTCTCAGTGAGGAGTTTGAGTTGATGCCATCAGGGCGTCGTTACAGAATGTCTTTAGCCACAAAGAAGGTGTATAAAGGATCCTTTATTCCAAACGCGGTTGGACTCCTAAATAATCATGGAATTGTAAAACTGTGAGCTGCAGAACACTGAACTCAATACGATTTAATTTATTTATTTGCACCGGATATTTTAAAGCTTTTTTTTTTATCAACTATGGACTACCGTATGTGTTTATGAATATGTGAAATGTGTTTAATGGTGAACGAAAGACAATTTTTCACCATGGTGGACAATAAAGTAAATTTTCATTTAATTTCATTTTCATTTCAAACATTTGTTTTTTTTTAACTCAACAGATTGCAGCCACCCGTATGCATAGAAATAAAATAAATAAAAAAATATGTATTGAAAATAAAATTTAATTTGTGTTCAAGTACAAAACCAATATACACAGATGTAAACTTGGGTTAAAAAAAGGCAAATCTGACCATAACCTGCATCTAACCATAGCCTGCATCTAACCATAACCTGCATCTAACCATAACCTGGATCTATTTTTGGGTTTGCAGCAGCAAAACAAGTGTTTTGTTCGGATCTGTTGATGTGAGGTGCGTCACAAGGTTTGAGTTGCTTGAGGTAGTCGTGGATAAAATATTTTTCCTGAGCATAGGGTACATGTAACATAAACGTTCTTGGCTTTAATTCCACACAGTATGTAGTAGTGTTGGTACTTCACGTTAAAAAACGCTGCTTTGGAATCTCCCTGGATCGTCGCCATTGTCACAGTTTATTTGTTTGTAGCGTGCAGTGAGTGAAACAGCAGCCTAAGCCTGCTTATTACGAGGGCCGTCCTAAAGCGCTCACAGTCTCACAGGTGGATCCGACTGCAGTCGATCAGAGGAGCAGAGACAACACGGTTACGGTATCAGAAAGCCCAACATGGCTGTGCTGCATTCACTCAAATTATAGTAACACAACACTTTATATTGTTAGTAACGCTAACAACATTGTAACGGTGGGAAATGTAATTAATTAGATTACTCCATTACTATAAAAATAACGCAGTTAGTAACGCCGTTATACTTAAACGTCCTTACTCCCAACACTGCTGAGGAAGTCTTGTCAGCGCTTCTCTCTTACACATCAGATGTCCACAGCCAGCAGATGGAGCTCTTTTAATGTGTCAAATGTTTCTAACACAGTGTGTCATTTCCA
>JBAMHV010000023.1:764121-778384 GCA_037177535.1 Pseudomugil gertrudae
CGCCGGTTTGGCGCCCCCTGGCGGGTTTGCGCCCTTAGCATTTGCCTATACTGCCTATAGAGCGGGCCGGCTCTGGTAGTATAGGTCCATCCATCTATTATCACCGCTTATTCCCTCAACCGGGGGGCTGTAGCCAATCCCAGCTGACTGGTTTAGGTTCAATGTAAGAAATGTAAGAAATAATCTGAAGCATTTCCTTCAGGAATACAGATGTCGTGAGTATTTTTCCAAAACATTTATGAATTTTGTGTTTCTTATTTTTATTCCTTTTGATATCATGTCTCTGATTTTAGGAATCAATGTGTCTGTTTGATGTTGTATAACTTGTATAATATCATTTGTAAGCTGTGAAAAAACATTTATCACCAAAAGGATAAAAGAGAAAATGCTGTCTATGACTCAAAAGAGAAAAATAAAAAAGTTTATACATCTGATTGATAAAAACTCTGATCAGACTCCAGGTTTTCCCACCCGAGAGTAATCTGTCACACACACACACACACACACCGGGCTGCGCGTCACAGAGAGGAGAGGCGAGGTGAGTCCACAGAGAACCGCGGAGAGAAGAGAAGACAGACAGAGACCTTATTTCTGTCTTTTCCTCTGTTCCCGGACAGATCTGGACCGCGCACGAGCGTCCAGGAGGAGGATCACGCTGAAGCAGCGTGCACAGTGAAAGGCTTTCTCCTGAGAATGGTGCGTGCACGTTGACATTAGCAGCTTTAATTTCTGTGGAAGATGGAAAACTACACAACGGGGAGTTTTTTCACTCCAGTCCTGTCGGAGATGGAGGAGGAAGAGAATGAGGAAGGAGTGGGGGGACGTGGGCTGCGCGTCCTCGTTGGTTGTGTGCTCTTCCTGCTTATTGTGTCCACGCTGCTCGGGAACACGCTCGTGTGCGCCGCGGTCATAAAGTTCCGCCACCTGCGCTCCAAAGTCACTAACTTCTTTGTTATCTCTCTGGCCGTGTCCGACCTGTTCGTGGCCGTTCTCGTGATGCCCTGGGAGGCAATCACCCAGGTGACCAGCGCATGGCTGTTCGGACATTTCTGCGATGTGTGGATCATGTTTGACATCATGTGCTCCACGGCATCCATCCTCAACCTGTGCATCATCAGCGTGGACCGCTACTGGGCCATCGCGAGCCCGTTTAAATACGAGCGGAAGATGACGCACCGCGTGGCGTTTGTCATGATCGGCGTGGCGTGGACGCTGTCCATCCTCATCTCCTTCATCCCAGTGCAGCTCAACTGGCACCGGGCGGTGGAGGAGGGGGGAGATGTGGGGCCCAGGAACTCCACAGATACGAACGTTAGCTCAAGCGATGCCGCCATGAGCTGCGTGGCCAATCTGAACAGGACCTACGCCATCTCCTCGTCCCTTATCAGCTTCTACATCCCCGTGATCATCATGATCGCCACCTACACCAGGATCTATCGCATCGCACAGACCCAGATCCGTCGGATCGCGTCTCTGGAGCGAGCTGCTGAGCAGGCTCAGAACCCGGGTCACGGCGCAACCGGAAACCAGCAGCAGCGACCCAACGAGGAGGCCAGCCTAAAATCTTCTTTCCGGAAAGAGACTAAAGTCCTGAAGACGCTATCCATCATCATGGGGGTGTTTGTGTGCTGCTGGCTGCCATTCTTCATCCTCAACTGCACCGTCCCATTCTGTGACTCGCCGTGCGTCAGCGACACCACTTTCACCGTCTTCGTCTGGTTTGGTTGGGCCAACTCCTCGCTCAACCCGGTCATCTACGCCTTCAACGCTGACTTCCGCCGGGCGTTTGCCACCATTCTGGGCTGCAACCGCATGTGTTCCAACAATGCAGTGGAAGCTGTGAACTTCAGCAATGAGCTAGTTTCATACCACCATGACACCACCTTCCACAAAGAGACGCTGGTCGCCGCTCCGCCCCAAAGACCCCGCGGGCTCTTAGTGGGGTCGGACCAGCTGGAGGACATCAGCGCGAGGTTTGATGAGGAGTCCATGGTTTCTGACAGTTCGCTGAGCCATGACAGGCTGCTGCTACTTCCTGCCACCATTCAGCTGGAGGATGACGGCAAGCTCTCCTTAGAGACAATCACACCTGTCACCTCAGCAGCAGGACTGGAGAGCGACGCGCCGATACCAGGACAGGTCCAGCAGGATGAAGAGGACAGAAACCCTGCTAACAGGAAGTTACCCGGATACAATAACTAGGCAACCAGAAGGTGATTTATCCATCCTTCTCCTCAGTCACTTCTTCCAGCTTTTCAGGGAGGATCCCAAGGTGTTTCCAGCTGGGATACATAGTTCCTCCTGGGTGTCCTGGTCCTCCCCGGGGACTTCTCCTGGTGAGACATACTTGGAAAATCTCCCCAGGGAGATGTCCAGGAGACTTTTTGTCCAGATGTCGGGTCTACCTCATTTGGCTTATGTTCACACAGGGGTCCAGGTCAGTACAGCATGGTTTAGCTAATCCTGATGTCTTTTCTGTTTCCATAGCAACCGTACCTTTACCTGAAGCCTGTTCTACAAAGCATGGTTAACACACCCCGGATTTCTTTCCGTTACCTGGATTAACTTACCCAGACATTCAGAATATGGATAAGTTATACTACGAAGCTGATTATCAACTTGCTAACTCAACCCAGTTTTTGCTTTAACCCTTTAGGCGCCAGAGTTTGTTCAGGAAAACTATACAAGTTTGATTTCAAGATTTCAAACGGTTATAACCTGAAGGTAGTTTGAGATAAAGGTAAACTGTCAATGGGAAAATTGTTCAGTATGACTCAAAGTCTGTGATGGGAGTGAAATTATTGATCTAATTTGCAAAATTAGGACTTCACCATTCGGGGTGTGTTTTTCCAGAGGCTTTCTCGAGGCTGCCATGACAACCGTGGTTGTTTTCATCCTTGCTATGTTCACCCATATTTGCAATTCCATTCAACTTTCTTTATATAGCCCAGTATCACAACAAAGTCGTCTCAAAGGGCTTCACACACAGTTAATCACACAACAACAGACATAACACACAATAAACACACATAATGACTACAGTAAACTAAGCAGACCCAGGACATCCCTGTCCTTAGACCCTCCTTCACGGTGAGGAAAAACTCCTAAAAAACCCAGTTGCAGTGTTATAAACTGACAGCACTCAGATCACTGTATTACAGCACAAACATTACTAAAATGCTTTATTTACATAATATTTCCCAGTTCTTTAAAGGATCCGCTCTCGTGTGAGCGCATTTTGTGTTGGAATATCAATTCATCCACCATGAATGCACGGATTGCTGTGCGCTCCATAACTAAGTGGTGCTGTACTGATGTGTGAAAAAGAGTTATCACTATTATTAACCTCCATTTCAGAAGCAACCCCAGTGGAGCTAAAATGACTTGTGAGCGAATAAAGAACAAATATAAAACATCACTCAGAGTGGCCAGTGACAAGGCTTTATACTGGATCTGTTGTATGGATGAAAGAAGCACAAATCATCTGACAGTTTTCAGCCCAGAGAGGAATAAAGGGCCACCAAATAGTGGTCGTCCCTCTCAGGCTTATACTCACTTTCAATGTTTACAGACAAACAATATGCTGGACCAGTCCTGACCCAGGGAGTGCACTACGCCTGCGTGTTTACATAAAGGCAAGCTTAAACTCAAAGGCTAAAAACAACTATACGGAACGCTGATCGTCCCTGTTATTTAAAGAAACTTATACAGGTACGCACCTACCGGACCCGTATTCCTTACAGGATAGGCTTACAGACATGAAGAAATGGCCCAGCTTGTAGTGGCCTGACATCTACATGTACCACATAAACACTCCAAGTGTGTACATAAAGAAGCATCTGAAGGTCTACAAATCACTGGAAGCCGTTAATTATGTGCTTTGTGGACATGACGTGCTGTACCATCCAGTGTCTGAAACATCAGTTTTGTGTTGTGAAGTTTTACCGAGCCAAAGACAGGGTCACAAAACGGAGCTCTACGACGCCTGGGTTAATGTACACTAACAGAAGGGCTACGTTTCCTCCAGGAGGAGTTCTGACCAGATGCTGGAGCCTACACATCTGAGTCCCTCTTGGATGGCCGAGCTTCTCTTGATCTCATTGTTTCGGTCACCACCCACAACTCGTGACCATATGAGGGTAACAACATAGTGCGACTGGTAAATGTCATCTAAATCATCATAGGAGGTGGTTAAATATATAAGAATATATCTACCTACCCGAAATTAAATGTGCAGTGCATAGTCGTTGATTTTGGCTTCCGTCTTCCGGCTGATGGCTTGTAGCCATAAAACCCGTCTTTTGTTTTTAAATGGATTCTTTCCTCCTGGTATGGTGTAAAAACGAAGGTGTAGATTGTTTTCACTCCAGTTTGTACATCCCACAGGACGGCAAGATGGCATCTTAGTGCTACAAAACTTTCTCAGTCGCGTGTTTTTGCGTTGGTCAAGCAAGAAACTAAATCTGTTTTAAACCAGGATTGCGTGCACGTCACTCGCAAAGGTCATTTGAAAGGCATCTATACTACTGCAGAGGAGTTGGCACTGTCAAACAATGGTTGTTGCTCCCTGGTGAAGGTTGAAAGGTATCATTTTTCATGAGATCTGATTGGTCAGGAGGTGGTGCTTTTACACTTACTGATCTCTTTTTCCAGAACATAATCTGCTCTTGAGCAGGTTAGCAGTTCAGCATCTGTTGCTGAGGTGATACAGCTTGGTAAGAAGGGAATCATAGTCCAGAAAACCCAGAGATACCCTGGAGAATTAACCCTAAAGATACCCCCATAGGAGAAAATCCAGCTCAGTAGTACAGGAATCTGGTAGGCAGCAATACCAGTGTGCAGTCACAGCAGTTTAACACATTCCTTTAATTCTTAAAAACAAATCTAATAATGTGATGGGAAAAGGATCAAACAGCAACACACACTTTACAGACAGGTGGGCGGAGCTTCCTAGTATGGTTTGAGTGAGTTTAAATGTTTTAAGATTTAATTTAAATACAATTGTTTTGCAGCTATAGTGGAGTAATGTTATTGTGTTTACTGCTTGTTTTGTGTAAATGATTGTGGAACCATTATTCAGAAAGGTAAATAAAGTTTGACTCGATGTTTTCAGTTACTATTGCTGCACAGCATACATCTGGAAACAGGATAATGTACACTGTTCAAATAGTATGTCTCCAACCTGGAGACTGCAGTTTTAGACCCGCAATTCTGGATCTTTCACGCCTTTGAAACAGTGACATCTACTGGATGTGTGTAGAACTGCAACAATGGCGTTGTTTCTAGACTACGTGTTTAAGGGCAGCGCTAACAACTGCACAACCTTAAAAGCATTTCTGTTTTATGTTGATGTTAAGCTTTAAGCATAGTGCAATAGAAACATTACACATTTATTTACATTCTACTATTGTTAAAGTGTTAAACACATTTCAGTATATGGTGAAGTTCTCAATTGCATGGTTGCTAGGATACGCATAAAAAACTCTTTATAATAATAATATTACTTTCAAACCTGACCTCAGTTGTGTGTCCCCGATGGATTCAGTAAAAGAGAGTGGGTGGTCATGAAGAGATGAACGTCATTATTATTGTTTGCTGTTTGTTTTTTTGTTGTTTGATCCAACTCAGACTCCCCACAGCACACTGATCAAACCCAGTAAAAGACATAAATGACTGGTTTTGGTGAACAACTGAAAACACAGAAACAGTTATTACGGCAGTGCACCTTCGCTCCTGCTTTTTTTTTGCACTTTTATTTTATTGATATTTTATTTGAAGGTTTTATCATGATTGTTTGGTTGGTTGGCTGGTTTGATTGTTTTATCTGATTTGTGATAATTTTATCTGGATTTTTCTTCTGTGAAGCACTTTACTCAGCAATTTTAATATAAATACATTTGAATTTGAAGGATCATTCTGATTATTATAATAAAAATGACGATAATGGCAAGAGTAATGATAATAATAAAAATGATGACAAATTTATTGATCTAATTTCTTCCTTTCAAACAGTTGCAGTTTCATTCCTGCTCTGTCTGCAGCCTGAATTTCCAGCATGTAGCTGTGATGATGATGATGATTGATGATGATGCTCTGGGTCTGCTGTATAAACACCTGTGAGGTTCAGTGGGCCGGCCCCTACATGGCCTCTGGTGGTCTTAGCTGTGTTTCAACTCTGCGGCTGGCTGAAGATGAAAGGGTGAAGCAGTCACAAAGTAAAAAGCAGTGAAAAGAAGCGAGAACACATGACAAGCAGACGGTTTGCATGAAGAACACTAAACATCTTTTACAGAGAAGCAATATGGTGCTCGACATAAATAATTTGAGAGCAGATAAATTATGTCTACAATACATACAAGCCTCAAACAGTAGAGGATGTAGGACTCCTCCTTCAGGATGCAGCCGATCAGTAAGCATGGCACCAGAGTGGTTTTCAGATTTCTACACAGGAACATCAACATGTGTTCCAAAATGTCTGGAAAAGAACAAAAACACTGACCCTATCACAGCTATTATCAGGCAGGAGGTGGGTTAGACCCTGGAAAGGTGCCAGTTCATCGAAAGGCCAACACAGAAAGACAAAGAACCAGTCACAGCAACACATTCAGGTTGCTACGGTTGGTGCTGTGGGTAACGGCTGCCTCTCCAGTAGCTTTCCACTCTTCTGACTATTTTGACTTTTTTTGGACCTTTTTTTTTCCTGCTTTCTGCTCTTCTTGAGGAAAGAGAGTGTTTGTGTTTTATACATGTAAAATTTAGTGAGTGTTTTTACCTTTGGGACCTTTGGGAAGTGGCAGGGTGCCAGTTTCTTGGATTTTTTTTTTACTTAGGAGAGGAACCGTTAGCTTTGCTAGCTCTGTGCACAAAGGGCCAACCTAGGATACGACATGAGACCCCGTCGGAGCTGAGAAAGTGATTTAGGGGCCGCAAGGCCATGGAGAATGTGAACTTGCTGCTGAACAAGATAGACAAGCTGTCCGCACTGTACAACCAGCGGACCTACCGGGAGAGCTTTTTGAGTGAGGCTGATCCGCTTGATCCTAAAGTGGCAGATTCCACATTTGGTACAGAGGAAGACTGTAGATGGTCTGCTGGTCTGGTTTGCAGCCTTCCGTCTCTGCCTGTTGGTCTTGGGACTGTTCTGCAAGCGCGATGTCAAACTCGGCGGGACCTATTCTGACTGCTGCTCTCTCAGCCGACTGGTCTGAAGCGGTGGCTTCCTAGGTGTTGAGGTTTTCCCCCATGGCCTTCAGGTCATGCTTACAGATGTCTTTCAGGAGTCTGCCTTTTGGGTGGTACCCTTGGGCCAGTTCTCCATACAGAAGATCTTTTGGGATCTGCCTGTTTTTCATCCGCATCACATGACCAAGACAGTGCAAGCTTCAGCAGGGTAAACATACTGTTCCTTCTCTCTCAAGGACAGTTGGCTCGAAACCCACACTATGACTCTGGGTAAACTTACCCAGCAATTCAATAAAAGAGCCTGCCAACAATGCTGAGAAACAAGATACCTGGTTAGTTGTTGCAGTCACTCCTGTCCCCCTTGTTCTTGTACAGTGTGATGGTGTTGGTGTCCCACATGTTCTGTGGTACCTCGCCCTCTCTTCAGCGCAGTTTTAGGATGTTGTGCAGCTCTTGTTCTTGCATTACTTCTTGGCAGGAATGCAAGTAATGCAGTCCAGGGCCTGTCTAAGCTCCTGGTGTACAACTTGGAGTACTGCTCCACACATCGCTCCATCCGCTGTGCATGGTCTTGGAGGATGTCACCAGTAGTCGACTTCAAGTGAGCAGTTTTTTTCTGCATTGGATCAAGAGCCTGCTTGATCCCCTCGTATATCCCTCTGATGTTTCTCGTGTCAGCTGCGGTCTGTACCGAGGAGCAGACCTGGAGCTGTGGGCAGCCCGGAGTGCCTGGAGGGTGTGTTTGCTGGGGCAGGCCGTCCTCTTCTTTTTGAGGACTGGTGGCAGCTCTGCGAGGGAGCCTCTAACCAGTCTGTTGACTTTCTGGTTTTCTGCCATAGGTGGTCATGACCTGGGAGGGATTTTTGATAACTCTCAACCTTCTCCTGATCCTGAATCCTGCTGGCGTTGATTCTAGGTCTGCCTTCCTTCTTGCTGCAATGCATTTTCTTCGCTTTCACTTTCACCTTGCAGTATACAAGTTAGTGGTGTTGAAAAACCTGTTGCTGATGCACAGGCCATTGTGGCAGCACAACTCAAGCAGGCATTGCCCATTCTCATTCATTTTCTTTGACCGAGACAGGTTGACTAAGAGTTGTGCTAAGCATCCACTCAGGCATTTAAGTCGGCAAGGATGAACCCCGATTGCCTTTGAGGAACTCTGCTAATGATGGTGCTGATGTAGAACTTGTCTGTGATCAGACCAGTGAGGTGTAGGAGGGACAGGATCTGCTTGCTGCCATCTGTGAGTGGAGTGATGGACTCTATTCCTAACTGTGAATCCCACTTTGTGTTCTCTGACCTCCCTTGGTGCTTTCCTCTGCCAGAAGGAGTAGTCTCTTTCTCTCACGGACCCAAATCCAAAGAGCCTTGTCTTATGGAGGGCGACAATGTCCACATGCAATGTGCACAGTTCTCTGTCGATGACTGCCATCTTGCATGTGTCATCGACCTCTAGTAGCACCTACTCTTTGTCAGTGGAAACAGTTCCACCAGGCTCAGTAGCTGAGCCACACAGGAAGGCCAGGAGTTGGACTTTGGATGTCAGAGGCTATCTGCCTTTGGAGCATTTTTTGGGGGGCAGTGAGAGCTAATCTTATTGCTGACTTCCCCCAGGCAATAACAGCTTCAGGAACCTGTACATATTGTTTTCATGTATACAAACTATGTGTACATGACACCTCTGGCCTTCTGGAGAGCAGCTGCTGGATGAAAGTTGAAACTCTTTTCAAACCAGAAAACTCTTTAGCTTGAGATTAAAAGAGGCCTCATCTACAGCGATATGGGACACATTTTAATGCTGGTTATAATTATGGATTATTGCATTCCATGTGACTATGTTTAACGTGTGTGATTAAAGGGTGGTATTAGGTTTGGGGGAAGAAAAGGAGAAGGAAGAAGAGGACATCTCTAGGATTCATAGTTTTGACAAACATACAGCTCAATTACTTTTCAATGACGAACAGCTTTTCTGTAGTCACATCTATTTTCTGTAACACAAACACTTACACACACACAGAGGTCACAGTCTGCATCGCCATCATCATTATCATGGCAGTAATCACAGCCAAAGAGATGACAATGACCAAATCCTGATTGCAGTGGCCTCTTAATGACTGTTCAGGAGTAGAAAAAGGACACCTCTCCTGTTTAAGGCTCAGAATTATTATCATCATCATGAGTTCTTCACACACACACACACACACACACACACAGAGTGTGGGGGAGTCTAGACACCGACTATGTATACATTTGATCTTCAGCCCATTTTCATTGTTAAACAATCTTTAGTCATTTTCAGTTTGAGTCAGATTATTCAGACAGAATTGATATGTTCAGATGTTTAAATATTCTAGATGTTCAGGTATTATTATGGAAAGAAAACAGGTGTTTAAATAGAACTAAAGCAACTGTTCTGATATAATTATTGTTTTCAGACATTATTATGCAACCATAAGTAAAATGTTCTATTGTAACACAGCTGCAGGATGTTCAGATATTACACTAAAATAGAAGCAGGATATCATTACATATCATTCTGTAACAGAAGCTGGAGGATCAATAAGGATTTAGGAAAAGAATCATTGTGTCTGATTTCTTTCTGAAAAGAACTGGGATTCGGGTGTAGCAGCCTAACAGGCAGTGCCAAAAGAACAACCCGTTGTTTTACAGATTCCCGGTGTCGTGCAGCGAGACAAACGGATTGTAGCTGTGAGAAGAGAGGACTGGGAACCAGTGCTACCAGCTGATTATACGGTCAACACTTTATATCAAACTACTTATGTAAGGAATAATGCCCAACGAGGTATGCATAATGAGAAATTATTGAAGCTTCTGTGAAGTCTATTAATTACTTCAAATGGACACATCGAAGGACATTATGCCACTTTTACCACGGTCACTTACAAAATAAATAAATATTACATATATATTAATACGTTAACCGTTAAAATTGTTAGTTTTCCACAGGAAGTGGCTGAGTAGATTAATTACTCATTGTGATGCATTGCCATGGTAACCGGCTGTTGCCACGGAGCTGCAGCTTGGTCTGCAGCAGCTGTTAACGTATGTTCTGAGTTTCTGTTCCACAAATACTATGAAATAAAATATAATGTAACTGGGAACTTTGGGTTTATTTCTGCTCATAGATTTCACGTAAATACGGAACATTCTGGCTGATACTAGAGACCCTAACCCTAAATTCTGCCAAGTTCTGACACAAACTTACCTTACTTACATAATGTTGGGTACCATCCACAGATACTTGCTGTGTGAGTGTGTTTAGGCCTAATCCATGCT
This sequence comes from Pseudomugil gertrudae, assembly GCA_037177535.1. NCBI lineage: Eukaryota > Metazoa > Chordata > Actinopteri > Atheriniformes > Pseudomugilidae > Pseudomugil > Pseudomugil gertrudae. Next base: position 774,601 of record JBAMHV010000023.1, read on the forward strand.
TTATCCTGTGTGTATATGCTAGGCACTCAATGGTTACCACTGGATGCATGCTGTCCAAACTGGCAACGTCAACAACCGGAAACACGTGACTGCACATCATCCATAGACGGCATGCGGTCACGTGATTCCCATTGTTTGAAGTCACCATTTTGGATGGCTAACTTACAAACAGAGAGGCAGGTGTGTGGACCCAAAAGGCAGGCAGCTAGATGGAATGCAGGAGGGCAACATTAATCCAGCAGTAGAAATAAACTAAAAGAAGAAAAGCAGGGATAACAAATGAACCGTGAGGATGAACTGTAAACAAAAACAATATCATGTTTTTTTTTTTGGTCATGTATTGATTCATGTGATGTCTTAGCTGTGTCTTATTGTTGGTTCCAGCAGTTCTAATCCAAACTGGAAGGGAACAAATCTGCAAGCATATTTCATGTTTTAATGTCAGTTTTTATCCCTCAGACCACATCAGTTTTCCTTTTCCAATTGACTCAAGTCAAAACTCAGAAAACAGGAAAAAAGATTTATTTTACACTTTGTATGTGTTTCAGTTACTTTCATCCCTTTATGTCTCAGTGTATTCCTTTTTGTCTGTTCCCGAGGGGGTTCTTGGCTCCTGAAAGTTTTCCATGTCTCCCTGCTCCAACACATCACATTCAAATGAATGACTCCCTGTGCAGATGTTGTTAAGCTGTTTGATTGAATCCGATGTGCTGGACTGAAGGTACATGGGAACTGCAGTATTCCCGTCCTCAAGAACCGGTAATCCCCACCTCTGCTGTAATCTGATGCATTTTGTTTTAATTTTGGTTTCTTGTTTTAAAGAATGTAAAAAAAAATTTTTTTTTAAAAAAAGTTACATTTACTTCATGCATTTGCTTTCCTTGTATCATTATAGATCTCTACTTATTGATCCAGCTGAGGAGGCAACACCACACTAAAGTGTTTCACCAATCAGCTTCAGAGTTTCTGAAAACACCCAGGAGGGGGCGTCACCGAGCCAGCTGGAGGATTTCTCTTCTAACTGTGGCTCTCATGGTTCCCCACTATCCAATCCCCCATGTTTATTTATTCATGTTTATGTACATTTTTATAAAATAAAAACAATAATATAATGTCTTGTCTTCATATTGACCTCTAATCAGCAATAATCCACCTTCCATAGTTTCTGTGCTTCAGAGTAAACATGTTCCGTCCGGACAAATAAAAACAAACAAAAATAAAAACTGTTTAGCTGTCAGAATGACGATGATGATGAAGAAAGGTTCTTATTGATGCTGGTGTCATGAGACTGCTCCTGGTTTCAATGCAACATGTTGCTGAGCTGATTATTTTAGCTAAAACAATGGCTGTGTCTCAATCAGCACACTTCACACACTATGTTCATAAAGTTTACACTGATATTTACGCACTACATTCCACCCCACTGCAGTTTGACACACAGCCCATGTCGACTTCCTGCTGCTTTCAGGGACATCAGTTCATCCCAGATTCATACACACGTTCTGCTGCATTTAAGGACATCAGTTCATCCCAGATCCATGTGCACATCCTGTTGTGTATGGATGTAAAGTAATCTTAGTGAGTAAAGTAATCATAGTAGCATGTAAAGTAATCTCAGTCTTATAAAGTTTTTCAGGCTTGTTTATCCTTAGTCATGTAATTCTGTACAGGAAACACTCCAGCCTTGTTTGAACTGTGTTGCAGCAGTCTATTGGACACACAGTAGATTTATTAAGTTTCATGAAGCTGTTCGGTTTTCCTTTCTACTGTTTTCTTATTGGCTAATTGGCTTCCTGAACAGATGCCAGTGACATTAAAAAGAGGCATTTCTATTCTAGGAATGAAAACCTGAGCGACAGTGCTCATTCCAAACCCATGCACTGTGACAAAAGATTCCCAAAGGATGAAACAATGTACAGGAGATGTAAAAAAGCCTTTATTCAGATAAATCTTCTTCACACAAACACCCAGCATGACTGATCTGCTTCAAATTAAACTTAAAAACTGACACTGCTCGGCCCTTCACTGATGAAAAGGTGGAACATTTCTCCCTGATTGGTCGAGACTGGGTGGAACACCATGTTTTCTCTCCTTGACTTGTTTTGCAGAGCATCCTCCACTCGGCCAGCAGAGTTTTGGCCGGAGGGAAACTTGGAGCTCCACAGAGTCCTGAGCCGAATGAGAAGGAGCTGAGCGGCGATGGCGGGGGAGTCGGTAGGGGGTTAAGCTGTGACCCAGATTCCTGCACAAGTCTTTGTCCTGAAGGAGAGAGAAGATTCCCCACATTCATCCCACTGAACACTTTGCTTCGAATACAGAGCGAGAAAGACTTGAGTTCACATGAAGGAAAAAAGTTTGTTTCATGCCACAGATGCTGTACCGGAGTGTTCTCTGAGGTATTTCATCTCAGTTAAAAAGCAGCAAGCAGACATGATTTCTGCCTCAGTTGTGAAATTTTCAGACTAAAATAATGATATAATAATAATAACAAAGTAAACAGAATATTCCAACAGTTTTTCTTTCCACCCTTAAAGACCAAACCCACAAACAAGCGGTTGGAAAAGTTTTTGAATACGAGGTCTTTATTTGTCCCTTTCACAAAATATATTTTTAAAAAATAAGATTTTTAGGTAGAAAAAACATTCATTATCATGTGATATGTCCAAATTTTAACTGTCATCTTCTGCTTTCTGGTGTCCATTAAGGGCCAGAAGAGAAAAGCCGGATTGTGTTACACAGAATTTTGAGCAAAGTTTTTACAGTAAAGTGATGCAAAATGTCTGAGAAAGTAAATGTGTCATATTATGCCAGGCTGTCGCGGGTTAAATAAGGTACTTGAACTTGCAGTCAAGTTTCTACTCAAGCAAATGACTGCATCACATCAGAAATCCATTCATATGAAAAGGAAAGCTACGGGCCGAGTACAGATCCCTGTGGGACGCCTCTGAAAAGTGTCACAATCCAGGAATGCAAGCACAGAGGTGAAGTGGAGGTTTAGAGCTAAGGCAGGCAGGAGGCAGAGGCAGACTAATGCAGGTTAAAGAGGTTTATTATTTTCCATTAACCAACTAAGGAACCAACTAAGGAAGACGAGACTGTCACGAACGGCAGACCGGACCCAAAAATGATCAGAGACCCAGGAATGGATAAAGAAATAATATTTATTTACAAAAAGATATTTAAGGAAGGATGATGATTCCTGTAGACGGAAATCCAGAGGAAGCGTTCCAGACAGGAAGTGGGCGGAGACGTATGTTACGTGCAGGTGACTTATGTTTTTCTTTTTGCCTCCCCTGAGTTTTAACAAGCAATCAAACACAGGAGGAAATCAATTTGGAAGACCAGCCCTCACCTGTCTACAATTGGTTGGCCTCTCAACTATCCCTCCAATCAACACCAAGCTGTCAGCTTAAATGCAGCACACCTGCTCTGGAAGGAAGAAAGCTCCTCAGAAGTTTCTGCTCTGCTGTGGCTGCTCTGCTCTGCTCTGCTGTGGCTGCTCTGCTCTACTGTTGCTGCTCTGCTCTGCTCTGCTCTGCTGTGGCTGCTCTGCTCTACTCTACTGTTACTGCTCTGCTCTGCTCTACTGTTACTGCTCTGCTCTGCTCTGCTGTTGCTGCTCTGCTCTGCTCAATCCCACGGTTTTGTTAAAGCTTGGAATGGGTAAGTGGTGATAGGATTGGGACAGGTAAGATTGGGGTACCTTATACATTTTCTGCACGTAGGTGATTTGATGTTATATACACTAGGAAAGAGGTTGATGCCACCCACTGTATTCGTTTTG
>JBAMHV010000023.1:974387-984608 GCA_037177535.1 Pseudomugil gertrudae
GGTCTAAAAACTACGGGTCGCACGTGGAGTCGGTCTGAAAACTACGGGTCGCATGTGGAGTCGGTCTGAAAACTACGAGTCGTACGTGGAGTCGGTCTGAAACCTACGAGTCGTACGTGGAGTCGGTCTGAAAACTACGAGTCGTACGTGGAGTTGGTCTGAAAACTACGGGTCGCACGTGGAGTCGGTCTGAAAACTACGGTAACAAACTTCCTTTCTGTGTTCTGAGGCAGAATAAATGCATGAAAGTGTGTGTTTGTATCTGGAGCTTGTTGTCAGAGCAGGAGAATCTCGTATGTCTGGCATGAGGGTCCGTTTTCTCCAAACGGCCCCCCTCCCCCCGCGGTTGGTCCCTGGATTAAGTTTCTCTCAACAACTCTTCTTCTGGATCATCGTTTTACCTCCGGCAGGCGTTCCTGAGGGGCCCCGCGCTTCCTGGCCAAGGGAAGCACAGATTAGGTCGGGCTCAAGAAAAAGAAGCTCAGGGGAGGAAGACTACTTTTAATTCAATTTGATACTTTTGTAAGTTTCCCATGACCCACAGTGCAGACAGCAGACCCCTACTGGCTCTGTGGGAATTCCCAGAGGAGCCGGAACCACAAGCTCGGCTTTTTTCTGGGTGGATGTTTCCAGAAAGATCCAAACGCATCAAAAAGTCATGACAACAAACGGCCCGTATTGGTGTCACAGAGGAGTTTGAGGGATCGGGAACCGCTCCAGCTCTGGCTGTCGGCTTCCTGCAGGATTAGCTTCATCACGATAATCCTGCAGAGGCCTGAGCACACAACGGGCCCGGGTCCCGATGACCCGCCACTTTCACCCTGCAAAACAAAGCAGCATTCCAGAGATGCATCAGCGGTGTGTTTATTCATGTCTGCCCTGCCTGATCCGTCCACACAGTTTATCTGGATTCATGCGATGCAGCTCGAACACAGCAGAGCTGGATGGAGTGTTTTCTGTCTGCAGCTGTGACAACACAGAGGAGTGTATGAAACACTGCGATGAAGCAGCAGTAACGCGCCTGCAGGGATGAGCTGCAGTGGGAAAGGTAGCAGGGAGGTGTTTCAGTGCTCAGGTGTCCTCCTTCAAGGTCCTCCTCACAGCACCGGCTTTGTCCTCGCCGCACAAAGACCACACTGTTCTCTCACCGCTTCCACAAACTGACAAGTGAGTGACACACCTCGAGTGGTGACAATCAGCATGTGTGTGAGAGGTCGCAGCAGAGGAAGGTGGGACTGAGCCGAACCCGTTAGATTTGGTTCTGTGTGTTTGTGACCTGGAAGCAGAAACTAAGTGACCCAGAATGACGACCTTTTACTGATAACTGCTTACGATGCTTACTGCTGCTCTGTGGTGCAAACAGAAAACCTCCGAACTGGTTAAAACGTGAGATACACAGAACATCATTTTATTTCCTCACAGTGACGAGAAACCAAAATGACCAATGTTCCTGCAAAGAGACACAAATGACTCACAAAGAGACTCCATCATGGTTCCTAAAAATCCCACAAACACAAACAGGAAGACTGTTTTAGCTTCCAGCTTCTGTAAAAGTTTGTCCATAGTTGTTGTTTCTCTGCTGTTGCAGCAGGAGCCTCATTATCTCAACCAGCTAGTAAAGATTATTTAATAAAATAAAAAGTTCCCACAAAGTCACAATATGAGCAAAGATCACAGAATATTTCACCAGTAAAAGATTCAACATCTAAAACTGATTTTAGTTTGATTTCCTGTGGTTACATGTCTTCATATGATAGGTTACCATGGTTACACGTCTTCATGTGATGGGTTACCATGGTTACACGTCTTCATATGATAGGTTACCATGGTTACACGTCTTCATATGATAGGTTACCATGGTTACACGTCTTCATGTGATAGGTTACCGTGGTTACACATCTTCATGGGGTAGAAGGTTTGAAACACACGGTGGAATCCGTGGAAACCATTACAGGCTAAGATGGATATATTTGTCTAACAATCAAACTGTATTAAATGTTTAGTAAAATGTGACTTTTATTTTGGTAAACCTCAGATGTCCAAGTTCCAGTGAATGCAGCATGTGATTTACTGCATGTTGTTCTCCATCATGTGTCCACCTGCGTACAGGTGAATTTGTAAAGAGGATATGAGACCAGGTGATGATGAAAACAGATAAAGAGGATGATAATGAGCTTCAGTGTGAAGCGCAGCAGTAACGATACGATGGTTTACTGCTCCTATAAAACCTCTGACCTCTGACCTCATGTCACCACTTTGCATGTCAGAATGATCCTTTTCTGTAGAAATAAAGTTATATTTCATTTTAACATTAAATCCCACAGTCTGACTCCGGAAACGTTGCAGGTTCAACGCCACGGGAAGCTGTTACCATCCTGCTGAAACTTCACTTTATTCTGTTTATTTTTTAACTTGAGCTTAAAGAAAAAGCTAAACGAGTGTTTTTGTGTTGGATTCATGACAAATTAAACATGTGGTGGTATTTAAAGAGTCATGGTGAAAGATATAACCTCATATTTAACCTAAATTTAGCTCAAAACTAAATAAATGAACCAGGTTTTGTCTCATTTTGCTCCAGTTTGCAGGTAAACCAAACATTTTCCATCCATGTGCAGTTTGTGTGGACCGACCTCCAGCCACAGTGTTTGTGACTGGCCTGGATGTTTACCCTGCTGGTAAATCATTCACCGCTTTACGACTCAGGCCAGTTGCAGGTCTGTGGAGTAACTGGGAATGAAGGGACCGTGTGTTTCTGTCCGGTGGGTACAGGTACATGGACCAAAACCATGAACATACGTCTCAGGTCTGCGTGCAGGCTGTTAATGAACAACCGTGTGCGGTGGCAGGAATGTGAACGCTGCTGATGTCCTCGATGGCGTGGGATCAGAGCCGCAGGGTGGGGGGGGGGGCAGGGTGGTGGGAGTTGTTTTGGAGGGGTTGAGATGCTTTGAACCAAAGTGTCGGTAATCTGAACAATGTTCTGGCTGCCGGCGAGACCTCGCTGAATCAGAGGAAGGACGAGGACGCGTGGAAAGCATTCACCGAGGTCTCCACATTTTTTAGTTCACGTGTAAAAATCAGAGAAAACTCCAGAGATGCTCGTACGCAGCACAATCTGGTGTTCTGGTTCTGACTGGTTCTGATACCAGGAAGCAGAAGACTACGCTGTAACCCAAGCGATCACACACACACACACACACACACACACACAGTAGTAACAGTTCTGTAATTATAGGAGCTGCAGAGGTGGCAGATCTCTCACCTTGTCCTCCTACCAGCAGTTCTGCTAAACAGGAAATGAGACAAACTGGTTATCCAGCTATTTCCACCCCCTGTCTGGAAACTGTGTGTACTAACGACACCGGCTGTGATGTGTGTAAACCGTGTCTCATGCTGACAGAACCAAAGTAACACATATGAAGCATAACGTCTCTCTGCAGGTTTGTTCTACATCTCGGTCCTACGTGCACGTCCATCCATTTTCTACCGCTTTGTCCCTGAACGGGGTCGCAGGGGGGCTGGAGCCAATCCCAGCTCACAACGGGTGAGAGGCGGGGTACACCTGGACAGGTCACCAGTCCATCACAGGACCAACACACATGGTAACAGCTGCTGTGGCGCATGTAGTAGAGCGGGTTATTTCCTAACCATCAAGCGGTTCAAATCCCGGCTCTGGCGTCCACATGTCGAAGTGTCCTTGAGGACTGTGGGAGGAAGCTGGAGAACCCGGACACAGAGGTTCAGTCAGGACTTAATGCCATGATTCTGCCACTCACAGCTACCTAGAACCTCCCAGGAAACTCTTACCTCCTTTTCTCCTCACCCTTCGCCTGCAGGCCTCCATCCTGCCACATACAGAAATACTCACATGATGTGGTGACTTGCATGAAGGGAAGGACGAGGTGCACGTAGGAGGTGCTGTTTGGAGATAAAACATCTAAATGTGTATTTATGGACATGAACAAATATTCCACCTTAAAATCTGAATCATGGATGTTCTGGAAGTTTCCCAGATGGAGATGTTTAGATACAGTCTGTGCTTCTGCTGTGTAAACATGACGTTTCCACATAAAACTGCTGCACATCGGGAATAAAACGTGTTTAACGTTGCAGCTGCAGAGTGAAAACTACCTTCATGCAAACAGGAAGTGATGTCATGAGCATGTGGCGCTCTGCTAGAGGGATTATGTAGCACATGTGATCTGTGCGTCTTTGTTAACAAAATAAAGTTACATAAAAAAACAGGTTTTGCTGTTTAAGAGGCCAAAATAAGTTTAAAAGCTTCAGCAGCTCGAGCAGAAGATGCAGTTCTGTTGTGACCTTTGTGCACCAATCATGTGACCCACATCCTCGTAGCTAAAAGATCACTTTGTCTTTATATGGACACGATTTGCATTCAGGGAAATTTCACATGAAGCCTTTTTTTTAAACCAGGGACCAAAATGTTACTGTGTAAACAAGCCTCAAAGTCACAGCGTTAACGGGGTTATCTCTCATTTCTCCTGAGCTGCCGGTGGGTTTGTGAGATATTATCCCGTCTTCATTCATCAGATGGTTCCCAGAAGCATTGATCACTCATCTGCATGCATGCATCCCACAGGAAACAGCTGCAGCAGCAGGAATCCCTCTGCAGCTGTTTTATTGGCTCATAAAGGAAAAAATCATCTAAAATATGAGAGAAATTCTAGTTTCACACTAAATATCTCGTTTTGTGTGTAAAGAGAATCTTAAATCTGCAGATATTTTCTGTGGCTCCATCACAGAGAAAAGCATAAACATGATGCTACACATACACGTAGCAAGAATCAAGGTCACTGCTAGAGAACGGCTGCATCTTATCTGGTCCTGTGCAGAGGCCTCTTTCAGCATTTAGCTGATAACAGCACATGTTGGTGAGCCTGAAACTGGCCTCGCTTCACCTCCCGGGACACCTGGAGGTTATCGGGCCGGAGCAGCTGGCTCATAAATCACAGCGAGCAGCCTGAGATGGTTTAATGAAGGTGAAATATGAGCAGAGAGGAAGTGGAATCTGTGGGAATCAGGGCCGATGTGTCTGAGGTGAAATAAGGAACTAAAATAATGATTAGTTTAAAATACGGCTCTTTTCTAAATGTAGATGCTCTGTAGTTCATCTCTCCATCTCTCTGTGGACAGAACATTTTATTTCTGGATGTTTATCCAGATTTGTATTGATTGTTTTGAACAGATAAATAATAATAAATAATGAGGAGCCAAAACAAAAACCCCTTAAAGTGTTTATCTCTTATAAATAAGCACATATGAAATATTAATGAGGCACATTTTCCACAAATAGCTGCTGCTGGACGAGCGATGCTTCCTCTGAAACGCATGTTTCTAACACTGCTAACGAGATGACTGGCCGTTAGTTAGCCTGATGCTACGTAGCTATGCTAATGTAGTTTCCTTATTCTAAATTAATTTTAGGATAATGTGGAGAAACCATATCTAGCTTTAAGTGTCTTTAGTGACTTCACATTAACCGAGTTAATCATGATTTTAATGTCAAACTGAAAAGGTGCTAAAAAATATCTCATTATTCATGTTAGTGCTGATCTGGTTTAAGCTAGCAAGGCTGCTAGTTTGCATGAAAATGTGGAGAAATCTATATTTTAGTCAGTCATGAAGATGTAAACGTGTTTATAGTGTTCAGTCAGCTCCACTGATTGGTTGTTACTGACAGGAGAGATAGCAGGAGATCGATGTGATGATGTTTCAGAGCAAAGACCTGCAGCAACCTGTTAATCCTCTACAGGTCCCTCATCATCACTGATCAGCAAGGATGCAAAAACTTAGATCATCACTGATCAGCAAGGATGTAATAACTGAGTCATGTGTGAATTTAACAACATAACGGCTGCATGTTTGTGTATAAAAGAAATAAATGTGAAAGGATGCAGGCCTGAGGTCAGCTGTAGAGGACCAGGACCGATGTGAGATCCTCTTCATCGCTACAATCTGAATGCAGACAATCGATGCAAAAAGCAGATTTCTGTGGAGCTTTTTAAACTTGTTGTAAATATTTCCACCTAATCCAGATTATAACATGTTTTATAACGCAGTGTGTCCTCAGGCCCCCCTGCCCTGCATATCTTACGTATGTTCTTATCCAACACCTGACTCTAATTAATGAACCTGTCCATGCAGCTTGTTAACGAGCAAATCATTGAATTCAGGTGTGCTAACGAAGGGTTGTCTCTAAAACATGCAGAGCGGGGGGGCTGGGGAACACTGGTCTAACGGATCAGAGTCATTAGTGGATGTGTGTGTTAGAGGAACACTATCATTGCCCCGCTCCCATGTCTGGCTCCACCACTGCTGGAATGATGACATGAATGCATCCATCAGTCCTGGACAGACGGATCCTGTGAAAGGAGCATTTAAATAACATTATTAATGGTTTGGATGTGCTAACCATCAGACTGATTACAGACACGATTCAGAGTAAATCTTCTCTCTTTGTCAGCGTTCAGATGCATCTGATGTTGTTCAGAAACACGAGAAACAAACTGGAAGATGTATTTGGATGTTCTTGTGTTATTAGAACAGATCAGATGCTCCTGCAGGTCAAAAGAAGCTTTTCTCTTCGGTACATCTGAACTAAACTGTGACATGGTTACAGATAACAGATGGTTACTGCTGGATTTCTCTGTAGCATTTTTATTTGAGGTGTTTTGAAGGTCAGATGATGTGAACTCTTCTCACAGGATCACTTCCTGTCTCCAGCACACAGCTCGTCACGGTAAATCCGGTTTCCACTGTAGATACCTGCAGGTATCAGAGGACCACGCTGGAGACACACACATATACACACACATGGACACGCACATGCATGCAGTAAATCTCATCACTGTCTCAAACTGGTTACTGGTTACTGGTTTAGTCCTCAGTGAGGAGACTATAGTAGAGTTTTTGTTCCACCACAGGCTGCCAGCTGGAGATCGAACTTTCAGATTTTTGTACTGATGGGATTAAATGATATTTCCACCTGTTCAACAGCTGCTCACCTGCAGCGTTACTACCTCAGTGCCAAACCGATCGCTGGACTGGTGCTTCTGCCAAACCAGTAACCAGTAACTGCTGGGAATGAACGGGTCATGTGACTCCACAGCCCCTGCAACCACTGCTTCCACCTCTTTTACTGCATCGTGCCCAAGCAGCAAGCCTCCAATGGGAAACAAAGTAATGGCACATCCTGCAGTTCCGCCTTCATCCACTGGGGGCTCCGAAACTGACTCATGTTAAAACTTCCCAGCAGAAATAAACACGTTTACAGCGTGGGACACATTTTAGCTTTAATCTGGCACAAAATGAATTAAAATAGAAATCATATCTGACATTTTATTTGATTTATGTCTGAATATATCATTTCATTTACAGTTTTCTGTGGTATAAAGCGACGGCGGGCCGCAGTCCTGCTAGTGCCGAGCTTCCCTGCTGCAGCACACACCAGACGTAGGCCGTGTACACACGTAGCCGGGTATTTTTAAATAGATGCCCCGTAAAAAAACAGGTTTTTTAAAAAGTCTACACAAACCCGCATAAATACGCTGTTGTAAGACCCATAGGTGGCAGCAAAACCTGAATCTCTGCTAGCCAATCAGAAAGACAGCTGACCTCATTCTTTGCTCCTCAACACAATGAAGTTGTTGTGACTGTAAAAACAAACAAAAAGTGTTTGCATGAAAGTAAACAACACACCTCATGTCGATGTGATGTATGACTCGTCTGTGACGTTCAGGAACATAAAACTCAGTTTTCCTTTGATCACACGAGTATCCAGAACGTTTTCTTGTGGATGAACGACCCAAAGATACCGATTCGGTTCCACAGATACCCGGCTACGTGTGGACATGGCCTCAGTGAGACATCAAACCCAGTTTGCTGACTGGCCACTGGTGTGATGCAGCAGGTAAACCCTTGCAGCACTGTGGCGGGCTCGGAAGGTGCCTCCCAGTATAAAGTATTTCAGTAGTGCTGGTTCCAAACTGGTTTTGTTACATCCATACAAATAATTAATACAAAATAAACTTTATTCTTATCTCCACCGATCAGCCTGAAGCCGAGGCTGGATTTCTCTGATTCATAGAAATGATCTAAAATAATTAAACAACACACAGAAGTACTTTAAATAGTATTAAATATCCACAATCATACAATAGTTATATGTGAATTAAAGGTTCATTACAAAAAACAAAGTGTTTGAGTTCATTCAAAAACACGTTAATCAGAATAATTAAATTATTAGATTAGCAAATTAGCATTGCACCGTCATTACTGTGTTAGGCCGTCCTCGTGCCAGGCTGAGTAGAAATGATCCAGTGTAGTTATGTCCGTGTGTTCGGGTCCAGCTGAGAGCTCAAAGGAAGCTGCAAAAAGTCTTTGTTCTGGAGCGAAATAAGCTCGGATCATTCCTCTACAGTTTATCTGATCAGAGGGACCAATCGGCTCGCACCGGGTCCAAAGGTTCCTCTTAGATCCAGCTTAGAGAACCCAGAAGAACAGCAGGAAGAGAGGAGAGGTCACCTGAAGTTACTCCAGGTGTGCAGAGCCACGGCGTGTTCACCACTGGTGTGTCCGGTTTAAACCGTAACCCTGGACAGGAGGAGAGAGACGGGAGCATGAAATCATATTCATCAGGATAAAAACAACCTCTGAAGGTTGGAAATGTGACTCTAAACGCTTGTATTTAAATAGAAATGTACTTCTTCACACAGCATTATGTTTAGGTTGGTATTTTACAGCTTATCTGACATCTCGTTGCTCCTAAAATAGAAATTTAACTAATATTCAAACACTGTGTAAAGATCCAAAGTACAGCTTTAATAAAGGTGTCATCACACATCAATTCTTACGGGAGTTTAGCTCCGTATTAATACAGGTAATTACTTTAAAAGCTTTTAGAGTCACTTTAAAAACCTCGAGGCTGCAGCATCAAAACTAACTTTCAGGAGACAAAAGACAAAGACAGAGAAGAAAAATCACATTAAATCAGAAAATATCAGTTTTAATTGTTATCTGATGAAGTGATGGAAGGACAGAGAGCACTTAGTTTAGTAGGTTTGAGACACGAAGCCCTGAAAGAGGTGGAAAAGAAAAAAAAAGATCCAAAGACGGGATTCATAGTTAGCTGCTAGCCGTTGCTATGGATACGGCAGCTCAGAGGCAGGGGACAGAAAAGCATCTGGAAGCAAGCGAGTGATAAGAAGCACCGCGGAGCAAAGAAAGGTTCAACCTACGCTGGTCTGTGTGTGTGCTGTGTGTCCAGCCCCGTTGTGTGTGGAGGGAGTGCTGCTCCCGCTGTTGGCTGCAGAGCCAGTGGAAGCTCTGGGAATGATCATGTCAAAGGTCTGGTCCGGTGGGTGCTGCATGAAGTCACAACATGGCAGTTAGGAGGGCACCTGTGCTTCCCACCCCATTAGCACATTCCTGTCTGGGACACCAGGTTGTCCTGAGCTGCTTCCTGTCCGCTTGTCCCCAGTACGGTGGACAAGCGGACAGGAAGCTTTAAAACTGAATTAATTGTGCTTAACAAGCAGAAACTCAGTGATTCACAGAGACAATATTACAAAGCAATATATATATTCACACATACAAACACAGATACAACATTTAAAAAGGAAAATAATAAAAATGAGAGATAAAAGCAACAGGCAAAAGTTTATAATAAAAAGTTTGGTAGTTTGAAGGCTCGGTTCCAGAAAGGGAAGATAATCTCATTATATTCTGCATCTTACAAGGAGCCAATCAGAAGCTACTATGATGGCCGTCTTCTGGCCACGGAGTCCCGGATGAACGATGGACTCGGAGTCCCGGATAAACGATGGACTCGGAGTCCCGGATAAACGATGGACTGGATTTATCTGGAAACCCAGACACAAAGCTGCATGCTGGGATTTTACAGATGCTCTGCATCACTTTGGGACATCGTCTGCATAAATGTAGCGATCTGTCTAAAGACAGGATCCACAGCCATGCAGGAGGACTGGATCCACAGCCACGCAGGAGGACTGGATCCACAGACACGCAGGAGGACAGGATCCACAGCCACGCAGGAGGACTGGATCCACAGCCACGCAGGAGGACTGGATCCACAGCCACGCAGGAGGACTGGATCCACAGCCACGCAGGAGGACTGGATCCACAGCCACGCAGGAGGACTGGATCCACAGCCACGCAGGAGGACTGGATCCACAGCCATGC
>JBAMHV010000023.1:1160968-1172854 GCA_037177535.1 Pseudomugil gertrudae
TCGGTTTAGTCGGGTTAGCTGTGAGGTTAGGTTTGGTTCAGTCCCGTTTAGCTGTGAGGTTAGGTTTGGTTTAGTCGCGTTAGCTGTGAGGTTAGGTTTGGTTTAGTCGCGTTAGCTGTGAGGTTAGGCTCGGTTTAGTCGCGTTAGCTGTGAGGTTAGGTTCGGTTTAGTCGCGTTAGCTGTGAGGTTAGGTTCGGTTTAGTCGGGTTAGCTGTGAGGTTAGGTTTGGTTTAGTCGGGTTAGCTGTGAGGTTAGGTTTGGTTTAGTCGCGTTAGCTGTGAGGTTAGGTTTGGTTTAGTCACGTTAGCTGTGAGGTTAGGCTCGGTTTAGTCGCGTTAGCTGTGAGGTTAGGTTCGGTTAAGTCGGGTTAGCTGTGAGGTTAGGTTTGGTTTAGTCACGTTAGCTGTGAGGTTAGGTTTGGTTTAGTCGTGTTAGCTGTGAGGTTAGGCTCGGTTTAGTCGCGTTAGCTGTGAGGTTAGGTTTGATTTAGTCCCGTTAGCTGTGAGGTTAGGTCCGGTTTAGTCGCGTTAGCTGTGAGGTTAGGTTTGGTTTAGTCGCGTTAGCTGTGAGGTTAGGTCCGGTTTAGCTCGCTCTAAAAGATGCTTTCTGTACACTTGAACTGATTGGGTGGGAGGTGACTTCCTGACCTTGGTGCCGGGTTGGACTGCAGGCATGTTCCGGTCCGTCAGGTGCTCCGTGACTTTCAGCCAGCTGCAGCAGAGAACCGTCGGGTTAAAAGGAAGCGGAAGTGAAGCAGTAACCGTGTTAAACTCAGAGTTTACCTGCGCTGATACGTATCGATCTGCTGCTTTATCAGCTCTTTGTATGAAGCCTCTGCTTTCTTCTGCGTCACAGTGACCAGCTGGATCAGCTCAGACCTGCAGACATGAGGACAGGGTCATCACAGGAAGGACAAACAGACATTACGGTGAAAGCTGCCTGATGTTCAGGGAGATGCTGACTTCTCCAGAGACTTGAGGGTGTAGTTGTAATTGTTGTGCAGGAAAATGGCGCTCAGAGCCAAATCCTCATACACTTTGGATTTACTGAGCAGGTTCAGCTGCAGGTTTCCTAAAACTTTACCTGAAAGGAGGACATGAAACGGGTCAAAGATCCGTTTGCAGAATAAAAACATGCTGCGGTAACTGGAGGTACTTGCATATGTAAGCGCTGAGGAGGCGCTTGTTGAAGTCGGAGGTGTAGCTGGTCGCCGATGAACTCTCTGCGAAAAGGAAGAAAAAACTGATGAGCTCAGCAGAATTTCTTCTCGTTCAGCTCCAACTGCAGTGCGACAGAAAACATTCAGACACTCCGGGCCTGCACGCAGCTTCTGCTTACCTCGGGGGTCTAAAGGGATATTGTAAGTGTCCCCCAGAACTAAAAGGGCCGAGGAAGCCAAAAGAGAAGAGACAGAAAGAGGCACAAGTGCAAAAAGGTTAGAAGAGATTTATTAGTGCAGAGTAAGCAAATAATCAGCCAGGCGAGGAGGAGGAGTGAAGCCCACATCAACCAGAGAAGAAGACATGCTGGATGAGAGAGGAGCTGCTTGCAGGTGGAAGCAGAAAGATGGAAACCAGGTGGTTAGAGTGGGACAGCCTGTGTGACGCTTAGCTTTAAATATTCACGTTGCCTCGTTTCAGCTCTGAGAAGTGAGCCAGGCAGAACTTTTCCTGGTCACACCCTCACAGAGGAAGGTGTTTGCTACTGGTTCTGCGTTACAGGTTCTAGTTTTACATCAGTCTGCAAATCAGAGCTAAATACCGAGTCCCATCTGAGTCCTTTCAGCCAGAACAGCTCAGTGGGATGGGGGGGCAGCAGCAGGGGGGAGGGGCTTAACGCGATGCTACCTTGTGAAGCTAACATGGCTCCTGCTGTCTCGTGGAAGTCCAGCAGCTGCTGCAGGAACAAGATGGCCTACAGAGGAGAGAAGAAGCATCAGCCATTACCCTGGAAACACAAAGAGCTGGAAACAGGAAGCAGGACTCACGTTGCTGGTCAGCTCGTGCACCGTCCCGTCTTTAGGCATGTTGTACTCTTTATCAGGGTCATTCTGTGAGACACAAAGCAGTAAGTGATGGATCCAGCAGTGATGGATAACCGGGTAAAGCATAGACACCGTGCCTTGATGCTGTCTGCAAACTCCTCCAGAGCTTTGGCTCCGATCGTCTCCATGGAGGTGATGAGCGTGGGCAGCTTGTTCTTGGTGCTGGCGGCCGTTCCCTGCACGCAGAGTGGACGTTAAAGACAAGCGGAGGACAGTTAGGGTTACCTCTGAAAGCGTCCGCACCTGAAGCGTCGAGTCAAACTCAGACTTGTTCATCTTCAGGTGGCGGAGGATGGGGAAGATGGTGAGCACGGCCGAGTAGTCGTGACGCATGATGGCCCTGCGAGCCGCCGACACGATGTTGTCTCCCTCCAGCATCAGGTTGTCCAGCGCCTCCTGAGGACAGAAGACACGATGAGGACGAGCTGATCTCATCAGGACCACAAAGAGCCCATAAATTCCTCTACAGAGTTTTAATGTGCATGCCGGCTAATCGTCACGGTAACGGTGGCTAAGTGTGAGGACGATGGCTGATAACCGTCTCCATGGAGACGCTGGGTTTGTTAGAGGACACGAGCACGATGAGCTGCATCGTGTTACAGATCTGGATGATTCTGTATCATCCTCGGACCGTCTCGGCGTGCCGGGAACCTTCCTCCATCCGAACCTGATGAAGACCACGCTGACCTGAATGAGGGAGTCGAAGGTCTTCTTCTGGTGATGCTCGGGGATGATCTCGGTCAGGAGGGCGTACTCGCTCTGAGCCAGCTTCACGAAGGCGCTGATGCAGTGGATGTAAGAGTCGATCTCGATGTCCAGGACGTCATCCTTCCCTGGTGAGGATGATGAGGAGAACTCAAACATGTGACAGCAGTCGCGGCCTGTGATTGGCTGCAGAGCAGCTTATGTCAGACTGGACTTTACTGGATCAGTAACAGAATGTGAGACATGTTGAAGCTGCAGCAGATGGATCTTTAATGTAACCTGCCCATTCTCCTCCTCCCCCTCGTGTTCCCATCACTCACCTGCAACAGCCCCGTGCTTCTCGGTCAGGGCGTCTTTGACCCGCAGGTCGTGATCGTGACCTGGTGGGTGGGGCGGGGCAGCAGGGACACTAGTCAGAACGCTCAGGTCATGACTAGACAGAGGAAGGGGGTGGACAAACCTGACCCTGGAGCAGCTGTACCAACCACCACCAAGCACCAGCAGTACGGAGAGAAGAAGCAGGGGGTGCCCCCGGTACTCGGGGGGCAGCAGGGACCCGGATTCACCGATAACCGGTGTGTTAAGTACGAAACAGAAACCAGCTTTAAATGTCACAACAGCTTTTGATTCGTTCTGTGCAGTAAATCACATCCTGATACGACGACACGTCGCTCAGCCTGAGCAGATATTTATCAGGATGACATCACAGCTTACCACTAGAGGGCGCTGTAGATTATATCAGAGGTAAAATATTTAGTATTTTATGTTTGTAATGTCCTAATATCAGATCAATGTGACTTTTATTGAGTTTGTGAACAAACAGAAGCAACAAAACATCTACTGTCACTAATTACACAACCAGGAAGAGATTAAAGGATTTATTCCTGCAGCAATAAGGGAGGGAAATAATGTCCTGATATGATGTGTCTGTAGTTTATTAAACTAACTGCCCCCCCCGGGCAGAACGGTGCTATTTAATGTAGCTTCACATGTAAACAAACCATGATCCAATGAGCTTCTTTAGGGGTGCCGAGCGGTTTCAGGATGTTTATCTCAGTTTTGCTGAGTCATGATAAACGTCTCTTATTCCTCATTAAATGTAATATGTGCACGGTGAAAGCTGTTGTGACTGCTGGGACGTTTGTGTTGTGTATAAAACAGCTGAAGGAAGAAAACAGCAAAGACTGAGGTGCTTTACCTTCCAAAGGAGTGAGGTTAGAGCCCCCCTTTTTCCCATCCAGCCCATGCTGTGAGTACTGTTTCAGAAGGTTCTGAGCCTTGCGAATGGTCCCTGGTCCCATAAACACAGAGACAGAGTCCAGAAGAGGGGGGTTGGGGGAGGGCAGCGAGGTCCAGACAGCCAAGAAACACAAGGAGGATGAAGAGAAAGAAAAAGAAGAGCTAGGAAGTAAGTGATGAAACGCAGACACCACATCCCTCCACCACCAGGCAGCTAGCAGAGGGGGGCGGGGCTTAGCACCACGGCTACATAACAGGACAACCAGGTGAGACACCGACTACAGCTCTACAGGGCAGCTGTGCTGAAACACACAGTCCCAGGGTCATGGAAGAGAATACACAGGTTAGGTCAGTTATAAACACATCATCATCATCATCAGTTACATGGTTTAGAGATCTAACACATCAACATGATGCATCGTGGAGTTAGTCAGCAGGCGTGCATTCATGGGTCGGACACAGAGCTGGAAATGATTAGCATGTTAGCAAAGAGCCGGCTCGTCACACGTAGCAAACATACCACATTTACACGTTTTATAGCTCTGATGCAGTCTGGTCCAACATTTAACACCATGTCTGATACAGTTACTGACACCTGAGGAGCTAGTTTACAGTTCTGCCCCCTGGTGGATGCCCGCTGCACTACAGCAACTACAATGCATCATATGGTGATAAGGCTTTGTTAACGCACTGGGGAGCATCCCTGACACGGAAGAAGCCCAGACGCACACACCCAGTCAATCTGCAGACACACAACACAACTTTACAAATAGGCATAAATGCCCCAAAACGCTGGCAGTGCTACAGCAATGGCTGCCAATGAGCTAAAAGGTCAAATATCTTTTATCCTTTAAATGCTATTTTACATGTTACAGCCTGTATTTATTTAGCAGGTGGTGATTCAGACTTTCTGATCGGTTATGACTCAGTAGACGAGTAAAAACAACCGAGGTGGAGATCCACAGGGGGAAACATCTTAGGGAGGATCCGGGTCAGTCGGGTGGCTTTCCCGTTTTCCAGCTCAGACTAAAAACAAGAGCGAGTCTCCGGGATCGAACGCAGACGGTGATACTTGCATCAAGTCGTCGTCATAAGCAAATAACCGGATCACAGCGTACGTTTCATATTAATCTCATATCTATGAAACACAGTAATTTAATGAGGAAAATGTTTCAGCTCATCAGGATGCAGCACAAGCAGCAGCAGGAAGCTTAAACCCGACTCCAGCAGCAACATGGAGGATGCAGATGATCACAAGCAGGTCACAACACACATCTGATCCTCACGTTTATCTAAACAAACACTGACGGCTACAGACTTTGTTTCCATGGCGACAGCAGACACGTTCATACAACATCCTTTATGCAGTTAATTATTTCTGCATAACAGCATTATAAAACATTTTATATTTTATATATATATATAAATAAAAGTTTAATAGTTAATGAACATTTTTTACAATTATCAGCTTTCAGTCATAGAAGTTATTATATTTATAATATACATTTTACATTTTATTATCTCACATATGTATTAATTGCTTTTTAATTATAAGAAATACTTTAAACCTAATTATAATCACTAACATCATTAATTTCATTAATGTTTTTAATTTTTTAAAGAAATCTGTGTAAATAAATTTTACATTTACGGTTTTAAAACTTTATTATTTTAACATTTATCCATCTCCTTGGTGGTAGTTTCCAGGCTCAGCTCCTACTCTTCCTCTATAGAGCGAGTCTGTGTGGTTGCCATGACTACGTGGATGCTAAATTCATCTCTACTAGCTGAGGATCAACAACAGCCAATCAGGGACCAGGATTAACTCATCAATGTAACAAAGATTTAACTTCCCATCTGGTGGTTTGGTGGTTTGATCAATAATATATATTACTATATTATTATTATATTATTATTATACTATATTATGATGATTAAGGTTTTATTGCATGACTGTGTGTTATTGAAGCACTTTGCTGCTACACACGCCACCATGAAACTAAAGAGAAAATCCCCATCGACATCTGAGCGTGCGCACGCACACACACACACACACACACACACACACACCTCTGCTGTATGCACAAACACAACACCTGACATGGCTTCTGATTGGTTGTGAACAGTCCGGTGGACAGAAGCAAGCACGATGCACACACTACAGCGTTGTGTTTACCTGGGATGTAGACTGTCATCACAACACAGCCATTATGAAAGAGGAAAGGATGAAGGATGTTAGAGCAGAGTGTAAACTCACAGGAAGTGTGTGTGTGTTATCACCGGGACCATCAGTTAATAATCACACACACGTGTGTGTGTGTTAGCGACGACACACTCGTCTGAACGAGGGCACGGCGGTGGCTGACCTGGTCTCTTCTGGGCCTTTTTGGTGGGCGTGTCTTTGCGTTTGGTCTGGACGGCCGGCGAGTAGAGGATCCCGGAGGAGGCGCTGTTCTTCCGGAAATGATCCTTCAGGCCTTTGATGGAGCGATCCAGCTGGTTGGACCTGATCTGGAAGTAGACGTTCATAAAATCTGTGGAGGACGAGAAGAAGAGACGAGCTCATTTCCTGCCCGACTGGGACCAAAGCTGCAGTTCTTCACTTCCTGTGAAAGCCTGAAGGGTGGCAGGACGTTCAGCGAGACGTTCCGGAAGTTTTTACATCATAAACAAGTTGCTTTCACTCAATATGAACATGAAACAGGAGTTAAAGTGGAAGTGTGGCCCGGTCCCAGTACCCACACTGGTGTCCCTGGACTGGTGCGAGTGTGTCCCGATTCCCCAGATTGCTCCGCCTACCTGCATCTGTGCAGATTTCTGGATGTATATTACCCACAATTCATTGCTGCATGTTACGCTTTGAACTGGATAGTGGTAAAGTTTGGACATGGTGATCCCGTATTAATGGCAAATATATTTATTCTTATATTATTATATATATTATTATTATTATATTATATTTATATATATATATTTATTTTATTTTTATTATATTTATTTTTAACTATTTAAATATTTCCTCTCTTACTTTGCTGTCCGTGGGTATTATAAGAAGTTTCCCGTTACCTAAAAATATGCTTTAAATGTCTGAAATAGTTTTTATTTGTAGACATTTTTTACTAATAATTTATTTACTTTGTTTTATAAAATTAATAAAGCAGCGAACATAATTTCCTACATATTTAGTTTTGGTCCCTCTAAAATACAGTAAATTTACAGAAATGTGTTCAGTGATTCATTAAAAACGTGTTTTTATAAGATTTTTTTAGGAGTGGAAATGATGTTCAGCTTTAGTCGAGTTCGGTTCTAAAATCGTCTCTGCAGGACACATGTCTCACAGGACATATTTGTCCCAGTTCTCCTGCACACTTTGTGGAAGGCCGTAGGGTGTAGTGTCAGTATTGGGACAGGCCATGTGCATCATCTTCCTCCTACTCTTCTTCTTTGGTTTCTTCCTTTCTACGGCTGCGTGTCAGCTGTAACACCGCCCCGTGGCATTTCCCAGTTTCTGCATCACGTGATAAGACGACTCAGCTCGTTAAAAACTGAGGCGAATAACTGTCCGTCTGTCTGAGTATCCGTCTTCTGCGTCCAGAGAACTCCTGTCCTGCACGCTCTGACTCGTAAAAGTTAATAAATACATGAGATCTGCGTAAAGATTTGGCTTCACAAAATCTTCAGGTCCCATTTTCTGATGCTTACTGGGGTCGGGTCGCGGAGCACCGGTCTAAACTGGAAGCTCAGACTTCCCTCTGCCCTGCTGCGTTCCAGCTCATAGGGGGTCATTAGGCGTTCCCAGGCCAACCAGAGACATAATCTCTGATTAATCATTAATAATCTAACGCTGTGTGTGTGAAACCTGGTGGATAAAAACTGGATCTGGATTAAACGCTACGAGCTACATACCCTGGTTGCGTCCGTACTCCACCAACCAGCCGGCGATGCAGATGATGTCCTGGAGCACGGCCTCGGGGAGGTGCTCCAGCACCACGTCCTCCTGGACCTCCAGCTCCTCGTCCACACTGATGGCGTCCAGGATGAGGATGGGGGGGACGGGTTTGCTGTAGCGGGTCAAGAGGCTGCGGAACTCCGCCTCCAGCAGCTCTTTCCCCTTCTCGAAGCGCGCTTTCTGCAGAGAGACGCCGATGATCTGGATGAGAACATGTTTCATTCATGTTTGATGCATAAACCTGATTCTGGAAACGACACCATCCTGTTGCTCACTGAGCCAAGCAGCTAACTAGCATCAGATTATATGTTCCTCCACCACAGAAGCAGACTCATCTACGAGTACCAACACACATGCTTTGCCATTAATGTTGCTAGAATATTCTTTGAAGGATTTCTGTCTCGTTTAGGAGGCCGTGAACTTCCGAGATGTTTGTGAGGAAGGACAGAAGCTGAGACTTTACCACGGTGTTGAGCTCCGGACTGTCAGGGTTGTTGTCCTGGAAGTATTCCACAGCTTTCTGAATCTTAGCGATACAAGCCAGATACTCATCCAGCCTGCCCGTAGGTCTGCGAGACAACACACACACATTACATCACACACCCAGCAGCTAACGCCCGTCCCCGAGGACGGAGGCTGTCCTCACCCCTCTCTGATGAGCCGGTCCGTGTCTTTGGCCACGTGATAGTAACTGATGACGTGGTCCATGCAGGACAGCGTTTTGTCCACGTTCTCCTGCAGCCGCTGCAGGTTCTCCGTCTGTTTGTGGACGGGAATGATGGAGTTCTCCAGCTGCATCAGGCGGCTCTCGAACGAAGACAGGATGGAAACCTGTCAGAGAAAACACACAAAACAAGCAAATATGACACATTTTATTACTTCTGCTTGTTTGTAATCATCAGTTTCAGGCTCGTTTTGCATTTGATGGTTAAAAATCCAGCCAATAAACGGCCTTTATGCAAATGTGTTTGAGGATGATGTCATCAGATTCAGGAAGAGAAACCTCAGTAATTAATCATTTGTTGATATTTGATTAATTCCATCCAACAGATAAAATATAGGATGCAGGTTTAAACGGAATGAAGATGGGGTTTATTCAGATTTAAGCTGGTCACACCTGGGCGTGTTTACCTGGTGACTTTGTTTACAGACTGTTTCAGATTAAAACAATTACTAGTTTATTCCAGGATAATGATTATAAAGCTGCTACTGTGCTGAACTGAGGTGTTCATCTGTGGCTCATCAATACAACTCTGCAGTGTTGTATTGATGAGACAAAGTGAAATAAGCTGGGTTGTTTTCTGTACCATCCCCTTGGTCAGCTGATCGCTCTTGTCCAGGTTTTCTCGGATGAACGACAAAGTCTCTTGTTCCTGTATCATCACAGAAACAACATGCATGTTACTGGTTTTGTTTAGAGCTTGTTTACATTCGTAGCAGTGAGTTAAAACAGTAAAGCTAGCTAAGAAGCGTTGTCTGACCTGCTTCAGCTTCTCCTCGATCTCGCGCTTCCTGGCGGAAGCATCTTCGGTAGGAATCATCCTGGACCTAATTTCTTTCTAAGAAAGGTCTCCGGTGGAGTAAATGAGAAAATAGACTGTTTTGGATCAAGAAAACAACAACAGATTTGATCCAAAACTGCTGTTTTGGTTAGCTACAACCAGCGATAGAAAGCTAACGATGTTAGCGGTTGTAAATGAAGAACTTCCGGTTGTAATTTCCAAATAAAAGAACACCTAGAATAGAATTACTTTTGTCATTATACACAGTATAACGAGATTAACTAAACAGGAAAACAATTTGTTCTAATCTAGTTTATAATGCCATTTTATTTTATAAAGCACCAATAGGCAAAATTAGGCTTATCCAAATATCTACATTTATGTTTCTGTTGCCTTTTTCTGCGAGACTGAAGAACCTTATTGTGAAGGTAGATTACATCCATTTCCGGTAAGGTGTGCTCATCGCTTCCGCATGCAGGATGACATCCTGATAACGATTCTTTTAAGACTAGCTTCCGTTTTCTTTAATGGCAAATTAAATACCAGCTTTAAAGGAACTGCTAAAAGATTAAATTTACAATCTTGTTCATGTTAAAGTATTATTTGTGTTTTACTGAAACTTCTCTAACGGTGTAATGACGTAAAACCGCCACATGGGGTCGCTGTTGAGTAAAATATGCATAAAGGGAACTAATTAAATTCGCAAAAAGACTTTTGTGTTTAAGTTTCTCCATTTCTACCCTCCAATAAAACCAGTTTATAACTCCTGACAAGCAGATACCACTGGGTATGATGGAGCTTTTGTGGACTGGATTGTTTATTTTCTGTCATTTTATTATTTTATCAGTTTTATTTTTAACTTTTGGTTTCTTTGAGTTATTTTTCCTTTTTAGCTTATTTCCTTTATTTGTTGTGACTTTTTATAATTGATCCAGTAGATGCAGTGAAGCACTTAGGTCAGTAGGGACTATTTAATGTGCGTTATAAATACATATAAATTAAACTGACCGAGCTACAGTTAGCATGTCCACAGTGCTCCCTCATATCCTACATCAATGAAAAACTACCACAACTTTCAGAATAATGGTACAAAGATAATTGCAGTTTTTTTAATAGTTTCTTTACTTACATATTTACACATCTCCTGGAATACTTTAGTCTCTCAAACGTCCCGAAACTCATGAAAAAGAAAATAAAAAACTAAACACAACAAACGTTATTCTAGTACATAAACTATAAAGTGGAACATCTTCCTCTTTTGCATTTCAGCTGTAGCGTCGGTTAAAGACGGTTTATTGCTGTGCTACAGCAGACCTCAACACTGTGTGAGGACTAAAGGAATTCCTTCTACTCTAAAACCAAAAAGAGATGTTTTCTGTTCATGTTGGAAAGAGTCCAGTTTGTAAAAGAGGATGTAATGATGCAGGTAAAAAGCAGCTCTCTACGACTCCTCCTGTTTAGACAGCGCCTGCAGACAAACACAAAGACGTTTCAGTGAAACGGACCTTCCTCACCAGCTTCTCCTCAGAAAACACCTCACCTGTTTGAGAAACTGTCGGCCGAAGTAATTAGTGGCCACGTTCTTTAAGCTGGTCTTTGCTCCTACTTTACATTTCACATATCCGTAGAGGTTTGCTCCTTGCAACACCAAACCCATGATGACCAGAGGCTGCGAGGACACAGCGTTACAGGAACACGTCACATATTTTATCATTAGAAACACAAAGTCCGGTGAAAAGGAACATCAACGTCTTACCATCCATTTAATATTAAATGAAAACAATGTGCTAAATGCAGAGATCAACCAGAGGATCGGGCAGACGATCAGTCCCAGCCAAAAGATCCGGGAATCCGAATCGGATACTTGCTTCCCAGTTCCCTGAAGGACACATTCTCACAGTTAGGACATGTGTGGACGCTATGAGGCCTGGAGACAGAAGCAGGAAGCAGCACCTGACCTTCCTGGACTCAAACACCCACTGGCTTCGGCCGTCGTCATCCACCTGGTTCCACCACCGTAAGCCAACCATCAGCCTCCCCGTGATGTTCTGCAAGCGCAGATCAAACCATGATTATCTAAGAACATCGTACTTCACCACAGCCCTGAGTGTGTGGATGTATTTCTGTCCCGTAAGAGGACAGAAGTTCACGCTTCATCTGGAAGTGATGCTCCGTGTCTGCAGCATAAAGACACCTTTGCACAGTTTGGGTTAATCTGGTGCGTCTCTAACAGATATCCCACTTTTCTGACTGGCATCTTATTCTAATTGAGCCTTTTCTGAGTTTTTAAGCTTCTGTTGCTCTAATAATTTTTTCTTTATATATAAAATGAAATGAAATGAATAAAAATACTTTATTGATCTCAGAGGGTTTTTATAAATACATAAATAGTTAATGAAGGGTCTTCACTGTTCTTGTTGGGATGGTGCCGTCCACACAGGAGTCCA
>JBAMHV010000023.1:1196003-1207383 GCA_037177535.1 Pseudomugil gertrudae
GATGTGAACACGCAGCGATGTGAACACGTAGCGATGTGAATACGCAGCGATGTGAACACAGTGATGTGAACACGCAGGGATGTGAACACGCGGCGATGTGAACACGCGGCGATGTGAACACGTGGCGATGTGAACACACAGCGATGTGAACACATAGCGATGTGAACACACAGCGATGTGAACACGTAGCGATGTGAACACGTAGCGATGTGAACACGCAGCGATGTGAACACAGTGATGTGAACACGCAGCGATGTGAACACGCAGCGATGTGAACACATAGCGATGTGAATACGCAGCGATGTGAACACAGTGATGTGAACACGCAGCGATGTGAACACGCGGCGATGTGAACACGCGGCGATGTGAACACGCAGAGATGTGAACTCGTAGCCATGTGAACACGTAGCCATGTGAACACGTAGTGATGTGAACACGTAGCGATGTGAACACAGTGATGTGAACACAGCGATGTGAACAAATGTGCACAACATGTTCATGATGTGATTGAAACAACAAACATCCGAAAAGTTAAAGTAACTTTTTCCAGATTTGGTTTAAACGTTTCTGTTGTCGAGTCTCTGAGACGGACGGACGGAGGGATAAGTGTTCAGAGTCATGACTGCATGTATATGAGTTCATACCAGCATATAAACATAGACTATATAATAAGATGGGTGGAGCATCCGTAACGACACCTGTTCCGGAATCCTCCAGGAAAAAAGCTGGAAACAACATCTGTTCTCATCAGGCCTCCTCTGAGCTGCACTCTCACCTGGAAAATGTTGACATGGATGAACGGCACTGAGAACATGGCTCTGCACACCAACATGCAGAGCAGAGCGCTGAAGGCCGACCTGAACCCGGACACGGTGATGAGCAGCCAGTACTGCGAATACAGGCCCAGCGTCACCATCAGGACCGTCCGAACCACCAGGACCAGGCGATGCCCTCTGAGCTGAGCTGCAGGAGCAGAGAAACCGTCACACGCGTGAGAATCAACTCGCACTGCTGTGCCAAAGACGAGGTAACAGAGCCTCGAGGAGGCGTGGAGGGTCAGAGAACAGTCTCGGCTTATTGCTGATAATCACATTTAATGTAGAAGTATTTGAGTTAGCACGTAAAGGTCCCGTCTCACCGAGGGCCACGAGAGGCGTGATGACCGGAACAGCCAGGGGCGCTACGAACAGGTAGACGGTGCGAGGCAGGAAGGGGATCTTCCACACGCTGGAGTCGCCCAGTCCTACGACGTTAGTGTGGGCGTGATGCAGCTTA
This sequence comes from Pseudomugil gertrudae, assembly GCA_037177535.1. Lineage (NCBI taxonomy): Eukaryota > Metazoa > Chordata > Actinopteri > Atheriniformes > Pseudomugilidae > Pseudomugil > Pseudomugil gertrudae. The sequence continues at coordinate 1,197,279 of JBAMHV010000023.1, forward strand.
ACGTGGCCGTGCACGCCGGCTTGAGCTGAGAAGGAGCCGCAGACCTGAGGGGACACAAGGACAAGCCACCGGGTCTGAAGGGAGTTTTAGAGCTGGAGGAGGGCAAAGGTCAATGAGACCCCACCTGTTCTGAAGAGAACTGGTTTTTCAGGTTAATAAAGGTTATTTCACTTCATTCGTTGTTTCTCAGCCAATCATTTGTCTTTACCTCGGGCCAAGGAGGGACTTGTTGCTATGGTAACCTGACGGAAAGACGTGAAATGACTGGCAGGATTCATGAGCCCAGTATAAATCCAGTAGAAAACCAAACCCGATGTGGGATCACATCACACAGGCAACACAATGCCAAGGAGGAAAGACATCAGAACGCTCTGCCACCCATCGGTTTGGGTTACGAGACCATTTCCACATGATCTGGAGCTCATCGTTCTACAGACAGATCATTCACAAGTAGAGAACATGCCAGTCTGAGTAGACTGGTGTGGACTGGTGGACGCCCGAGTGCGTCCAGATGGTGGTGGACAAACGGACCGTGGAGGACGTCCAGACGGTGGATGGTTGTTTAGCAGAAAACAGCTGGAATAATTTACAAAATGCCCTCAAACTCACAACTTTGTTTCTGAGAATGGATCTTAGTACGGCCCTGCGATGGACTGGCGACCTGTCCAGGGTGTAACCCCACCTCTCGCCCGTTGTAAACTGGAATTGGCTCCAGACCCCCCATGGATGGATGGATGGATCTTAGTCCCACTGGGATTCAGTGGAAAACCATTCTCTACCAGTGTAAGACAGAGAACTTCCATCTTCTACCGCTTGTCCCTGAACGGGGTTGCGGGGTCACTGGAGCCAATCCCATAATAACGTTATTTTACACCTTATTTTGCTCCCTTTTAAACAGATCTGAGAGGTAGGAGCCGCACTCCCTGTGATGGACTGGCAACCAGTGCAGGTGTATAATTACTGGGATCGACTCCCGCCTCCCAGTCAGACCAGAAAGGAGATGTTTGCACAGCAGCATGTTGGGAGAAAGACAGAACTATCAGCACAAATACCTCATTCAAGCTGTTAAGCACGGTGGTGGAGGGATGATGATTTGGGCTGATTCCACAGAACCTGAACACCTTATTGGGATTTAAGGGGCCATGAACTCTTCTTCATGTGAGGCCATCGGTCTGACAGCTAACGCTAAGCAGCAGGTTTACAGCAGAGTGATGAAAGAAATGACCCAGAGTTTATTCAAATAGAAATATAATGTGCTGCTGTCCTTTTATTATAAACCAAGTCGTGTTTGCTCTTATCGGCCAGAGCGCGCTTTGCCTCCGTGTTGTGACTGACAGCCATCGGTTTATTTCTGCACGTCTCACCTCGATGAAGAAGACGGCCCAGAACTTCCCCCAGGCCTGCGACTCGCTCAGCGCCCCGTGGCTGGCCAGATGCGTCCCTTTGACGGTGATGATGGCGTGAGCCACGCCCATCAGGAGCAGGCCCAGTGAAAACCAGAGCAGCTGAGAGGAGGCCAGCAGGAGGAAGGCTGCAAGACAGAGAACAACTTTATTCCTTCTCAGATCTGTTGAGTTATTTATGACTGAAGCAGCTGAGTAAGAGGAGCAGGAAGATCATCTGGGAGAATGAAACCTTATCCAGAGCTGAAGGCTACTGTGGATCTCACGCTGTTTCCAGCTCGGTATCTGCATTAAGATAAAAAGCAACGTTGATAACAATAATCATTCGTCTGAGGTCAAGATGACACTTTGCATTGAATCTGGAGTTTCACCTTCAGCTGAGCTGTTTGTAGAAGATACTCTCTGAAACCATGGCAACGTCCCGGTCAGCATTTAGTCAACTTTTCTGTGTGTGTAAGAAACCTCCGGACTTTCCTTCCCCTGCTGGCTGACACATTCTCTCCCTAACCCACTAAAACTCTGCTAATATCATGAGCTCGTGTTTGAAATCCGGTGGTCGGTGCTGCCCGGTACCTCCTCGGCCTCGTTCCGGCTTTTTCAGCTCAGACACGACTTTTCCCACCGCTGCAGGTACAGAGTCTCCAGCTGATAATGAACCTGCTGCCCACCTAAAAGCTGTCAGACCAGAGATAAATGTTTGATACGTGCACATCTTTATTTAACTCAGCTTTAGGTAAACCACACACTGATGGCACAGCCCGGTGCAGAGAACGGTCCCTCTCTGCTGGGTCTCAGCTCTGACGCCTGGCACCATTAAAGCTGGTAACCATAGCAACCACAGACTGCTAGCTATGCAACGGGTCTCCAGCTTTCTGAACTTCTAAAAGTTTTTCTTTGGAAATCTTTTTAAATTACTTCCAGTCCAGTTGTTTTTCCTCTTTTTAAGGAGAATTAGCTTTGCTAATCCTCTTAACTCGGACCGGTGAGTCTTTCAAGCATGAAAAGGGTCCAAACTGAAGGGACGTCCTCTTAGCAAAGAACCAATGTCAAACTGGAACTTCAGGCACTTTCTTACTGGTAGGAAAGGAAAACATGGAGAAAAGCTGAGGACTGTCACATGACACGAGACCAGAACTGAAGATCAGAGGGAACAGAGATGGAGGGACGGGTCCTCCTCAGTGTGGGAACATCTGGAAAAACTACCTGGCCACCTCCTGAAGACGACTCATGAGAAGAAACAGGATCTCATTGTTACGCTCGATGGCTTCAGAATAACCCGGTACCTGGACTGGTACAGAAACAACTGGTTTTACTGTATTTCATAGACCAGATAAAACCAGTTACAGATATGGGAGCATGAAAGAAATTTAACCTCGACTCTGAGTTTCTTATGTAGACAAACAAAGTGTTTAAACAAAAAAACAAAGCAGATTATCTGTGATTATTCTAATCATTTAATCTGGAGCGTGCTGCTTTACCGCTGCAGAGGGAAGTGGTGATGTTAGGAAGTTATTTACCAGGCAGCAGACTGAGGAACGCTGCAGCCAGGATGCTGCAGTCCACACCTCTCCTCTCCCACCAGCTGCTCTCCTTCACCATCTTCTGCACCAACCTGGTCAGCTCCATCATCAGGGACTCCTTCTCCACCTCTTCCTTCCCATCTGAATCCCCCCTGCTCCTCATCAACATCCCCCCAGCATCCTCCCTCCACTCCGCTGGTACGCTCTGCATGTTGAGGAGCAGCTCGGGACAGTTGTGTCGCGGTGAAGCAGCCTCAGCACAAAGTCCACAGGTCAAAGTCAACAGTGGAAAAGTGGCTGTTTCACCGGGATCATTGTCAGAGAAGCCCAGCCTCTTCCTGCTGCATGAAAAGCCTCCAGGACCCTCTTCTCCTACTTCCTCCTCCTCATCTCTGCCGTCCAATCAGCTGACTCCTTGTGCCGGCCGGCAGAGGTGGATTTTATTGTGCCACAACGTGAACATGTGAGGCAGCAATGAGATGGGCTCCTCAGAGCTCTCTGGTGTCTCATGCATTCTGCATGCTGCTCACCCCCCCTTCTGTTCCTCGCTCTGTGTGTGGCCTCCCCCTTCCTCCTCCCCCCTCCCCTTGCATCTCTGTAACCTTGGTGAATGTCCTGGGAACAGAGACGGAGAGAGGACGGGTTAGCAGAGGCTGTTTGGGTGCTTTTTCTCTCCTGCATGGGAAGGAGAAGCCAGTGATGTTTAGGCCTGAGTTCTGGCTTCAGGCCATGCTGACTGCAGCGTGCTCTTTAAAAGATGCACCGTGAGGGGTTTTGTTTTAGTCAATAAGACAGCAGATACTGCAGAGAGGAACATAAGAGCACCAGACAGCCTGGCAGCTCCACTTACAGCTGTAACTGCAGCATTAATCGTCTGTCTGCGTCCCGGACCCGGCAAAGACACCTACTAAACAGGGATGAATGGAAAATATGTAAAAACTGCACCTTTTAATGGATTTATGTCCATTTTAGTTCACAATAAACTGGATATTTCTGGATCTGGAGTGATGGATAAAACAAGTAAAAACAAACGCTGCTTGTTTTTTACCAAAACAATTAATGTGATTAACCAGAATGTCATCATCGCTCTCAGAAGAGTTAAGAAACAATTATTTTCATGGCCCTTCAGTAACACAATTATCCCCCAAAAATACAGAAAATAAAAAAACATGCAAATAAAGAGCAAAAATAATGTTACAAAGAGACAAAAGAACCTCAGAAAAGCCACAAAGTGACAAAAATTAAAAGAAAAACTAAAGATCTGATTAAAATTCAGACACTTTTAATCAGAAAAAGACTCAAAAATGTGTCAGAACCAGAAATTTGCTATAAAATAACACAAACTAAACAAACAAAAAAGGAAAAGAGAAACGAGAAATTCCAGGAATCACTGAGCGATACAAGACTGTGCAAAACACCCACAGATGACCTGGCTGACATTAATCCTGCAATCGTTCAGAAAAGAAAGGAACAAAACACAAAGATAAGTGTGTTTCATCACAGAACAGACAAGGTTCAGGAAAACACAGAAATGCTGAAAAGCAAAGCCTGAAATACAAAGTGGAAAAGAGTCTTAAGACACAAAGCAGCTGCAAAACAAAGGAAACGATACAGAGAGAGAAAAGTAAGAACTGGGGGAGCAAAGAGGACCCCTTCAACCCTGCAAACACATGGAACAGCACCACTCACAGGCTGCGAGCAGTCCTACAGAAAGCACACAAACACACACTGAACTGTTTCATTTCACTTTAATAACGATGCCTGTGTGAAAAGCTTCAGCTGATCCATACAAAAACATACATGTGAACATTCATGCACAGTCACACAGTTCAGCTGTGGACAAGCAGTGAAACAGGACCCGATGTGGAGCAACCTGAGATAGCAGCGTTATGTAACACACACCCATGTAACCCCGCCGTGACACCTTGCCGTTCATCCATCACAGCACATATCTACGGTCAACGTATGAAAACTGTACAATGCAGGAACAAGTTTACAACACGCACATTTAACACGGTTACACGAGCATCAGGGAAACCTTTCTGCATGTGGAGAAGCTTTACAACAATTCCCCTCAGTTACAGGACATTTCAGGTGCTGCAACAGACATTTCATGCTAAATGTGAGCTCGTTTGCAGCAACGTGTGTAAAACGTTGTTCCAGAAGGATCTGAGACATCTGGGAAGTCTGTGAAGGATTCAGGATGAGGTTCTGCATCGTCTTACTGAAATCTGCAAGGTCTCCCCTGTAAGACATGTGGTAGCTCCAAGATGTGGAAGCTTCCCACACCATCGGCACTAATACCGCCCCATCCCATCAGAGATACGATGCCCCGTCTCCTCTCCAGTCTGCAGGACGCGCCGTCCATGCTCATACTCATCAAACGCTCCTCCAGATGTTCCAGATGTTGTGATCACTTTGTCAGCTTTGTGATGCTCCTGCTGCTGCCACTGATTTAAAAAGGCAAAATGTCCCAAAGCAGCCTCTGATATGTTTACTGGGAATAAAATCTGGTTTCATGAACTGGTTTGTTTACACCAGTGGACCCAGCAGGTTTTTGGGAAGCTGCTTCTACTTAAATCCATCCTCTCTGCTGGGGAAGACCTCCACATGGAACCAGAGTAATATTCTCACATGGAGGAGACTAAACTTGTAGCAGCATTGTGGCTCGTGGAGCTCTGGCTCGGCTCCCTGTGTAGGTCTTAGTTACACCAACCTGCCACTAGATGGCGCTGTTCACCAGTAAAAATAACCTGTTTGGTTTACTGGAGCATTTTAACACACAGGTGAAAAGTTTGGATACAATTTCCTGTTAGATTTAATGTGACTACGAGATAGTGGCTGGTAATGCATGTTTGTGTTTGGGTGTTTCTGTTTAACATTTTTAGTTTAGACTTTAAAAAAAACGAATAAAAATGACGAGTTTGCTCATAAATTCCCTGTTTGGTAAAAAAAAATCAAAGACAGTCCACATCCTGCTCCAGGTCCCACCGTGGTGCAGGATGCTTAAAGACAGGTTAAGGAGAGAGTAGTAGTATGAAAACTGAGGTCAAAGGTCAGTGTCTTCAATCGTCTCTGCTTCTTCTAAAGTGTCCAGACGTCTCTTGCAGGCATCTAGTAGTTTTTTTCTGGGGCCTAAAGGGATGTGGATGCTGGCGAGGTCCCGATCTGAACAAAGCAACAGAGCATCCAGGTCGATCTTCTCCCTCCTGAGGATGGGCATGAACTCCCCGAGGCTCTGAGAGGCCAAAAAGGTCTCCAGGGGATTGTCCTCCGGCTCCAGGTCCTCATCCAAGCCAATGTCGGCCTCCTCCCAGGGCAGCTCCTGCAGGTTTCTCTCCTGCAGGCTCAAAGCGCTGCCAATGCTGTCCTCGTCAAGGCTGGGGGAGCGCGGAGGTAACTGTCCGCGCAAACGGATGTTTGGCGCTCGACCCGCTGGTTCACTCCCAACAACACTTCCTTCATCCCGACCACCGATCCCAAACATGCCTCCGCTCATATAGTTCCTCCTGAACACCATGGTGCCCAGCCCCGGGCGGGTGAACAGGGAATCGCGGCCGGAGTCGGCGCTGATCTCTGAATACGCGGCTTCGTAGAGTCCTGGGTCGCTCATGGCACGGGAGACGGTCTCATCGTCATTTTCACGGGGGAACATGTCTCGGATGTTGAGGCGGGACCGGTCCTTGGGGTTGGCATAGGTGCCTTGTTTGAGGAACATGACGTCGTTGCCGAGCTGCAGGCCAGACAGTGAACGCACACTTTTCCTCCCGTCCTCGTAGATCTTGAACGTTCCATCAACCTGTTTCTTCTTCTCCAGCTTCTTCTGTATCTTGGCCTTGCCCTTGGCAGTCGACTGCAGGGTGGCCTGAGAAGAAAAGACTATTTAGAACCTGAAAGTGGGTAAAGTTTCTTTTACACATTCATTATATGCTCTACTTTGTTTTCCAGGCTAGCTTCTGCTCCATCAGACATGCACACTGAAGTCAGAGAGCAAACACCTGATCATTCCCTGCAGCCATCTTTTCTTCTCCTGCCTTTAATCTGGAAAGCTTCTCCATGAAGCCAGGAGCATTTCAGAGGGTAAAAATCCTTCCACCCTACCTGCGAGTATGGCATGCCGGACATGCCGCTGTGGAACTTCCGGCTCAGTGTGCTGCTGCTGGTGTAGCTGGAAAAGCTGATAGCATCCAGGTTGTCGAAAGCCACGGACTCTTTGGTGAACTTCTTCTCCATCCGTTCATGGTGCCTCTTCTGGAGCTTCTCGCAGTCTCTGATCCTGCGCTCGGCGGCGCGAAACGCCCGGTCTTTCAGCTTGCTGACCAGCTTTGGGTTGATGGTGATCTGCTTGGCGGCGACAGAGTCCAGGTAGCGGACGCAGTCCATGTGGCCCTTGGTGGCGGCCATGTCCAGCGGTGTGTGGTAGTCGTTGTCCAGACACCATGAGTTGGCACCGAAAGCCACCAGGAAGGACAGGCAGTTGTGGTGGCCGTTGGCAGCTGCCAGGTGAAGCGGCGTGTTTCCCCAGATGTCGCATTTGTCTGGATCCCCTCTGAGAGACACAAGAGACAACTCGTTAAGTTCATTTGAACCAAAGTATCTATTATTATTAATAATATTTATTATATTTTATTATTATTACTATTATTGTTATTATTAATAATAATGAATAATAATTATTATTATTATCATTATTATTCATATAATTATTTATTATTACTATTACTATTATTGTTGTTATTATTGTTATTTATTATTATTATTATTTAAATCAGGTGTGTTGCAGCAGGGAAACTTCCAGACCCTCCAGGACCCGGACTGTTTTACTGGATTATTAGAAACACATTTCACACTTTCGGTTTTAGGACCATCCATCCATTTTCTACCGCTTGTTCCCAGAGCGGGGTCGCGGGGGGGCTGGACCCTATCCCAGCTGTCAACGGGCGAAAGGCGGGGTACACCCTGGACAGGTCGCCAGTCCATCCAGGGCCAACACAGATAGACAAACAACCATGCACACACCCATTCACTCCTATGGGCGTTTTAGGACTAATAATCTTCTAATCAACTATTTCAGATCAAACACAATGAAGAAACAATCAGAGGGATGGCGGCCATCTTTGTCCAGTTCGGTGGCGGTCCAATGAAACTTCTGTTTCAGTCTGCATCACCGTCACACTCTGACTCCTCCTCATTCTGTGAAGAACCGTGTTAATAGCTTGAAATGAGTCTCTGCTCTTCCTGTCCACACACACACACACACACGCACACACACACACACACACCACACACACACACACACGCACACACACACACACACACCACACACACACACACACACCACACACACACACACACACACACACACACACACACCACACACACACACACCACACACACACACGCACACACACACACACACGGCTTGGTCCTGATCAATAATGGAAACTGCAGGTTAAAGAAGACAGTGACGATGTTGCATTATTCATCCCACACAGACACCCAGCAACACTGTTAGCACCCATCAGGGTGACCTTCATCATGACCAGCCCAGACCCACCCCCCCCCCACCGCGTGATGCAGACGTGATGTCAGGAATCAGAGCATCAAACGACAGAAATTCGGCTTCTGTTTGTTTCAGCTTCGCTCAAAAGGTAAACTGTTAATCAGATCTTGTTCCCAGGATCAGACTGGAGCCGCTGTAGTAACACGAAGGATGAATCACACCGGAGTAACACGGTAACCGGACCTGAAGCTAAAAGCTGGAAGTGACACAAACAACAACAACGAGTCTGTTTACAGGAACACGACGAGCCTTCAGGTTGCTTCAGGCTGCTGCGTCGACCTTTGACCTTCATTACAGACCCTGGAGATTTTTTCCAACAATAAACGATTTAGAAAATATTCCTAATTTATTTTCCATAAAACGAGCAGATTTATTTTAAGAAGTGTCAGCATGAAAGCAGAATGATGGTCTGGGCGATTTGTCTTTATCCACAAGAACTTAACAAAGATCCTCGTTATAATCTGAATTTGTTGTTTGTTTGTTTATTTTGAATGTTTGTCTTACAGATTTTGAATAGTTTTGCTGGATTTCACCAGACAGGATAAAGTAAACAGAGTGAGACAGAAACACACCTGTCAGGTTTCATCCCTGGTTCTGGGTTTTTCCTTGTTTTCTTACATTATTATTTTAGTGGTTTTGGTTATTTACTAATTCTTCTGTTTTTCCAGGTGTCTCGTCTTGCCCTCCCTCATGTTTCTTCCCCTCCTATCAGCCTCCTGATCATGTGTTTCACCTGTGTCTCCTCCTCCCTGTGTATTTAGTTTGCTGGCTCCCTGTGTTTCCTGCCAGAGCGTTTTGCTGTTTTCATGCTCATTTCCAGTGTTTCTTGAAATAAAAATGATTTTTTTGTGAATCGCCATTCCGCGAGTGTGTCCGTCCCTTCACGGCCCTGACAACACCACACAGAAAACAAACAACCCAACAACAGAAGCTGGATCACCACACAGGACCCAGACACCTAACTATGACCATAAATAAATAAAAACCTGAATCCAAACATCTTAATAGAATGAAGAGTAAACCGCGTGTAACCCACAAACAAAGCAGGTCATCTTATTAGAAACATCCTCATTGTCCTGTTTGATCCCAGATTGAATGTGAGGTGATAAAGGAATGCTGCGCTTGTTCCAGTCAGCTGTTTCAGCTGAAGGACATGAAAAAGAGAGTCTGCAGCTCACTGATACAGCTGTTTCCCAGTTCTTCATCACTGCAAAGGAGCCGGTAGACAGTCTAAAGACAGAGACCTGATCAGAATCACCAACATGTAGTGATCATTTCATTCCCACAGATTATGATGCTGTCCGTCAAAGGTCTGTACAGATATCACGTCTGTAATAACATTCCCCACCAGAGAGACTCTATAAAGCTACCGGTGATGTCAGCTGGACATGTGGCTGAAACATTTTATCACCATGTAGTTCTATTCTATTCTATTCTACAGGCATTTATCAGACGCTTTTATCCAAAGCGACGTACATCAGAGAATAAAACAGCACAAGCATGAAATCAAACAACGAGGAACATCATAGATAAGAGCTGGTTGGACACAGACGTTGTCCTGTAGGACACAGACGTTGTCCTGTAGGACACAGACGTTGTCCTGTAGGACACAGACGTTG
>JBAMHV010000023.1:1242465-1261274 GCA_037177535.1 Pseudomugil gertrudae
TTTTGCAGGGTTTTGTGCATCTATGTGCATCATGTTTTGCCTCCTTTTGCAGGGTTTTGTGCATCTATGTGCATCATTTTTGGTTTGTTTCTTTGTTTCTGGCTTAGCAGATACGGTCAGTGGTTATTACAGTTTTTGGAGCTATTCTGACACCATGAGGTTATTTTCCAGAACTAAAAACACCCAAAAATCACATGAATAGAAAGAAATCAGCAGATTAAATTTCTGTTATTTTGCTGAAATTTTGCATTAAAACCGGCCTCATAAAAGCCACATTCCGCCATTTTTACTCCATCATGATCACATGAGCACGTCTCCTTCCTCCTGGTGCTTTTCAGGGTTCACCTGGAGAGCGGGTTCGCCTTCAGCCCCCCGCAGCCCACCGTGCGTCCCACCAGAACAGAAGTGTGTTCCTTTGTCAAGGATGAAAACACGGCATCGGGTGCGGTGGGGGTCCTGACCTACGAGCTGTTCGAAACACAGAACCGGTACTGCAACGAGCTGATGGCGGTCATGTTCTCCGTGCCCTTTGACTACAACTTCTACAGGAACTGGCTGGGGGTGGGCATCTTCGACCACACCAGAGCCTGCGATGGGAAGCTGTTCGACTTCATGTACAACAGCAAGGATTTCACCAACTTTGTGCGGCACCAGGCCGATGGGTCCGGCGTGGCGTACCAAGGCCGGGCGCTGGACCTGAGGGCCTGCATGTCTGATGAGGGCAAAGCCATTATTAAACTGGAGGTGTGTGACAGGATGGGCAGATGAGCTGGGTGTGATAAGCTTAGAGGAATAAACGAGTTAATTTGTCACATTTGGTGCTTAAAGTGAATAAAAATTAAATCAATGTCTTTGATTTTTAAACTTTTAATATAAGGAGAAAATATTACACAATGTCTGCAAGTACACTTCATATTTAGCATTAAAGGTACAGAAGTTTAGGTTTGGCTGATTATTTCTCCTCTTTAAAAATACCAACAGGTGCTGATTTTAATAAAGTTTTATTAGCTTTACAACATGTCAGGATGGTGTGTTTGCAGAAGTAACAACAGCTAAACGTCCTGTCCCAGTTCTTCCAGCTTTCAGTGTTTTCAGCTCCTCGCTGGATCAGGTGATTAAAAAAAACATTTTTCATTATAATCAGGGATCACAGCAGATCCAGATCTGTGCAACACCATGGTATTCTGGTCGGGTCACGTTTACACGCCCCGTTCCTCATTCAGGACTCGTTTAATGTGGTTGGGTTGGTCACGATGGCAGCATTCTCATGTTTATCTGCTCCAACACACCTGACTCACAGAAGAGTTTTGCATGATGGTTCATTTGAGTGAAACATGTTGGAGCAGGGAAACACTGAAAACCTGCAGGTTTATGATGGAGCGGAGGGGTTTGGGTTGAGATCTGTCTGCAAACACTCTGATCCAGAGAAGCGTTTTAACACCAGGTTCTGAACGTCATGCCCGTTTACGTCCCAAACAGAAGTCAGTCATGAAGTCGGAGATTATTGTAGGACATAAAGAAGAAACCATCCACACATTTAGCTTCAGCTCATTCTGCAGAAACATGGTGCTCCATGGACACGACAAGCTGCAAACAGGAAATGATGAAAGAGAAGAAACAGCTGATTAAACACTTTAATATGTCTGAATAATTTTATACAGACGTTCATCATTTTGTTAATGAGCCTTCAGGAAAAGTTCTCCAGACTTCTAAACTTTCATAATACAAGATGGAGTCACTAAAACAGGGACAGTGTGAACAAAGTAAAGAGGAGTTATTGTACGTGGTAGTTAAAGGACTTTCCAAAGCTCTTTTCTGGATGTTGACTGCTCTGAAAATATCAGTCTGGTTCTGCAGAATCAGAACAAAGCGATTCAGACCATGACGAGAGCAGAGACGTCTACACACACGAAGCGTTCAATGTAACACCTCTGAATCATTTCTGATGCTTATAATTATGTTTCACTGCTGTTAGATTTAAATCTTGTCCTTTGCTTTGTCTTTTTGTTTGGACCTAAGGTAGACAAGCTCCTCCCACTAATGGATCCTTTTAACAATAAACAGATTGGTGCAGCAGAAACATGAGAAGTACATTTTTAAAATAGAAATTATTAAAAATGATGTAATTTTATCTGCATTTGTTTGGAAAAGCTGAGAAAGTTTCCCTGAAATGGGAAAATGACCTTTAACACGATGTTTTCGTGCGGCTAAAATCAACTTTGTGTTAAATAAATTTGCCATGTTGAATTTAACTGGAAGATTACTCCTGAATAAAAGTACGATCAGGCTGCAGGCTTTGCAAGTTTGTCTCAACTCAGACAAAAGAAATAACTGACTCAGAAGGTACGATAAGACTCTGCAAACTGGTTTGTTATTGGTTACACCCTCTGTCTCATGTGGTGAAGATGGGACACGAGGTGAGAGATGGGGAGTGACGGGCTGGATGTGTGCTGTAGGTGGAGTCTCATAATCCCACACAAGACTCACCTGAAGATTAAACCCAGTGTTTGAGTCCCGTCACTGCCTGAGCGAGTCACAGAAAAGGTAAGCTGCTTCTGTCCTGCTGTGTGTTCACAGAGACGTAGTTTTTATTAACAGCAGTTTGATCTGCAGGTAAAAGCAACAAGATGAGCGAATCAGCCGAATCTTTAGCTGCAAGCCTGAAAGCCAGAAGAAGCGTCACCATTGAGATCACCAACCTCACCAGTAACTATGTCCTGGCTAACCCCAAGTAAGTGCAAAGTGAAATCAGGATGAAATTCCTTCACCCTAAAAATAGGATGTAAAATACCTAAAAAGGATGATTTTCCTTTGGCTCGATAAGAGTTTTCCTGGAGAGCGGCAGCTGCCACAGTCCTCCTCAACCCACCGTGCGACACCTGAAGACTGAAGTCTGTAACTTTGGTAAGATCAGCTCTAAAGCTACAGGTGCAGTGGGCGTCCTCACATACGAGCTGTGTGACAGGCAAAGCAACCGCGCTAAAGAGACACTAGCCATCATGTTCTCTGTGCCCTACGACTACAACATGTACAAAAACTGGCTGGGTTTGGGGATCTACGACCAGGGCAAAGAGTGCAACAAGAGTCTGTATGAAGAGATGTACTACAACAAGGAGCAGAAGGGCTTTATGCGGGAGGAGGTCAAAGGCTGCGGGCTCACCTTTGAGGGCAGCAGCCTGGACATCAAGGCCACCATGTCCCCCATGGGCAGGGCCATCATGAAGGTGGAGGTGTGGGACAAGCTCTTTGTTCCCATTATGCAACGGCCTTACTGAGCTCTTCACTCAGTTTTTATTGAATGAAACTTTCTGCTGTGAGAAACATCTGGTCATGCAATAAATCCAGAATGAGTTAAGACGTGTGTCATGAGTCGTGTCTGGGTGGTCCACGCTCATCGTAATGCACAAATCTTTGTGTGTGTCTGCAGGGGCGTGTTTAGAACTGCTTTGTCAGGGGCCCCTGCCCCTCCGGTTCTATCAGGGTTTATACTGGCTGTTTAGCTGCACTGATGTTTACTTTTTATACATGTTTATACAAATATCATGTTGCTCTGCATCAAAGTGCAGGACAACGTACTGAGGAGCATTGATGGATAGATTAAAATATAGAGATTATAATAATAAATTAATTTAATTTTAAAATGCATTTCCTTCTCATGAGTCTGGAAATTATTAGTTTTTTTTTTCATAAATTAAAAAAACATATCCATCCTCTTTTTGCAAAAGATTTTTGTTTTTTTCTTTCTGTTAAAAACTCAAATAGAAATAAAACACATTTCCAATAACAAATATTTATTCAAACACTTATGTTACTTTTTTTCAAAATGTTGTTTGTGCCATAAACAAGTTTTATTAATTTATTTAATCACAACAGCATAAAAAACGTATTGTTCACATTTTATTTGTACTTTGTGCTGGTTCATAGGTGTGTGTGTGTGTGTGTGTGTGGGTGTGTGTGTGTGTGTGTGGGTGTGGGTGTGTGTGTGTGTGTGTGTGTGTGTGTGTGTGTGTGTGTGTGTGTGTGTGTGTGTCAGGAGGATCCACATACACAATACCTCTTAATATCAGTCAACATTAATGTGCAAAACGTTTCCACTCAAAACTCGTGTACATGAAATATACGTGTGTGTTATATTTATTTTAAATAGTTTCTAAAACATCTGTACACATCTTATACAACATTATGTAAGTACAGACACTAAATATGAGAAAAAGGTTTGATTCAGACGGAGCAGATAAAATCTGTGTGTCAGCCATGTGAACGTAGTTCTTATGATAAAAATGTTTTTATGAATCTATTCATGGAGGGTAGAGCTGCTTACGCTGCTTCATGTGTTAAAATGATTTCTTTCTTGTTTTCTGGTTCTTCCTTACAAGCTTTAACACGTAGAGGTTCAGAGAGAGAGTTAAAATGAGATAAAATGGATTCTCAGACCACTGGATCAACCTTCTGGCTTCCTGCACCTGGTTCACATCATCTTCCATCCCAAAAAAAACCCAAACATCATGTTTTCTTGTCAAACCCAAGCTGTTGGTCTGAAAATGCACTTTGAGGTTTACACATATAACAGCTGAGTCTGGAGATGCTCGGGTCAATAAGGTCGGCTACAGTTATGCTGAAAGGTTTCAGAGGTTCAGGAGGAAATAATGTGAGCACACAAACAGGAAGAAATTAGTTTCATTTAAGTTTTTATTTATTGATCTTTTTAAGCAAACTTTCATACAAATGATCCAATTTTACTTTTATCTGTAAAAGTTTTATTCTAAAGAAGCTGAACTTTGACCCAGTTATGTGGTGGAATATTTAATAAATAATTAATAATAAAAATGTTTCTATCAATGAGAAGCCGCTTAAAAAAGTATCAACACCAATGTAGTATAAAACTGTATATTCCCATTTAAAACCAGCATTCCCAGTAAAAGCTGCATTAGACACACAACTTTGTGATCATTTAAAATCAGTCTTCAGTGCTGGTGATGCTTTAAGTCAGCGGTGCTAAAAGTTCAGCAGGTTTTCATGTATTCAGGTTACATGGATCCAACAGCCAATCAGGCTCTGATTCCTTCAGTCAGCTGTGTTGGAGCAGCGATACATGGAAAACCTGCGTGTCCCTGTTTCCACCGATGCAGCCACCAAGCAGCTGCATGTGCTGCACAAGCACACCACCTACTGGTTCCACTCATCCCCTCTGTGTCTAACTGATCCAACATGTTTTCCTCTGATCAACGTCTTTGATTGCTAAACGAGAACTTTGCTATTTGCATAATATTATTAAACCAGAGAAACCTGAGTGAAGCTAGCTGCTTAAACCTTCTCGGTTAAGGTGACTGCTGCATGCAGAGGGAGTTAGTCTGGAAACCAGCACAGCTCCCAGTCACTAATTCACAAACTGAATGGATTTTATTCTGTATGTTTATTTTTTTAATTCTGTCTATGTGGTGGGTTTTTCCAGCTTCCAGCAGCACAAAGACGTGTAAGTTGGGCTGATTTTAGCTGTAAATTCATGCTGGATGGACTGGGACCAGCTCCAGCCCCCTCACAACTCTACATTTAAATCCATCACAAGAAAATAAATATCACAGGAAAACGGAGTTAAAAGCATGCCAGCGTGTAGCAAACAGGACATATATGATCTGTTTTTAAGCCTCACAGATACTCATATTGTCTGATAAGTATCTTCTAAACGTGATCTGATAACACAGATGATACTAAAAAACCTGGAGCTCTGAAAGGAGATTGATCTGAAGAATGAATTCAATCATGTTAAGACTCTTTATTTTGGCCTTTTCACAGCTCTGAATATATTCCACCAACACACACATCATCCTCCTGACCGTTTTCCAGCCTTATGATGATCCATTTAGTGCATCATCCTCTCACATCGGACCTTCTGCTTCACACTCCTGAACTCTGGGAGATTTAATGTGTTCTGTATCGGGACATGATCACATATAAAACCTTGTACTTGAGCGTTTTTACTTCTCAGAAACAGGTGGAGTTTATTTGTTCCAGTTAGACTCAGGTAGGCCACACGGGCTTGTCTGACTCCAGTTTAAGTGAGACTGGGTTAGTTCTAGTTTAACCCAACCAGGTTGTTTCTGCCTGTAAGCCTACCTTCAGATTGCTGGAAGACCTTCTAATGTGTCTAAGAAGTCTTGTTCTGCTGGTTTCCTTACAGAAAAGCTGGATTAAAGCTCAGTCTGATCCGGCACACTGCTCATAAAAAACACTGACCACTGTGCTGAATCTGTCCTTCAGGTACATCTGCAGCGTCTCCAGCGGCATCTGTCTCACATCAAAGCCCCTGAACTGCTTCTTGGCCGTCTTATCGATCGGCACGATCTCCTCGGTGCTGTTGGGGTCGTTGCGTCCGATGGCAGCAAACGTAGGAAACGTATGTTTCAGGTTGTCAGGAAGGCTTTGGTTGTAGTCTGGGCAGCAGTAGGCGGACCACATGTACTCTGGCACCGCCACGCGGTGATTCTTGAGCCAGGGCTCGGCGCTGCGGTACGGGATGATCCCGGTCACTATGTAGGCCTCTTTCAGACAGTAGGCTGCTAAGGTCTTGTTAACGGTCTGCTCCAGCGTCTCCCATGGCCCGTCGTTGGAGCCCGCTTTCTGGGGAACCACGTTTGTGAGGGTGAAGGTGGAGGAGCGGCATTCATGGGTACTATGGTGAAGGCTGGGGTTCAAATGGCCGCGGGAGTAGGTGGAGTTGATGTAGTCCAGCTGTACTCCCTGGCTTTCCACCACGTTCTGGTCCAGGGGGCCCGGCGGGAAGGGAATCATGTTGCCATCAGCTCCTGGATAGGCTAACTGTTGATGAGCCGGAGAAGGAAAGCAGAAAGTTGTATTAGAATCAGTTTCTAAAGCTGTGTATTAAAGCCCGTTTCAGGCCCCAGACAGGCCGCAGTGGGCCCCAGACAGGGCCCAGTGGGCCCCAGACAGGTCCCAGTGGGCCCCAGCAGCAGGCCCCAGAGGGCCCCAGACAGGCCCCAGTGGGCCCCAGACAGGCCCCAGCGAGCCCCAGGCAGGCCCCAGCGGGCCCCAGTCAGGCCCCAGCGGGCCCCAGACAGGCCCCAGTGGGCCCCAGACAGGCCCCAGTGGGCCCCAGACAGGCCTCAGCGGGCCCCAGACAGGCCCCAGCGGGCCCCAGACAGGCCCCAGTGGGCCCCAGACAGGCCTCAGCGGGCCCCAGACAGGCCCCAGCAGGCCCCAGTGGGCCCCAGACAGGCCCCAGTGGGCCCCAGGCAGGCCCCAGTGGGCCCCAGACAGGCCTCAGCGGGCCCCAGACAGGCCTCAGCGGGCCCCAGACAGGCCCCAGCAGGCCCCAGTGGGCCCCAGACAGGCCCCAGACAGATCCCAGACAGATCCCAGAGTGGCAACCACTGACCCCACCATTATGATATTGACTTAATGGTCCTGAACCATCACCGTCCTTCATCTGTTGCAATGAGGCTTATTAATTTCTATCATGGTTTTAGGATGTTAATCAAGTTTGGCTGTCAAGAGGAACCTCGCCTGCAGGTTAATGTGAAAGTCACGTGGTTCATGAAGCTGCCGATAGTTCCGCCATTGACGCGGTTTATTGGTGTTTTGTAAGCATTTTCTCTGGTAAGTTGCTGAAAGTGCGACATTTCTTGGCATTGTGAGGTATAAGCTGAATATTCAACAAGAATTTAGGTCAGCTGTGGTATTTTATTTGGTTAGTTTTAGTTATTTAGTTCTGTAACTTAAAAGCTAATGCTAATTTAGCTAACAGGAGCCGCTTCTCGCTTATTTATTGAAGTTATTTGCAGTATTTTATTTTCATACAAAGACTTCTGTTGAATTGTATTTACTGATGTGCTTACAGTCTCTTTTGTAGAAACATATAATTTGTATCAACTTGCTTTGTACCAGTAGATTGATGGGATGCTAACGTAGCAGCTGGGCTAGCTGCATTAGCGACAGGAAACAACATGGAGGATACTAGAAACATAACGGGTACGTCCTGCTGCATCTATGAGTTGTTCACCTTTGTTTTATCAGTTCGATAATAGTTACATGTACAGCTGCATGTTTTGTGTTGACAAATAATGACTGAGTTACTTCAGTTCTGCCACTGCTTGTGTGAGGAAACAGCTGATGTGCACGCTCACCCCGGGAATTGACCAATCAGAGGCGGTTGTTTACATTCTTGTTGGCTTACCATTTTCTACACATGTGGGCTCTCCATGTTGTATCAGAGAGTATTATATAGCTTCCAGAACAAACTCAGGGGCTGTGATGAGTCCATGTCCGTCCGACCCTGCGGTGGAAGCCAGCGGAGGAGAGGGGCGACTGGAGAGGGGCAGCTGGAGAGGGGCGACTGGAGAGGGGCAGCTGTTCCTCTGGGATCCGTGGGGAATAAAAATCTCATGCAAGAGTTTTCCCAGATGGATGGAAATCTCCTGATGAATAAAAATTAGTATACGGACACATACAAACGTAGTTTTATGGGGACACGGGGGACATGTCCCCTGTACTTTTTACTTTTTATTTCCATTAATGTGTTTATTCTACATTAGTTTAACAGCAGATTTTATTTTCATTTGCTTTGGTGTAAACTCTCTTTTTTTTGCATGAATTTTGATTTATGTGTGCTGCATGAAAAGGGCTTTATAAATAAAGTTTGGTTTTGTATCTTCTAACAGAAACGGATTAAACCTGCATAAGAGCTCGCTGTTAAAATCTGTTCTTCTCAGCATCATCAACATAACTTCCTTACAGAGGGTGTTGTTGTGAACCAAATGAAATCCTGCTTCATGATTATTGTTTTCCTCCTTTTGATGCCTGAAGAAGAACAAATAGGCTATGAAACGTCTTTACGGTGTGCGAGCCTCCATCTTTTGTTTCGGTAGATTTTGCTAATTTGAGCTCTAATCATTGTAAGAGGTTGAATACTTTTTTTGCCTCATTTTATCCCATTTTAGCACCACTTCATGTTTCCCTGTTAAATCTGGACCAGAATGAAATCCTTTTAACGTGCATTGAGATGTTTTTAACATCTTTTAGCTTGATATAAGTAAATCTGCATTAAAATAAAAGACTCTTTTAAAGAAAACGAGGCCACTCTGAGCTCATGCAGCTTATTTTTGTGATATAGTTTCTCTGAAACAGACTTCCTGGTAAAGCAGCAAACAAACCCTGACATCACTCAGTTTCACTTCCTCCTCCTCCTCTAACTTCTTTCATCAGCACTTTCTCACTATAATCTTTCATTTAACTCACTTTTTTTTTCTTTTAAAGTATCTTATGTTTAATTTTGAGACCAATGTAATAAAATCTGAGCCAGTCATTGTGTTGAACCATCACCGGTGCTGGATTGTGACCCTGCAGGCCATGTAAACACCACATGTATGATCTACAAACAGCTCAGTTCTGCTTCTTTCTTTCTTTTTTTGGGTGGGGGGTGTTAGGGTCAGTTTCCCTTTTTTTTGCTTTTATATACTGAAGATAATTATATGAACTGTATCATCTGCTTCTGTAAAAGAAGACTGCTGAGTCATGTTCCGTCTGTATTAGATAGAAACTAGTGAACCAACTGCTCTGAAAATCTTTCATATTAATGTTTTGTTGCTGAAGCTTATGCACTCACCTGTGGCTCAAACTTCCAGGAAGCAGAAGGTCTCTTTCCTTCAGGTACTGTGTATAAATAGGCTGAGAACCACGGCGAGCGGCGGTATCGGCTGTACAACGTGGCAAAGCGATACTGGTTGTTGAAGCGCTGGCAGATGTGGGTTCCTGTCAGACCTTTCGGAGGCCAGGATCGGTAGAAGAACTGCAGACATGGGGTGAAATCCCCAACATCAGCGGCACACGGACAGCCGGAGGTGAAGACCAACACCAGCAGAACGGTGTTAAAATGAGGCATTTTGATGCGAATCAGGAGCAGAAGGGGAGAGTTGCTGCTTAGATGTTCAGAGGTGAGTCATTCCTTCTAAAACCACACACAGAAATCAACTGGATGCTGTTCCCTTTTCATGTACACGAGCCATAAATGAAAGCAGAAGCTGTTTTTTTTTTCTTTAAACAGGAAACAAAGACATTGAGCAGGTCTGCTGAGACTTCCGCAAGTCAGTAAATACCAGGAATCCACAGCCCGGCTGCAGATTCCTGGTATTTGGTTTGTGTATTAACGGAATAGAAAGCGAATGGCTGCTTTAATCTTATCTGTGTTTGCATCTCCGTCTCCTCCTGTGATAAGCTGCAGGTGTCTGATTGGATGAGTGAATGTAGTTCAAAGGGCAGCTGCTCTTTGCACCTCTGTCTGCAGATGCAGATACTGAACGTGTAATGGCTTGTGTAACCTGATGCCTGTGCTTTGAAGTGGGATGAACTAATCTCAGATCTCTCGGTTACGTGGGTTGACTTACCCAGACATTAATAACCAGCTGGTTATTCGCTCGAGCTGTCTGAATGTGCACCCTAACCTATGTAGTGCTCACACCATTTTGTAGGGGTGTCTGAATGTACAGAGAGCACTCTAAATTACCCACAATGCAACTTGAAAATGAGTCCGCATCGATGGTCACTAGAAGGGGCAATATAGACCACAATGCATTGCGAGTAGGATGGACTGGAACTGCATGTAGCTGTATGGATAGATGGATAGATGGATGGACTTTGGATCGGCATCTACAAGCGCGCTATGGTTGCCATAGTTACAGCTGATAATCACGTGATGTCCTACAGTGAGAAAGAAGTGGGCTTCATGTCCTCGAGGGTCGGTGACCTGCAGGTGTTTCCCAACTGAAACACCTGATTCATATTAAACTCATCTCTACTGCGTGTTGTTTGGGAACATCCCATTCAGGGGAATGCAGGGAAGCATGGCATCCCTGCAGGACACCGGCCCCTCGAGGACCGGTTTGGAGATCCTGGGTTGGACCATGCGCTGCATATTCAGACACAGCCTCATTAAGTCAGGAACTCAGGATACAGAACATGGAGAAACCCTGCAGAGCCTGATCCATCATGCTGGTCTGATCCGTTATGGGATCTCTGAACCACTGGAGCAGCTCATCATGGATTCTCTGAGGGATAATTCCCACTCTGTTGGAGAGTTAAGGCACTGCTGGAGGAAAAGGGGTGCCACCCTCTGCTATAGGTGTGTTTTTCTCTGTCCTGTGTGGCGGGAAGCCGAGGAAGATGCCAGAAAGTTTCTTCCCGGGTGGTTTCTCCAGATGTTTGTGGATTCTTTTAGGAAGCATTGTGTAACTCCCCCTGTGGGTGTCTGTGAGAGGGCTGGCTGACACAGATGATTGGCTCTGTGGGAAGTATTTTCCTTTCCTTCACGTCCCCCCTCGTGCACCCCTCCCTTGTTTCCTTATGTAACGCAGTAATCAGGGTTTAGGTTTTGCTCAGGCTCTGGGCTGCATTTGTCCAGAGAGAGGACAAAAGGGCTTTTTTCTCCGCTGTCAGAGGTTTCAGGTATGTTACGACACTTTCTCACAACAACACAGCAGTTTTTTCACAGGAGAAGTTTCCAGATGTTCACTCTTTTTACTTTCTAACAGACTTAAAAGCAGAAAACTGCTACTGGCACCACCCGGCGCTGCTCAGGACATCGTCTGGACTTTGACTTGTTGAGCTAACACGTGCTTTTTCCGGCTTGTTGTTTCACTCTTCACGTGCAGATCCTGACCTCAGTTCTTCAGATTCAAGACAGAAATGCTGAAGCAGTTTGTTCCCAGGGATGCGTTGCAGAACAATATGCTCCTTATTTTCACTCCATACCTGCTGAATACTGATGATGGCAACTGAGTTTATCCAGAAATCTGGACGGAAAATGTGACCCGAGTTGTTAAAATGCTGCTCAATACTGTTATTATTATTATTATATAGATAATAATTATTGTTATATAATAATTGTTATTATATAATTATTATTATATAATTAATAACAATTAATTATTATATAATAAATAATAATAATAAATAATATTGGTCTTTTCTTTTTTGCAGCATTTTCAGTTTTCAGTTTTATTTTTATAAATAAAAATTGATTTATTAGATTAATATCCCTTCATCACTTTAAGTTGTATTAATTTGTTTCAGGTTTTCAGATAGAAATATACACAGAAAAGTTGTTTATAAAATGGTTATTAATGAATAATTTATGTTTTTCTCCTCAGAGTTTCTTAATGGGGATCATTCCAGCAGCTTCCCTCCTTTTGGCTGTGGGTGTGTTACTCCTGACTGGTCCCAGCATCCACGCTGGAAAGATTCTGGTGTTTCCAGTTGATGGTAGCCACTGGGTCAACATGAACCTGCTGATCCAGAATCTGCACACCAAAGGTCACGAGGTCACGGTGGTCCGGACTGCCACCAGCTGGTACGTGAAGGAAAGCGCACCACACTATCGCTCCATCACCGTCACTCTGCCACAAGCCATTCCCATAGAGGAGCAGGACTTCTTCGTAACCTTCCTCATCAAGATGCTGGAGATCAAGAGGGAAGGGGGGTCCGTTCTGGCCTTCATGAAGTTCTACTGGGAGATGCTCACCACGCTGTCAGACATTCATCAACAGGCCAGCTTGTTGGGGGTGGAAATATTTGAGAATAAGACTCTGTTGCAGAGTATTCGGGACACTCGGTTTGACGTGGTTCTTCTGGATCCAGGACTGCCCGTCGGAGTCTTGGTGGCTCACGAACTGAAGCTACCGACGGTTTTTAATGTCAGATGGATCACCAGCGGGGAGGGCCATTTCGTGGTTGCTCCATCTCCAACGTCGTATGTTCCGACCTCTGGATATGCCGCCACTGACCGGATGACATTTTGGGAAAGAGCCCAAAACACATTCTTCTATTTCTTCAACACGTGCATCGACAAGCTGATCGTGTGTCCTCACTACGACCGACTGGTGGACAGGTACTTCGGTCCAGATGTGAAGTTCTACCACCTGCTTCAAGGTGCAGACATCTGGCTCATGAGGGTGGACTTTGTTTTCGAATTCCCTCGACCGACCATGCCCAACGTCGCCTACATCGGTGGATTTCAGTGTAAGCCTTCTAATCCTTTATCGTCTGAGCTGGAGGAGTTTGTTCAGAGTTCAGGAGAGCACGGCTTCATCCTGATGTCTCTTGGGACGCTAGTTAAAGGTCTTCCTATGGAGATTACCTCAGAAATAGCTGCTGCTTTCGCTCAGCTACCTCAGAAGGTCATTTGGAGGCATGCCGGCGAGCCCCCCAGCAACCTAGGCAACAACACCCTCATTATGAAATGGCTGCCACAGAATGATCTGTTGGGTCACCCAAAAATTAAAGCGTTTGTGGCCCACGGCGGCACTAATGGGGTCTACGAGTCCATCTACCACGGCGTGCCCGTTGTAGGTATGCCGCTTCTGTTTGACCAGTTTGAGAACGTCTTGCGACTCGAAGCAAGAGGAGCCGCAAGGGTGGTGGATGCAGCACAACTCAGCCGGCAGAAGTTTGTGGAAGCGCTGCAGGATGTCCTTACCAATCCGTCGTACAGGGATAACATGAAGCGTCTGTCCTCTCTCCACCGGGATCGGCCCATGCATCCTCTGGACACTGCAGTGTACTGGATCGAGTTCGTCATGCGGCACCACGGCGCTGCACATTTACGCACAGAGTCGTACAAGATGCCCTGGTACTCCTACTATTCTGTGGACGTTTTCTGCTTCTTGCTGGCGTTCTTCTTGTTACTGGTAGCTGCTGTTGCGGGATCCGTACGGTTCCTGTGCCTTCGACTTTTCAGGAGGAGAAAATCCAAGCAGGAGTAACTCTAACATGTGGCATGCATGAGGTCTTACCCTCCTCTTTTCTGCCTAGATTTTTTTAATAAGCAGTATTGCTAAAAGGTGATTGATGGCTTTAGATGGAGGTTTAACAGCTGCTGGATTATTTTGCTTTCAGGGTTTCAGTCTTTTAAAGCTCTTCTTCTTGAAGTAGCACAACTGGATTTTAGCAGTTTTTCTTTGGCACCTTCTAACAAAAGGTAAAGGTGTCCATCGTGCATCCTGCCTCTTCTCTGAGCTCGCAACAGCAAGTAAAAGTTAGTCTGATTTTGACTCCTCTGTTTCTTTCTATTGTCTTCCATTAATGTCCCTTTGTATTTGCACAGCAGCTGCTGCACCAGCTACTCCACTACTTTTACACTACTATAAAGCCATGTGTCAGACGCTTTTATCCAAAGCGACTTACACATGATAAGCAGTCATTGTAACCACAGCTATTAATCTAACATGCATGTGTTGTGGGAGGAAGCCGGAGAACCCGGAGAGAACCCACACATACATGAGGAGAACATGCAAACTCCACACAGAAAGCTCACTGGACAACCTTCCCCAGCCTGGGCTCGAACCGGCAACCTTCTTGCTGTGAGGCTACAGCGCTAACCACTGTTCCACCATGATGCACAGCATCACAAGCACATCACAGCATAATACAGCATCAGAGTTTTGGTTGGATAAAGCCCACAGTGTCGTCTTAAACTTGTTCCGTCAGACTTTTTTATATGATCTGTTTCTGGTGGAACATTGAAGCACGGAGACACGGAGGTTAGACGTGATAACTGGTGGTTTTCTCACAACGTTTCTGTTGCGCTTTCTGGTCTTTGTGTTGTGACAAGGTCTTACTGCCCACTAGAGGCCTGGCATGCACACTGCATCATTTCCTATTTTTACCAGACATGATCATCTTTTCACTGTTAAATGCTTTTTATTATTTTTACATCCACAAAGAACAAAGTTATGTAATGAAGACCTGCTCAGCTTGAGGAGGCTGCAGGGAACCAACTGCCATCTGTGTGCCACCTAAACGGGTCAGAAGCAGAGATCTATGGTTAAATAGCTTGAAGCTTGTAGCATTCACTGTAAACACAGTGAGAATTGAAGGGTTTCTCTTTACAGTAAGTTACTTGTGAGTCTTTTTTACTCCCAAAGCAGTAATTTGGCCTCAGAGGCTCCTTGTGTCTGTGATGTCTGATGTGGCGTCGTGGTTAAACGTGTGATACACAGGCTTCATAAAAGCATGTTCGAGGCCGGTCTGTTCATGTGTGCTCCTTTCTGTTTACTAAAATCAGAAAAGACTGAAAGTCGTGTGCCTTCAGCTTCAAACAAAATATAATTTTTATTGCATTTTTAAACCAGTCTGCATCTCATTAGGCTGCTTTAGTGACCATGGACATGGCAGGAAGGCATCAGCGCTGACGCTGGGAATAAACAGGTTGGAGACCAACATTTGCTTCCCTCAGCTCAGCTGCTGAAGCAGCTTCTAGAACGTTCCCCAGTAAAACATAAATCATAAAATATGGCTGAAAAGACTCAGACATGAGCTGTAAGAATGATGTGAGATGTTTACACATCAGGAAATGTGGACCAATCCAAATGTTTTAAATCAAGTTGCTTTCATCAAATTAAAAAGAAACTAATTTAAGTTTTTATTGTTTTATGATAAATAAAAGTTATTGAGATTTACAAATCATTAAATTCTGTTTTATTGAAATTATTCACACAGTAAACCTGCAGTAAAGCTCGTGTAACCAGCAGGTGGCAGCGTCTCCTTTCACACTGGTGCGACTTCAGAACCATACAGGTGTAGCTTCACCTGTTACACACTGAACATGTAAAAGTATTTTATCTGGACTCATCAAACCTGTTCATCAGAAATGTTTCTGCAGGCAGCGTTTTGATGCTGCATGTAAAATATTTATTACAGAAAATGAGAAAAATGCAGAACCTGCTGCTGTGAAAGAGACGTCAGCCATGCAACAGAGGAGATCATGAAGGTCCTGCAGGGAAGACTTCATCACTGAGATGTGCACGAGAGGAAATGCTCAGTAATCTGGTTTTCATCAGAGTCACAAAGGAAAGGTTGAAAGAAAATATTTCATTGTGTCAGAAACGTGTTTTCACTGCTGTGGCTGAAAGCAAAAAACCAAAATGAATCATGAAACAAATAAATAAAAAATCCTCCATCAGGTCAGAAGAGATCACGGGTCTGATTGGCTGTGTGTGTGCGTGTGTGTGTGTGTGTGTGTGTGTGTGTGAGGAAGAAAACACTCGTGTTTTTAAATTCTTATTTAGACCACTAATCTTTTTAATGCATCAGAAAGCCTCATTTCAGACTACAACGTGTTTATTTATTAGTAGGTCATTTTAAATGATGCGGTGTGTTTTGGTGAGGAGTTAAACTTCCTGTTTTAGCTGCTGAGAATCGAGGTTTAAACTCAGATCGGACTGAAAAAGCAGAAATTAACTTCTGCATTTCTTTCACGCAGTGACGATTTTTAAAACCAGATGTAGCAAAACATTTCCATTTTCACGTGACTGAGCAGAAGCATTAAACGTTTAAAGTAGATGCAGAAAAACATAAAACAAATATTTCTGAATGCACAGAGTTAACGGTGGAGCTGAAACACCTGGGTACAGGTAAATAAGACCAGGGTGAAAACAAACTAACAACAATAATATTATTTTTATTTAAAAAGTACATTTTCTGTTGCTTCAAAGGTAAAATGTGACATTTAGAGGCCAGAACTGCTCATTACATGTTGGTTTGTCCCTCCTGACCGTCCAACATCGTTCTTCCTATGATAAAAACCTTTCTGAATTTATTTCAGCTGCACTGGAAATAATATAAAGCAGCATAAATAATAAACAATAAGAAATATGTGTTTATTTTTTACAGGTTTATGTGAATTCTTGATTATTAATTAAATTGCGAGGCCTTTTTTGACCCAGATATTACAGAATGATGTACAGCTATGTACTTTACAGCCCTTTTCACAGCTGCCAGTTTTTAGCTTCATCATTCAATAAGTACACAGATTCCACTGAAACATGATGTCATCTTCTGCCACAGATAAAGTTAGCTTTGCTTAGATCTATAACATAATTAACTCCTCGCTTTCGTGTCGGTGTTGACTTCATCCAGACTTCGGCTCATATGCGGTTTTTATTTCACCTCTTGGTTTAAATAAACGAAGCAAAAGTTTAACCACAGCTAAAATTCAACCAGAACCACTTCTTCATCTTTTATCTACCATAACAAGAGTCATCTCACCATTACACAATGTTTTTTATTCTAAAACAAAAAAAGCTTCAATTTAAATTTAATACAAACTCAATAATTAACAGAAAAATCATTAAAATATTGTAAAATTTCATAGATTTCAGTATCGATACTTTCCCAGCTCTGCTGTAAAACATCCTCCTGAGCTCCTGAACCGGAGCCTAACTTCTGCAGACCACCAGATAAACCAGGACGGGGATGATGCTGACGGGGATGATGGTGAGCGTGGCCACCACGCTGTGAGGAGCATCCTCATGATGGTCCTCTTCCTCAGTGCAGTTCTGGAAGTAGGTGGCGTGGATGGAGACAAAGTAGTCCTGGATGTCCGGGTTTGGGAAGTAGCAGCCGGTCATCTCAGTGAGCTCTTCCAGACATAGAGTTAAGTGGTTGTATGGTCTGTGTGAGGGGCAGAAAATGAGGAAACAGGAATAAATAAAAGCATCTGTGTGTTAAATGTTTGGCTTTTCAAAGTAACCACATTCAGAACATCAGCTGGAAACTTGTGATGCTTTTTCTACGAGGGTAAGAAAACAGGTTCTATGAGTCGTCCCGTGCAATGTGAAGAAACTTGGTCATATGGGATCTTATGTCAGTTCCTTCTTTTTTACTTTAGGGTGTCACGAGGAAAAGAATGAAACACCAATAAGTTCTGTATCATGAAACAAATCTAAAGTATGAGTGAAATTATAATCCATGTGTTACGGTGGCATAAACTCCAGTTCTGCTTCATATTTATCTTTAACTTGTAGCTGTGATGCATCTTGTGTGGCTTTGTGGAAGCAGCCAATCAGCAGCCAGCATTCAGGTTTAGTAAAGATTAATGTAATATGATTAATCAATGTTGTTTAAAATCATTTAGAAACCTTTTATTAATATCTAAATAGATTTATTACTATTAGCACAATATGTCAGAATATCAGCGAGAGGTTGAACCAATCAGGACTGAGT
Organism: Pseudomugil gertrudae; assembly: GCA_037177535.1. Classification (NCBI taxonomy): domain Eukaryota; kingdom Metazoa; phylum Chordata; class Actinopteri; order Atheriniformes; family Pseudomugilidae; genus Pseudomugil; species Pseudomugil gertrudae. The sequence continues at coordinate 1,260,475 of JBAMHV010000023.1, forward strand.
TATGTTGTCATGGAAACCGGTCCACACGCTGTAGCTCCATCTGCACGCCGTGTTTTAGGGTCATGTGGTCTGAGGACGCAGCCTGAAGTCGGGTGCAGAACTCCAGGACCACATTCCCGTTCCTCTGATGCGTTGCATAATCAAAGAGAAGCCAGATTACAGCATCAACACATTTGTTGTGTTTACATGTTGCCATGGTTACTGACATGTTCATTAACACCCTGCAGACTCATTCAGAGCTTCAAAGACACCAAAAATCCCTCAAACATCTTTTACTTCATTTAAACATTTATATATTAAGCTTTTTTTATGCACCTAAATGGTCATCAATAATATTTTCAACACTCACTGTGACGTGAATGGGGGGGGGGGGGGGTGTCAATAATTTTGCAAAACACAAGTGAAAACTAGTCAGCTGGATGCTCTGAAACAATGTGGCATAACTGACATAACTAAACTGCTGTGGTTAAACTACTTCCTGCTGGAGGGTAAACAGAGCGATGAAGGTGGGCTGGAGGAAGAGAGCGTCACTGGAATTCATTCAGCAGAATCAGAGGACAATGTCCTGATAAGGGACAATCAGCTTTGTTTGCTCACATTAGGCTGGGAAAGGCTCAAAGTCATTGTGGAGTCCATCGTTCTGCACAGAGAAAGATAATTCACTCCCTCCCTGCAGCTACAGCTCAGACTCTTCAGGCCTCGGTTAGGATGTGCAGACAGGTAAAAACCGGATGTGCAGACAGGTGAAAACCGGATGTGCAGACAGGTAAAAACCGGATGTGCAGACAGGTAAAAACCGG
>JBAMHV010000023.1:1585682-1598299 GCA_037177535.1 Pseudomugil gertrudae
AGCGCTCTGGAGTTCCTGGGAGACTCTGGAAGTGTTGGGAATCCACCTGGAGCGCTCTGGAGTTCCTGGGAGACTCTGGAAGTGTTGGGAATCCACCCGGAGCGCTCTGGAGTTCCTGGGAGACTCTGAAAGTGTTGGGAATCCACCCGGATCGCTCTGGAGTTCCTGGGAGACTCTGGAAGTGTTGGGAATCCACCTGGAGCGCTCTGGAATTCCTGGGAGACTCTAGAAGTGTTGGGAATCCACCTGGAGCGCTCTGGAGTTCCTGGGAGACTCTGGAAGTGTTGGGAATCCACCTGGAGCGCTCTGGAGTTCCTGGGAGACTCTAGAAGTGTTGGGAATCCACCCGGATCGCTCTGGAGTTCCTGGGAGACTCTGGAAGTGTTGGGAATCCACCCGGATCGCTCTGGAGTTCCTGGGAGACTCTGGAAGTGTTGGGAATCCACCCGGAGCGCTCTGGAGTTCCTGGGAGACCACACATCTTTGGATTGGCTTCCGCTGCTGTTACAGGAGACAAAATGTCTCGTTTCTATCCTCCCGGTGTTTGTAGACGTTTAGCTACGCTGCTATATGAGGCGGACTTCTCTCACTAACAGCCCAACGCTGCTTCCATTAATCACATCAACCCGAACCGTGACTCAACCCTTAATTCATCCATCATCACACGACGCCTGTATGTAACCGCACGTTCAGCCTTAAACTCTGAGCAGCATCTTAGACGAGGTCCTAATTAAGGTCTTAACGAGGAATACACGTTGAACCGGCGATGATCACGGTGAGCCGCGCTCGTCTTCTCCGGCATCGTGATGATGCAGAGAGGCCCTGCAGGTAAAGAAGCTTTCGTCCCCAACACGGCTTCCTGTCGGGGCGATGGTAAACATCCCACGTGTTCCCTGGGAACGGCTTCCAGCATGCAGGAAGTGATAAACATATAGAAATATGTGGGAAGAGGAAAAGCTTTGTGCTGTTTATGTAACAGGACAGGTAAATAATAATAACATGCTCTGCACACAGCAGGTCGGTGTGGAGGACACAGCCTTTACAGATAGAAGTACTTTATTCATCCCAAGCTGGGAAATTTAGGTGTTGCAGCAGTACAGTACAGTGGTGCTTCTAACAGTAGCAAAATAAAAACAAAATAAAATAAAAATTCAATATCTACAAACCTTATATTATATAAGGTATTTAGCTATACACACTAAGAATAGCCAGCAATAATATAGTCCAGTACAATGATTAGTAGTGACACAAGATGAGGAGTTTAACTACAAGGTTGAGCCAGATGAAGCGATAAATAAAATATCATTTAGTTTAGATTAAAAAAAAAACGTGTTTCAGCAGCGGTGTTACTTATATTTAATATTTACCATGTGAAAAGGCCTGGATAGCTACAGCTGAACACATGATTAGTTAGTTACTTTATTGTCCCTTAATGGGAAATTTGTTTTCACAGAACACTGTACAGTTGTATTGCACATTTAACTGTTTACAGACAAGTTTCGACATATAACAACAAACAACAACAACAACAACAAAGCAGCAGGTCCTGATACTGTGTGTTCATGTGTGGTTCATTTTATGTCTGAGGGGATGAAACTGGTTCTGTAGGAAGCATTTCACAACAAACTACTAACGTAAACCCTGAAAAATGAGCGTATTTGAGCTTTTTGTGCAGGTTGTAGCTGCAGAAGCTGCACACATGTGCGCAGATGTGCGCATGTTTGGGTGGTGGGGTGACCCCCCTCTGCTGGCTTAATGATGCTTTATATTCCTGTAATATTTATATTTATCTGAGTGCAGGAGCATTGTGTGTGTGTGGGGGAAAGCATGCTGGAAATGTGCGTTGGTGTGTTGGGAGACTAGCGGCATATATTTCCAGTTTAACCAGCATCAGGTTTGCGGAAAACCCGCAGCACCAGTGACATTGCGCTATCTTTGGGAAGACAATGCCCTCCTGTGGTTTGTTCCTTTTCCAGCTTTTTATGTCGTTTCTTATCTGCCCTTTACTCTAGTGGCGAGTAAGAGAAATGTCTCCCGCCTACCCAGCAAGCCGCGCGCACACCAGCGCCAGCGCGCGCACACACACAGCGCTTCTATGTTTGTCAGACTCAAATCCGAGGGAGAGGAGCTAGCCGCCATTTTCTAAGCGTCTCTCCCTAAAACGAGAGAAAAAGACTGGCGACAAAGTGGCGTGCGGATTACCTTTCTGCCACCGGGAAGCGGGGTTTTCGGCGACGGATCGCCGCCGAATCGCCCACATTTGAAGTAATTCGGGATCGGAAGGAGAGTTTTGACGGCCTGGTGTTAATATTCGCCGCGGCGGCGAGGCGAGCTAGCTGAGGGGCGAGCAAGGTGTAGATCGTTGATTCGCCCATTGCTGAATCCGGAACGAAGCCGAGCGGCTCCGAGAACCGGGGCCCTTTCCGCATTCCGGCCCCGATTCTTTTCTTTTTTTTATTTATTTGTTTTTTTTAGGGAGGTATTTATTAATGGCAAAGCGATCGAGCTAAAGCTCGTTTCTTGAGTTATCGCCCTTGGTTTTTTTCCACCAAAACTGCAGGGGACTGTTGCCGAAATTCCCTCGGATAGTGCAACCTCGTCACGTGGTAGGTTCCTCCTTTTTCTTTGTTAGCGAGCTAGCCAGACTGCCTGGGTCTACTCCCAACTTCTCAGCTTTTCTCATATCTGCTTTAAACATCACGTAGTCTGCGATCGCCCACCAGCTCGTTTATTCAGCCCCGTAGATGTGTAACAAAAACAAGGTGCTTGTGTTTATTTCCTCAGTCTCATTACAATGCATACCATGTCTCCACTCCGCAATAGGTCGGAAAGCTTGTTATAAAAATGTTTATCCGCAACGAGGGTGTCTCGTTTCACGGGCAGACAATAAAATACGCCATGTCACAGGTTGTGTGGGTTTATTTTGCGGATATTTGACGCGTTACGTACATTAATTTGGGTGTAATTGACTTAAAACTGTCCCTGGGTGCGCGTAGGTTGCGTAGCTGCGGACTAAAATGTTTACCTGCCTAACGTAAAGCTTCACGTTGGAGCAGAAAGTGGGATAAAACGCTGGTTTCACCGCAGCTGGCTTGTTTCTTGCATCAGCAGCTTTTTCTCGGGCTAACGTTAGCAACATTAATGTGTGCACGCGTTATAAAGTGACAGGATCTGACCCGATGTGCGCGTGGGGAAGCTAGCTCGGTTTGGTTTTCCTGCTCAGGCTAATTAGATTTAAGGTAGCATTAAATATAAGAGCGATAGCACCGAGATGCCAGAAAGCCTTTTAAACGCGCGAGGGCTTTTTTCTGTAAACACCAGGAAGACATTTTGATGCTTACGTTGTGGTTGTTTTTTTATGTCGCATCTGAAGCCAGAAAAACAGCAGCGTTTACACGTTTATGCTGTTTGCTAGCATGGATTATTATTAATGTAGCCCCCACCCCCCCTCTCCGTATGGCACGAGCTGCCTGTTTTTTCTGGAGATAAACGGCATTGCATAATCTGCGTCGGAAATACCAACATGGCGTAGCGCGCGCGGACTAGAAACTGCGGTGAAATACCGAGGCCCCCCCTCCATTCATCTGACCCTGCAGACGATGCAGCTCTTTCTTTAAGTTTCACACGGATACACAAGCAGCCAGTCCTCATGTAAGATGCGTTAATCCCACCTGATGTGGGAAATGACACCTGTGAGGATGACATCATGTGCTGTGAGCTAACGCTGGGACCCTGCAGCAGGCCACATGTAGGCCACTGGGGTTTGGGCCATTTGCATCACCGTCTCTGGTTTCTGTAGATGGCTCGTAAAGCTTTTACTTTTAACTGAAGCCTGTAAGTAGATGGCAAACAAAGGTGTGTTCACGTGGATGTAGGTGTAGTTTGGGTTTAGCTCAGGTGTCTGCTGTTGTTCCATCTGCATCCCAACAAGGTCAGGGCATATCTGACATGCTCCTCTCGAGTTATTGATCATGTTGGTGAGATTACATTTTTTGGGGGGAATTTTGTGTGACCTAATTAAATGTAAAAGGCTGAAATTGAATATAGTTTGGAGAATCCTTCTTATTTTTGTAATAAAAACAACATTGTTGGATCATTTTCACTAAGCTTTACAACAAAAAGCCAAGTTTCCCCTTCATTACCTGCACCTGATGCAGGTGTTGTACATAAACCTGTGCTGAGCTCTGGTTTTAACACATTCATATAAAATACCATCTATTGGGTGGCGTTTAGTAGTTTTCCACTAACTTGAATATGTTACAGAACCTGTTGTGCAAGTGCTGTATTTTTACATTGTGTATATAGATGCTGTCTTCTGATTGGTTTAGCTTTGTTTACAGTCCTGAATGCAGAGAATATGTGTAATAAAATATCTGAGCGATCACAGGACTCATTATTTTAAGGGTTTTTTCCTCCATGCTTGACTGAATCTGTAAATGAGATCTTTTTTTAAGAGATGCTAATCTCAGTTTTCTATCTGTAACATGTTTTAGGTGTGTATGTTTCACAGTGATGCATTTCCTGTAAAATATAAGTGATGGGAACAAAGACTGTCTGTACTTAGTTTAACTTTATGTTCTCCTCTATTCTTTGTCTGATTTCCCCTCCGTGTTGTCTGCAGGCTGTCCTCAGGTGGGGCAGTAAGCGGGTGGAGTGGAGCAGGCCGCGGTGCCCGTCCCTCTGCACTGCATGGCTGCGATGGCGCCCGCTCTCACCGACGCCCCAGCCGAAGCTCACCACATCCGCTTCAAACTGGCTGCCCCATCCTCGAGTCTCTCACCGGCTAGCGCGGAGAACAACGGTAACGCCAGCAACATCCTCATCCACAGCAGCGGCCCCGCTAAGTGCAAGGTCACTTCCGAAGAGTGCCCTCTCGACTTCTGCGGCGATCAGGAGCAGCAGCAGCCACAACCCGACTCCGTGTCCCAGGCCTCGGCCTTGGGGAAACTCCAGCCACTGGTGGCTTCTTATTTATGCTCTGATGTGACACCCGTCCCCTCAACTAAGGAGTCAATCAAGCTGCAAGGAGTCCTCATCAAACAGTCCGTGTTGAAAGGCCACAGAATCCTGCCCGGCTCCCTGCTCAACGGCGGGGGAGACTTCCTCCTGAGGAAGAAGCAGGCAATCGAACTCTCCGGCAGTCAGCTGAAAAGCCTCATGAGTGGCAGCACGAACGGGAGCGGCCAGCCCACGACACCCGTCAATGGCTTGGCCAAGAAGCTGGCCACTATGTCTGGTTCTGGCTGCGTGGTCGCGGTGAACGGCGACAAGCCCTCCGCCACCACAGACGCTCAGTCCCAGGACCTGCCGCTGGACTCAGAGACCTTAACGGCTACTATTTCAGGTCACATCCCAGCGATAGGAACCCTTAAACAAAAGCATTCCTCTGGGGTTTCTCATAATACAGACGGAAAAAACCTTGAACCACCACTGCTTCAGCCCGCTGCACTTTCCCCCTCGAACTCCACCGAACAGGTGAACTCTGATGAGAGCGGTCCTCACACAGCCTCCGGTCAGCCACAGAGCTGCGATAGGGAAGAGCCGGGTAGCAGTCACCACGGCCCGTCGCTTTGCACCGCTCAGCCTCCTCTGCCCTGTACTTCCTCTCCCGACAGCCTCGACGCTCACGTCAGGGAGCGCACGCTCCTCAACGGCAGCCGGCAAGCCGACATCGAAAGCCGGCTGCGGCGCCTGCGCAAGCGTCTCCAGGTGGTGCAGGCGAAGCAGGTGGAGCGGCACATTCAGCAGCAGCTGGGGGGCTTCTTGGACTCGGCTCTGAGCCGCCTGCTAGCCGGCAACCGCAAATCAGAGGCCGCCGCTTCGGCTTCATGGAGGACCGGACGCCACTCGTCATCAAACAGCAGGGACAGCTTGGGTCGCTTCCTGAAAAGCGGCTCCATGCCGCTGGAGCTGGAGAGGCTGTATTTGAGCGGCTCAGCAAACCTTCATTCAGCAGAGAACGCCTTTGACTCGGACGTAACGGAAAGTAGCTCTGGTGGCGACTCCGACCTGGAAGAGGAGGAGCTGTCCAGAGTGGACATTGAGCAGCGACATGTTAAAATGTAAGTGCAGCGTCCCTCATCCACTTTCTGACCCGGTGCGTGTGCACGATACTTCTACAGCAGGATTCATGTAACTGTAAGGGTAAATGTCCATGTCCAGGCTACTCTGACATAGCAGGTGTGATGTTTACCTGCTTCAGAAGCGGGAAGAGGGGTACGAGTAGCTGAGAGTAGCGTAGTCGTGTGGGTGGTATCCCGATGAGAGGCGATACGGCATACCGTGCTTCCTCCTGTGAGGACATAAACTCAAACTAAATGTTCTGGTTGTCAGCAGAGGCACAAGCAGCCCTTTTTGGATGGAAGCTCGAGTCAGGGGGGCTGGTTTCCTGTTGTAAAGCCCAGTTTTCCCAGTCTGGCTGTGGAAACGTGTTCCACAGGAAGTGCACATCAGTGTAGGACAGAGAAGAGGAAAAACAAAGGTCCAGCCGCGTTAATGGACTTAGTGATCTGTGTAGGATCAGGTAGATTATTAACAAACACGCTCAGAACATTTCTTTATCATCTCTGCTGACTTTAAACCCTTGACCTAAATATGCTGATATCCTTACACGAAGTTGTATGTTGTAAACATAAACCAAAATAGAGCCTTTATGTAAGACTAACCGCGGTATTTTTAGGTAGTTTTAAAGGAAAGTTGACATTATTGTGAACATTTATGATGAATTTTAAGATATTATGGTTCAAATATAATCCGATACATGTAAAAAGATGAATATTTTTTCAGTTTTATTCTGGAAACATTACATTTTAATACTTTTATAAAAGAAAAAAGCTAAATATTTAAAGTGTGGGGTATTATGTTGATGAGAGCAACACAGAGGTATCTTAAAAGGGGAGATGGCTTGTTTTCTGGATCACATACCTTATAGCTCGGCCATTGTAGTGTGTATAAAATATAAACGATGAAGTCTGGGAATGAGCTGAAGACAGACACGCTTGAAAAAAACATAGAAATCAGTGATTTAATCAATGATTAATGAACTTGTGTACTGACCCACATGAACGTCTGGAAAGGGAAATGTTGAGTGTGTGTGCTTTAGTGAAAACACACCCATCACTGGGTAACGTTAAGCAAACCGGTGTCACTTTTTCCACCGGGACGATGATTTAAACCTGAAGCGGCTAGTTAAAACCTGCTCCGGGGGACTGGGTGTGTCGGTGGTATTAGAAACGTTATGTTATTGAGATTTAACGTGTATTTATAAGGAGTAAATCTTGTTTTAAACAGCAGCTTTACGGTGTTTCACACGCTGCGTGATGCCCGTATAAACAGCATGTTGGAGCAAAACTGGTTCCCACTTCCCAGCTCTGCTGACTCTTAGCTTGTTGCTAGCTTTCAGGATGTAAGGTGTGTGTGTGTTTAACTATGCCACATTTAACAACCACTGTTTTGTCTCGGTCCACAATTACCGGCTTACGGCACTGCACCAGTCAACACTACAGACAATGTAAGGTCTTCTTCAGGCACCAGTACCTCCAGTTACCCCCCGTCCGACCTGACAGCGCTGTGGAAAATTAGCTTGTTTGTTGTTTTGCGTTGCTTACAGCTAATCCGGTCGTCCTAGACGTAGTTTCCCCCGTATCGTAGAGGATCGGGGGGCTGGCCAGCATCTGGTGCAGAGTCTATAATGGCTCCTGTGAGGGCGTGGGTCCTGCTAGCTTCGGTTAAACACCAGCAGAGTTACAGAGATACATTAGATTAGGTATCTTACACGGAGCACAAGTTGTTCTGTGGTCAGAATGGAGCGGGGGAATCTCAGATCTTACATAATGGCTCATAGACTAAATGAAAATGCCGGAGATTGCAGCAACATGTCCGCATGTTGCTGGTTTTTATGTGGTGCTCGGTGAAGCTCCGGCCAGACGAGCCGGTTAAAACGGCTAAAGCCGAGACTACAGCGTGCCTTTCATGCTCACGGCTCAGACTGAGCTGGCTCCGTATTCTCACTGCTACCTGTGTAGGTTTCTGTCTTACTCCACACATCTGGATGTGTTTAGCTCAACCCGAGTTCCCCCAACACGAACCCACAGGCGTTACATAACCGCTCTCTTTTATGTAATGAGCGCTGCAGCTCGCTGGCTTGAGTTTTACCCTCTCTAGCCCCACACCCCGTTCCTGTCAGGCTCACAGTCCCAGCCTCAGAGATGTTTGTTTCTGGAAAAGATGAGTTAAACCAGCTGTCTTGTGAAATTCCGGCAGGATAACCCTGGAAAATAAGACTGGTTTTCCAGGCTAAGCGGCTTCAGTGTTTCATCAGTTTTTCATGAAGGGAACAAAGAAATGAGGACGACAGCTGCTGCTTTGATTTCTCTCTCCTCTCGTCATGGAGCGTAAATGACAACTGGTTTGTGAAGCATAATTACAAAGTGTTTTTTAAAGCTTATTACATATTAAAAAGCCGTTTCACTACGAAACATTCTTGAGACAGGATGGCCATGTATGAAGTTTTACACATGTTGGTTCACTTCAGCTTCAGTTAGCTCCAGCTGTGAACACTTAGCGTCTTTATTACCCGCTTTAGGGGAAAATAAGTTCATATCAAACTGGACGCAGAGCCCGAGACTCAACAGGAATAACATAAAGGTGTGTGTATGTAAAGTTTTCCTGTTTCCTGTTCTGTGTGTATGTGGGAAGATATAATTCCCACAATGGGACAACACGTGCTGACTAAAACAGCCCAGTTGTCCCAGTAAATCAGAACAAACCTGATTTAGGTTTGTTTTAGTTATGTGTGAGTACATTAGGAGGACCAGGCTTCTTCCATTCAGGGTAATAACGCAGAGATAAGCACACATTTTCACCTCAGGTGTGTTTAGGCATAATCGTAAAGACAAGCATTTCTCAGGGTGCAGATGTAGCGGCTGGTACAGAAAACAGGAGACGCACCGAGACATATGAAAAGTGGACTTTTTCCATTGTTATATCAACAAGTTTAGACAGACCATAAATATAACTGTAGAGGCAAAAGTTCACATGCAAACTGTTGCTCAACGGTATCTCAGAGCGGCCTGTTTTCTGTACGGACAGTAGGTCATAAGTGATGTGTGTGTGAGAATATAAAGAATATACAACTGGTTCCATTCATTTTCCATCAGGTCTGGTAAACGTAAATAAGTGTTTAATCGGCACCGTGTGACAGCAAACTGTAGCATAAAATGCTTCAGAGGTGTCTCCAGATCCTCAGATCCATGTCGGAGGAGGGTTTTAATGTGATGAAAACATCACGAGTCATTGATGGGGCTGTGCTGAGCTGCTTTTATGAAAACGGCTGAGTTTTGTGCAGGTTTGCTGAGCCTGTGAGGTGTGTGCATGTTTCCATTAGATGTATATAGCTTTACAGGAACAGTGACCATGTAAAAATGTCCTTCCCATCCAGAGTGATTACAGTAAAATGCAGAGTAGGAATAAACGCTTTATTCCTGCTCAGGGTTGCATGTTACCTGTTTTAAGGTGTTTCACACTGGTAGAAAACCTCCGTTTGAGCCGGTGGTGGAAAGATGAAGTGTGGGAAGAGAAATGAGGTTGTTTGGGATGAAGGAGCATCCTCTGGTTAAACGAGGGGTCAGTTCTCAGTGCTGCTTCATCCTCTTTTACATGTGTGATGATTGGGATCATGTAATGGCCCCCAGGTGTGTTTCTGTGTGTTCCTGCATCCACACATTTACCTGGAATTTGTTCCAGTTTTCCACTTATGACGTCTCCTCTGTTGCTTTTTGTAACTTTTGAGGATAACCTTGGCTCCTTCGCTACAGAAATGGTTGTTTTTATCAGGCCGCATACCCGAACTCCCTGAGACCAGCGTCGGTATTTACCCACCGCGATGTTAGATCTGGTGTAGCCTCGCCTTATCAACACATCACAGTTGATGCGTCCTCCACAGCTTCCACACAAATCCGAGCCCTTTTATCAGATTGTTGCTGTGACGCACAAGCCGTGGAGGCGTGCTCGGCGTGAACGTTCACCGCGTATCATCGATGGGTGCAGAACAGATGGAGCAAAAGGAAATGGTGCTAGCAGGAAATGCTGCAGCTGTGTTTGCAGCTTCCCTGAGACTGAAACGCAGCAACGTAAAAGGAGTCGAGCTATCTGAACCCAGTTCCACTATAAGACTGGATTCTTTGTTGGATTATTGGTTATCCCAGTGTTCCCAGCCCCACCCCCTCCAGCACTTCATGGCCTGTAGATTGCTTTTAAAGCCCGTCTGTTCCTCTCCAGCCTGCCAGCTTCCCAGCCCCACTGTCCCCATTTCACTCTTCCTTTCTGCCTCTCTCTCTTAACATTTTCCACCCCAGTGTTGTCCAGAAAGGTGAAAAACAGGGCGTAGGGGAGGAGAAGCGTCCACAATCTGAGTCATTATTTCTCATTGTTCAGCTCGTATTCAGGCAGACCAGCGCCCTCTGTGGCCGCAGCCTCTCTGTGCAACAGCAGACATTTTCCTCTCATGTGTGCCTTTTGAAATGCCCATTCTGTGTGTCATACTGGGAAAATGGAGCACATAGCTCCCAGCTGGCACTCTCTTTGCCTAATAAACGCTCATTTTTAGCAGCGTTTTCCCACATTCACATGTTTTTCTGTCAGAGCCGGGAGCTCTCTGTAACGCTGACCTCTGCAGTCTGAGGGAGGAAATGCTGCGATGATCAGTGTGTATTATTAGTATTTGATCACATGGAAGGAGAAACGCATGACCACATTAGCCTCTGCACCACAATCGGTGTGTGTTTGGAGGCAGATTGTGTTATCTGGTTATGACTGGGTGGGGATCGTGGTGCATTACCCCACCTGGGATATCATCGTCTCACATGAAACACTCACTCTGCTTTATGATGTCATCCTTCTTAAGATGGAAGCGAGCAGAGAGCCGCTACACCGTGGAGCGAGCTGCTATCATCAGCCACTGGAACTGGCTCCAGGCCCACATCTCGGATCTGGAGTACCGCATCCGGCAGCAGACGGACATCTACAGGCAGATCCGTGCCAGCAAGGTGAGCCGCTCTGGTTTGTTTCTTACATCTGTGTCACAGTGTTCACCTCACAGCGAGCTCGGTTAAGAGAGCAGCTCCTGCTCAGGCTTTAACATGAAGGATGGAGCGCTGTTCAGGAAGGAGGAAGGGCTGTTAGCAGCCGGGCCATGGTTTCTCTGATAAAAGGAAGGTTTAACTCTGTGGCATCAGCAGGAAACTGATGGGAAGCAGAATCAGACCTTTAAAGCAGCTTTATTTCCTCACTACGCCTCAAAAGTAAAAGTTGGCCTTGTTTGACCAAATGGTGCTGGGACCAGTTCAGCTGGGAATCCTCTTAGAACTGGTACGCAGTTCAGACGTCCCTCTGACAAAGCGAGACTCTGGTGTCCAGTTTGTTTATAAAGGTGGTTTTAATGGAAACAGGGTTTACACACAGATACATGGATCCATCTGGTTGTGTGTTTATGTGACGGGAGGTTTAATGAGGTCCTAGTCCAGTTCACCTGTCCCACGGCCCACTTCACCTGTCCCACGGTCCAGTTCACCTGTCCCACGGTCCAGTTCACCTGTCCCACGGTCCAGTTCACCGTGCGGTTCCGGTCTGTCCCACGGCCCAGTTCACCGTGCGGTTCCGGTCTGTCCCACGGCCCAGTTCACCTGTCCCACGGCCCAGTTCACCTGTCCCACGGCCCAGTTTACCTGTCCCACGGCCCACTTCACCTGTCCCACGGCCCAGTTTACCTGTCCCACGGCCCACTTCACCTGTCCCACGATCCAGTTCACCGTGTGGTTCCGGTCAGATTCATAATGAGGCTGAACTGTTTACATGTTGCTGTTCTGATTTGACGCTGATTCACATTAAAACGGTGTGTGTGCGTTTGTAACGGTGTGTGTGTGCGTGTTTATGACAGTGTGTGTTTGTGACGGTGTGTGCGTTTGTGATGGTGTGTGCGTGCGTGTTTAGGACGGTGTGCGCGTTTAGGACGGTGTGTGCGTTGTGACGGTGTGTGCGTTGTGACGGTGTGTGCGTTTAGGACGGTGTGTGCGTTTAGGACGGTGTGTGCGTGCGTGTTTATGACGGTGCGCGTTTAGGACGGTGTGTGCGTTTAGGGCAGTGTGTGTGTGCGTGTTTATGGCGGTGTGCGCGTTTAGGACGGTGTGCGCGTTTAGGACGGTGTGCGCGTTTAGGACGGTGTGCGCGTTTATGACGGTGTGTGCGTTTAGGGCGGTGTGTGTGCGTTTAGGGCGGTGTGTGTGCGTTTAGGGCGGTATGTGCGCGTTTAGGGCGGTGTGTGCGTTTATAACGGTGTGTGCGTTTAGGGCGGTGTGCGCGTTTATGACGGTGTGCGCGTTTAGGACGGTGTGCGCGTTTATGACGGTGTGTGCGTTTAGGACGGTGTGTGCGTTTAGGACGGTGTGTGCGTTTATGACGGTGTGTGCGTTTATGACGGTGTGTGCGTTTGTGACGGTGTGCGTTTGTGACGGTGTGCGCGTCTGTGACGGTGTGCGCGTCTGTGACGGTGTGCGCGTTTATAACGGTGTGCGCGTTTATGACGGTGTGCGCGTTTATAACGGTGTGTGCGTTTAGGACGG
>JBAMHV010000023.1:1793315-1806302 GCA_037177535.1 Pseudomugil gertrudae
AAAAGCTTACAGCACCTGGTATTCCTAAAAGCTTACAGCACCTGGTATTCCTAAAAGCTTACAGCACCTGGTATTCCTAAAAGCTTACAGCACCTGGTATTCCTAAAAGCTTACAGCACCTGGTATTCCTAAAAGCTTACAGCACCTGGTATTCCTAAAAGCTTACAGCACCTGGTATTCCCAGGCTGTCTCCCATCCAAGTACTGACCCGACCCTGCTTAGCTTCCGAGATCAGACGTGTTCAGGGTGGTATGGCCATAAGCAAACATGTAGATGATCAAACCTGCACTTATAGCTGCTGCAAAGGCTGGATTTAGCTTTCTTTAATGTTTTTTATACATTTTTTACAAGTAAATGTAAGCAGAATAGCTCCTAGGCTGAGATGAAATAGTGGAACAATATTCTGGGACAACGGAGCAAAGTTGGGATCTGATAACAATGTACTGAACTCGAGCATATAATATAAAATTATACTGTAATCCCAAACACTTGGAAATCAAACAAGACAGAGAATAATAATAATAACAATAAAGAAAACTTCTCATAAGAGTAAATAAGTGCTGGCCAGCTATTAAAATAAAATTGCACATAGAGCTCTATGCAAACAAACAAAAGGTCTTAACTCAGTCCAATAAGCAAGACTTTAAAGGAGGAAAATAAAATAACATTTAAAATGGCTGAAAATAAATATATCAGATGTTTAGTGAGTGATGCAACAGGCTGAACAAAGTGGACTGGCTCATGCACAGGTTTCCCTCCCCAGTGTTGCCAACTTCTCAGTATAGAAAGTAGCTATTGGCTGTTCTAAAAGTCGCTAGATGACGTCATCACCCAATTTGCATAATTGACCATTTGCGTGTAATGTAATGAAGGTTGTAGAAGAGATAAATAATGTTGTGGAGAAAACAAAATGTGGGTCAAAAACACCCTAAATATGTTTGATAGTACAAATAATCTATTTTCTTTTGTTTTATTGGTTTATTTATCTTTCTTTTTGCTACTGAAATAGACTATTACTTTGAAAACTAGATTTAGAATAACTTTTACCCGCATTGCATAAATCCACTTTGTTCTCCGTTGTTAAATGCTATAATATTACATTTATGTAAAGGACAGAAAACTGTTTTGTTTTGTTTTATCTTGGAGTAGCATAAAAAATCTACTTTACAATACAGGCAGTGTGTCCAATAAACAGCTTAAACCAACTTTTGAACTCAGGGTTTGATTCCCACCCCATACAGTTTAGACTGAGACATAATAAGCAAATAAATGTTTAGTTTGTGTCACAGAGAGACACACACAGTGGATGAGGTGATTAAGTGACTGAGACTGTGGGTCAAATCAAAATAATGTTGGTGTAAAAGTGAAAAACTATTTAATTTACATCCCACACTGTAAACCTGGACCAGATCAGCAGCGAGTTTGCGCATGCGCTCTTTGTTTAGCTTGTGAACATGGAGCGTCCTCTCTTCTCCTGACTGCGGCTGCGCGGAGCCGCCTGTGAGGAGCTCCCGCTGCTCGTTCATGCCAGTAACTGCAGATCTGCTTTCAAGTCGCTAAAACACCAGAAAAGTCTCCAGTAACTCCAGAGAAAGTTGCTAAATTTGTCGCTAGTCGCTTTTAACAAAAAAAGTCGCCAGATTTAGCGAGAAAGTCGCCAAGTTGGCAACAGTGTCCCTCCCGCCTAGGTGCACATAAACGTCAACAACTGTCGTAAAACAGTCGCAAACACAATGACGGCTTAATATACGTTGAAGGCTTAATACAGAGAATGATACAACTTAAGACATAATAAAAAATAATTGTCTTACAATAACAGTAACAATCAGCAATTAAAGTCCAACGGGTTCGAGCCCCCTGGCACCGCGGCCCTTGTAACACTCCTGTTAATGCAACTCATGTGTGAAGTATGAAAACTGTTCCATTATAAATGTGTATAACATGTTCTGGAGGAGTTTTAAGTTGCTGAGCTCAATATATGAGCAGAAGAAGCGCTTACAGTGAAGAAAGGCACGTCCTGTGGGTGGGGCCAAGGCCTAGATTGCAAAAAGTCCCATTAATGTCTTCAGGATGTCACCCTCATCATTCCCTGTAAGTTGTGCACATGTCATGTCATTAGAATATGCAGGGATAATGGTTTGAAATATTCTAGGGGGCGCTGTCCTTCCATATGTAGACTTATCCAACATGTTTCTATGTGACTCAGTTAATAGCATGATAAATATTATCATGTAGAAGTGTTCAGGGTGTGACTCCATCATACCTGTACAGGTCTACATTTTCATCACATCCAACAAAAACTAGATTTTACATTATGACCAGAGCTGGGAGTAATTTTATACCTGTAAAACATTTACACAACCTCATAATACAAACTAAAATCACTACTGAGTAAAAAGATTTCATCCTAAAATAAAACAAACCAGTTTCATTTCCCAAACTGGCCGGATTGGACCGTTTTACTGGCAAAATAAATCTGTAAAAAAATTACACTCGCCAATAAATGTTAAATGAATAAATAAATTACACATTAGATTATTTATTTTAGTCGATTTTTCATCATTTTCCTCCAAAATGACATGAGTGTCTCCCTCTAGTGGCCGTCTGAAGGATCAGTTTCATCTTTCCGTTGCAATAATTCACATAAAACTTATTTTCTGTTAAACCAGTGAAAATAAAACTAAAATCCATTTAAATTCTTTCTGATAAGAAGCTAATTTGTGTGAAGAGCTTAAGAATCAAACATAACGGTGACGGGTTTCCATCTGGTTCCTCATTGGTTACTTTTTTCAGTTAATATGATAAAAGAAATCATGTGTTTGTCAGACTGAAATAAAAAAATGTAGCTGCAACAAACATATTTGTATTAAAGAAAATGTTTGAACTACATGAATAATTTCTAATAAAAAGAAGCAAAATGGTGTCAGTAAATTCTTATTTTTATTGAGTTCATTACAAACACACTTCTTACACTGTACAGGAACAATAAGTTATCTATGAGAGCGTCGTGACGCTTCATATCCACGCTGTCCTCGTCCAGGCCGCTGATGGACAGCTGGACAGAGACGTCTACGCTGCTGCTTTCTGACTGCGCTCCACGGCCATACGCTCCAGACGCTCCGTGTAGAATCCGTTAAAATCCAACCTGTGAAGTCACAAACGAGGACACGTTTAGATCTCTGAACCTCGCCGTGTGATCACACTCAGGGAAAAGCCGATCGGATCGGTCACGAGTAGTTTCCATCCCAGTTCCCTCGCAGGACAAAGTAAACCTCATCTGGGTGGACACGACCTTCATCACACAGGCTCTGTCTGCTGTTAGGACATTATGATGTCTGTTACGTCCCTCAGGCCAGTTTACACTGCTGACTGTGTTTTTCAACACTTAGACCATGGGCTGGATTCTGCCCCACACTTCTGACTGCCATCTCCACCCAGGATTGGCTGGTGTCTGGATCCGAGCCTCGATAGCGTCTGGATCCGAGCCTCGATGGCGTCTGGATCCGAGACCAGATGGCGTCTGGATCTTGCATGAAACAAGCCGTGAAAGTTTTGCTTTCAGCTGTTTACTTGTGATCGGATCACCCAGAATGCATTTAGGCACCAGGATCGTTTCATTAGCCGACTTTACTAACCCGTCCCGTTCACACTGACACGCTGTACCTGTAGATGATGCTGATCATGCTGTGTTCACAGTCGTTGGTGCTATAGATGCTCAGCTTGTCCAGCAGGTCCAGCAGCAACAAGCTGAAGTTACTGTCGAACTTGCTGATGGTGGCTTCCAAGTTCGAGTCGGACTGGAGGGCGTCCACGTGTTCGGCTAACAGCTGAAGGAGCAGAGAGGAGTAAAAACAGGTTACTGAATAACTGTAGCATTTCTAAAGCTGCTCTCTCTTCTTCTGTGGTTCTCCAACAGTGATGCTACAGATCAGGCGTAGCTGTAAAGAGAATTACTGAGGCTGAAACATCCATCAGGTAAGTTTCAGTCACCTGTACTCACAGTTTAATCTCATCATGTGCTGAAAACGTGGTTTAAATAAGTCGTTTTGAACTCTTCACCCGGTACGAGTGTCACCAGCGTCAGATGGATGTTAGAAATACCTTTGTGGCCTGTTCGCTCTGAGTCCCGTCCATCGTGCCCTGCTCCATAGAGAGGCGCTCCAACCTCATGCTCTGTGTGAACCGCTGCAAAGATCAGAGATAATACACACACATGCAGGTGTTCAGGTGTAAAGCTTTGTGTAAGAGCTGCAGGTATCACAGGGATGCAGCCCCTGCACTGCACACATACTCACTAAACCCAAACGTTTAATACAAACCTGCATGCAGTTTGTGAAGAGGACGCAGACAGACATGAGTTTGGAGAAGATCCGGAGCAGCTCGGGGTTGGTGAGCATGCAGTCCTTCAGGCAGTTGTCCAGGAAGCTGGTGTGATGGCAGAGCACGTCGTCGATGTTGGAAGCCTGGAACAGGAAGAGCATGCTCGAGTCAGCAACGTGAAACAGTGAAACTAAATACTCTGCGAGTCCCTCACCATCTTCAGGTTGTTCTCCATGACGTGCCATGTGGGCTCCATCACCTCAAACATCATGTAGTACTGGATGTTCTGCACGAAGTTGAGCATGCGCTGGCGCAGGGCGAAGGCTGCCGCAAACCTGAGTGCACATCACAGGTTAAAGACGAGGATGGGTTTAGTTCCAGACGGTTTGATGGGGGGTGGCTCACCATTTGGCAGAGTGTAAGGAGTACTGCCTGGAGTCCTTGTTGCTGATCCACACGTTGCACAGCAGCCGCTCCACATGTTTACAGTAAAACATGTGTCTGAACAGCATCTGGTACCTCGTTAGCGCCTTCCTGCACAGCCAAAACATTTACAGCGTCATTTATTTATTCATTATTACACAGAGATACATGGGTGTGTAGAAAGCAGAGACACAAAACTACGGTAAAACCCCCGTAAAGGCTCCGGTAGAGGCTTCGGTAAAGGATCTGGTAAAGGCTCCGGTTAAAAACTACAGTAAAGTTAGCAGTGAAGACTCTCGTAGAGGCCCCCCTAGAGGCTTTGGTAAAGGTTAATCACTGAACCTGTTGATGATGAGCGACAGCGGCCACTTGACGATGTAGTCGAAGGAGAAAGCCTCCAGCCCGCTGAGAGCAGCGTCCGTTGAGTCGGCGTTGATGATGGATTTCTCTTGTTTGGTCTCGATGGCCAACACTCGCAGCAGCTGGGTGATGACATCATGAGGCATCAGATCGATCTGTGGACAGAAAAAGACGTAAACGTTTATGTGTATAAAAAATAAGTCCTATTTCACAATAAAACACAAACCGATAAAATGGCTGCTTTTTAAACTGGTTTTGGTGACGAGGATCAGATTATAAACCAGTGGAGATAAGTTCAGAGCACAGCTGGTGTGATGAGTGCTTCTAGTTCTTTTATAGATGGCATTTTTATTGATCCGGTCGTGTTATTCTGATGTTTTTTTACTCCTCCATCGTTCATTAGTGTTACTCATGGTTTCATGAGAGTTTTGTTTGTGCAGCATGGTTGCTCTGGACTTGCTCTGGACTGAATAAAGCAGATGTTGAAGCTCTGGATTGTGGACACAAATGTTCACCGACCTTCAGATCATCTTTGAAGGGATCCGTGTTGGCCGTGCTCATCCTCAGAGCCAGCTCCAGGAGCGCTTCGAGTCTGGGAGGAACGATGTCATCCACCGGCTTCTTCAGCTCCTCCTCCGTAAGATCCATGAAGTGCACGAAGAAATCTCCTTTGTCCATTAAAAAGTAGTGCTTGATCGACCTAACGCGGAAGAAAACAGATCCGTATACAGGCAGGTTTCTGTATGCAGGCAGGTTTCCATGCAGCGGCTTTACAGAGCTACCGGCACTAAAACAAGGCGGAAAGAAGAGAAACATTCACCTCAGACGGGAAACCAGCTCCTTCTCCTCCATCAGGAAGTCCAGAAGAACCTTGCTGGCGTAGTTGTAGGCCTTTTCTATCTGCTCCACGTAGGCCCTCTCCTTCAGGGTGTACAGAACCTCCTTAGCATCTGGACACGTCACATCTCGGCCGCACTCGCGCACCACATTCAGGTATTTCCCTGCAACACAACACGCCATCGATTCCTTCCTCCATTTTCTTTTACTTACCGTATTTCAATGACTATAAGGCGCATATAAAAGTCTTAGTATGTGCGGCGCGACCTCTGTGTGTGTGTTGTAGTATACATACAGGTATGTATACATACATAGTATAGTATATACGTGTTGTAAGTGTGGACGTGAATTGTATATAAAACCTGCGCCTGATAACCAGGTGCACCCTGTGTGTGTGTGTTATATACAGTAACGGCACATATAACTAAGACTGAGTCGTACGGTGCGCCTTGTGGTGGTGAAAATACGCTACATTTCTTTTGCTCGTACCTGTGCTTAATATTTTGTCAGCCATTTTCTGCAGAAAGGAGGGAATCCGATGCTGTACGATGGTGTATCTCTGATCCCAGTACTTGTCGTTGTAGTCCTCCTGAATCTTCTCCTTCTGCAGCTCGTGCTCCTCCACCATGAACTCGCTGAAGAGAACCAGACGAGCATGAAACCGGTATCCTTCTGGGTGAACACCAGCGAGCAGCCTCACCTGTACGGATCCTTGATGATGCCTCTGTAGATCCACTTCTCCAGGATTTCAAAGTACGGGACGCTTGCTGCTTTAGTGAGGTAGAGGCACAGCTCCTGAGCCTGGCTGTCGCCCGTGTAGTTGAAGGTCCGGTCATGCAGAAGACTCAGCGTTGATCCTCCCATGCACTCCCCTTTGTCCACAGAAGATGCTGAAAAAAAGAAGCAGCTTGATTTATTTTTGCTCCACTTCCCTCCTGACAGGACGGCGATGCTGAAATGGTTTAGTCCGAGTGATCGAGGTGACCGGAACCAGGTCCAGCTGAGAGGACGTCAAAGTAACCACTGCATTTCTGCCTGGTATCAGGTAGGGACATGGCC
Organism: Pseudomugil gertrudae; assembly: GCA_037177535.1. Taxonomy (NCBI): domain Eukaryota; kingdom Metazoa; phylum Chordata; class Actinopteri; order Atheriniformes; family Pseudomugilidae; genus Pseudomugil; species Pseudomugil gertrudae. The sequence goes on from JBAMHV010000023.1 coordinate 1,800,315, forward strand.
TCTCACCGATGGAGGCCAGTATCTCCATGGTTCTCATGGTGGGCTGGATGTAGAACCAGAGCTTCTGCAGGGACAGCAGACCCTGCCGCTGGAGGTGCTCCAGCTGAGAGATCAGGATCAGGTACTCCTTCATCAGGGTCCTCATCGCCGCCGTCAGGGCGTGGTTCACCTGGCCGTACTCAAAGGACGACTTTTCCTCAATAAACCTGGAAACAAACACAACACATCACCTTCATCTATAGCTTAATATGAGTTTTTTTTTAAACATCTAACAATTATATTTTTTCTTTTAAAAAAAAACCTTTAAATTTTTTTAAATTTTCCAAATTAACTTTTACTAAATATATATTTTAATCATTTAATTTATTTATATCTATACAAAAACTAAATAAAAAGGAAAAATAAAAATACTAAATTAAATAAACAAAAATAAATTTAAAAAATACATAAAAATAATAAAAGAATAAACAAATAAAATGGATTAATTTGATAAAACAGAATAACATGTCTGGTACTCCTAAATGCTTCAATATCACAAAAATTATCATCTAAAACACCTTTAACCAGGTAAACGTAAGAAAATACGTTTATAAAAATGAGTTTTTACCAAAATAACAAACATTAGCAGCAAGAAGGACAATAAAAACAAGACGATGACGAACTCCTCACCGCGTTATAGTGGAGTAATATGATGCTACTGGTAATATTCTGTTAACCAGCTCTTTCACAGACAGGTCCAGTGTGGGATCAACTATGAAGGAGCGGTTCTGCCTCCCCAGAACCGGCTGAGCGGTGACGTCTCGCCCATCAACTCCGATCAGGACGAACAGCAGGTCCTCCACCAGAGCGTGTTCCTGGGTTGCCAGGGGCAACGTGCCTGCGCAGAGACAGCATCAGATCCAGGTGTACATGCAGCACAGGTGAGACGGGTTCGCCTGCGTGTACCAATGGGCACGGCCGGATCTCCGGCGGGGGCGGGGCTGGTGATGAAGTCTCCCAGCAGTGCAGGACGGTCGTACACCCAGTTGGGAAAGACGGGGTTGGGCTGCGTGGGGTTCTTCTTGTTGTGTTTGTCCCTCAGCATCTTCCGCGTGACTTCCGCCGGCTGCAGATACATTTAGAAAAGCAACACGCAGATTAAAAATCTTTTTTTTTTTTACTTTACGAGGAGCCTTGAAGTAACTTTATTACATTTTAAGAGACTTTTTCCAGTGATGAACACTCAGTTCTACAATAAGCTACTTTTACCACAACACCACGTTCAGGTTAGCAGGCCTCTGCATAACTGAGGAAAGTCCACCATTAGATTCAGATGTGATGGAAGGGTTGCCTACGGTGGCTGGGAAGTGTCAAAAAACACATTTAAAGATTTTTAAACAAAATTACATTTTGAAAGCCACTTTACAATTTGCACAGAAAGGGAAGAGCTTAGCGGTGAAGATACAGGAAGTGACACAATTGTACTCTATCTTGTAGTCCAAACAAACATTTTGTAGTCCAACCACTCGTGGGAAGTCAGCGGTGAAGATAATTACGTGTCTGGAGCTATAAAACTTTCTTCAGTACATCCATGCATTATTGAGTTTACTTTAAAGAGTCCTCAAACTCATTTTTATGCCATGTAAACTTAATATCACGTCCAAAATTACGGTATATGAGTGACCCATTGAAATATCTAATGCAGTGTTGCAAAACATCAAGTTCTTCCGTGTGGTCTGTGTTCAATAAAAACTCCAATGACCGTCCACATGAAGAGCAAAACGGTGTAAATTGGGCCACGTTTGCTCCACAAAAAGGGCAAAACATTGTAATAATAAAGTAATAAACACGTTTATCTTCACCGCTGACTTCCTGCGAGTGGTTAGACTACAAAATGTTTGTTTGGACTACAAGAATGGCTCATTATTGCATCACTTCCTGTATCTTCGCCGCTAAGCTCTTCTCTTTCCTTTTATTATTAATTTGTTTCAGGATTTATAAAAGTGTTCTGGTAAATGTAGAACGTCTTGGCTGTTATACAAATGTTTTCTAAAATATAAATTTGTTTCCTCAAATAGGAATTTGTTTTCCTAATTTTATTTTTTATAAATTGCATTTTTAATTTCTAAAAATATCATTTTTTCTTTAAATATAAATTCATTTTTAAAATGTGTATTTGTTTCCTAAAATTTGAATTAGTTTTTTTTACATTTAAATACGTTTTTTTAATTTAAATTTGTTTTTTAAATTGTAAAGTGGCTTTCAAAATGTAATTTTGTTTACACATTTTTAAATGTTAATTTGTTTTGCACTTCCCAGCCACCGTAGTTTCCGGATCGTAGCACCTGGTGTTGGAACAGAGTCAGAAATGCTCACCAGAGGAGCGTTGGAGCTGGCCGTGACGTTACCGAGCTTCTTCCGCAGCTCTTCCAGCTCCTGCATGGACATCTTAGTGCTGCTTTGGGGCAAAGTGTAACTGGTGGTTGTGCTTGTGTTGGCTGATGACTCCGACCTCTCTTTAGCGTTCTGCTGCAGAGACTGAAGCATCTAGAAGAAAAGTTACAATTATTTATAGAGAAAATGTATTTTATACATACATAAACGTCTTTCATTTAAATCTGCAGAAGCTATTTTTATACATCTATGTGAAAACTTGCATGTTTTACTTTTTAAGCTTCTATAAAGAAGAAAAAGTTTCTGAAGCCACATGTTAAGATTTCAGGGAGATGTTTACATGCAGGATTAGAGACGACATAAAAATAATGATACCACAATTTAAAAAGACTTGATGTTATAAAAAAAAAATCTGATGTTTTTAATTAAAAAGCTAAATGTTGTACTAACTAGCAGCCTTCATTAGCAGCTCTGTCACATGAACATATGAGCTCGTGTTATTCAGAAATCTTCTGCAGGAGCTGCTGGTGTCCCTGTTTTAATGTTTTACTGTTTTACTGGGAGAAAAAGCATCAAGCGAAGGTTACGTGATGCAGAAAAGGAACCAAATTCAGTCTCTCCTCGTTCCTCAGCAGGTGTATCTGGTTTTAGGACTACCATACAAAATATAAACATTAAAAACACTGACATGTTTACACTGAAATAAGGACGAATACATGACTTTTTAACAGATAACTTCAGGTCTTGATGCAGTTCTGCCATCTTGTGGACAATTAACCTGCACTGATCTTTTTTGTGCATGTTCAATAGTTTATTTCAAATATGCAATTAGAAATTAAATATATATATCAATTGGTAGACATAAATAAATAGAAATAATCAAATAGAACTAACAAAACAACAACATTATAATTACATATATACGAAAAGAAGAGAGGATTACCCCACCCCTTCCTGTCACAATAGTTATATATTAAATATCATAAATCATTATTCTATATAACAGTAATATTCTATAAAACATTAAAAATAATAAATGCATTAACACCTTTTATACATTCCACCATAAACAACCAGTAATAATCAGACACATTATTTCTTTGCATATTTAGTAAAAAATAATTTCTTTATAATGTTTTTTTAAACTGGTTTATGTTTAGACAATCCCTCAGTGCTCTCCTCAAACTGAAATACCAAAAGTTTACCTTGTTGTGCTCTAAAGTTAGGTTATAACCCCCTTCCCTTCCCATGAATAAGTCCTGAATGTGTTCAGTAACACTACAACGGCGCTCATTGGAGTGCTTGTAAATAAAAACGGGCTCCTCGTGTGTGTCTGCAGGTTGTAGACGGACATGTTGAGGTCATTTTCCTCCTACGCTGCAGAACCTGCAGAGCGACTACTGCACACACACATTACGTTGATGATGTGCAGCTCTAGTTTAAACTACTTCTCTACACCTTAAAGGGCATCTCTAACCTCACCCTGTCATATCCTCCGCATCGCCACGCCATCCTGTTCCCTTTAGACCCGAGTTATTTAACTCGGTCCCACGAGAACGGCCACCTGCAGGTTTTCAATGAATACCACACCTGACCCAGCAGCCAATGACTCATTAATGTGAGTCAGGTGAACACGTTGAGCACCTGCAGGGCTGCGGCCCTCACAGGACCACTGAATAGCCCTGATCTTCCTCCTCCATACACCTCACTACGCCTCCTGCCCGCCTCAGCACCATGAGCCTTCATCCGCTCTGCTCCTCAGCTCCAGAACTCGCTCCCACCAGGTATCCAGCACTCTGACGGTCTCACCGTCCTCAAATCCAAACATTTCTAACCAGTATGTAAGAAATGTACCTGCCTGCCATCCATCTTTTGTATCATCTTCACTACTTTACCACAAACTATCCTGATATTCCAGCAGATAAAATGTGGGATGTTTTTTCTGTTTTATTTTTACAGTGAAGCACATAAAAGCCACCAACCGTGTCGTTATGCATTACCTCTTTATCCTCACAGAGCTTAGACAGCAGATACACCAGAGGGTCCAGATTGCGGACATTTTTGGACTTGAGCTCCTCATATTTCCTCAGAAAATCCTCAGGAGTTTTAGAGAATTCAGCTAATTTAACCTGAAAATGAGACAACAGTAAGTGTGACAACCATACACACAGTTAGCTACACGTTTGTTCACTCAAAGGTGTGTTAAATCATGTCTCAGAGGGATACACTGTAGCCAGACGTTGCCGGGCTTTGCATTGTTAAATTATTGTACAATCTGACTTGATGAAGAACACAAACAAAATAAAAGATCTTTATATTTTAGCATTTTATAGAGAGGTGTTAAAAACTAATAAGAGGCAGAAAAAGCTGAGAAAGAAACAGTTTTATACAAATAATAAGACAAAGATATGTTTTAAGACAAAACATAAAAGATGGATAATAATGTGTCACATGCTGAGTGCGTTCAGTTCAAATTAAACCGTCTAACTTTAGAGCCAAACATCAACCTAATGCGAGTAAGGGCTTGGTTGGTGGGCTGTCCTCTGCAGGAACCAGACATTGTAAGGAGCGGATCTGTCTCCCATGGGGTCATGTGACCCCGAGCGCTTTGCTTTACCACCCCACCCAAACCAAAGTTTGTTGTTACAAGGCGATAAAGAGGAAAACGAACTGTCATGCATAGTAATGTTTCTTTGACCCACCTTTAGCTGTTATCACTGAACTCATTCACCGCGGTTTTGTTTCTGTTATCTATGCAACATCACATCTTCATCCATCGCTGCAGAGATTATTTCTTTTTATTAAATTCTCATGTGATGCCTTAGAGTCTGATTGTTGTGTAAAAGTATTCTCTAACATATCAGAAAGGATGTTTAAAATCAGGGCTTTCTGATTCACAATCCATGTTTAAAAATGACTTAAAGTTGTGTTTTTAAAAAGTACTTCTGTGTCCCCCCATGCTGGACTGTGACCCACCTTGGCACTGTGAGCAGAGACAGTAGTGGTCACATAAGGAGTCCTGTGTTTCTGCAGTAAATCTATGTATCCTTCTGCTCCGTCACCTCCTCGGACCTGCAGCAAGCTCAGCAGCTCGTTCACGTCGTGGTGGATCCTGAACTCACTCATGGCACAAGCAGCTGATCCGATGACAACACGTTTTGTTTTGAATTATCCACACAGCAGCAAACATCAACATCTGGCTGATAAACATCATCTATAGCTCAGTTAAAGATATGTACAAACCACGAAAGCTCTTACAGGTTGTATGCTGATCATTTCTAAGGTATTCGTGATAATGTGAAGCTAACAGTTTGCGTTTTAAAATGCTAGCTGGCTAACTAGCCTGTAAGATCTAGACGCTGAATGGCAGCTAGCATGCACAAATTAAACATGTATTAAGATGTAACAGCGTAGTACAGTTATATTAAACCCAATAACACATGTAATAAACTCTTAAGTTTATCACTGTACCTGTTGGCCGTGTTTACTCCGATTCAACAGCGTTTACCAAACGCGCCCACAGCGACTCAAAATCTTCTTCTTCTACGGTTAAAATTCATGTTGCAAAAGCGCAACTCTGCCGCTCACAGGCCAAGTTTAGATATTGCAATAGAT
>JBAMHV010000023.1:1872512-1882641 GCA_037177535.1 Pseudomugil gertrudae
TGCATCATCTGTAGCATGCATCATCTGTAGCATGCATCATCTGCAGCATGCATCATCTGCAGCATGCATCTGCAGCATGCATCATCTGTAGCATGCATCATCTGTAGCATGCATCATCTGTAGCATGCATCATCTGCAGCATGCATCATCTGCAGCATGCATCTGCAGCAGGCATCATCTGTAGCAGGCATCGTCAGCAGAATGCATCATCTGCAGCATGCATCGTCTGTAGCATGCATCATCTGTAGCATGCATCATCTGCAGCATGCATCTGCAGCATGTATCGTCTGTAGCAGGCATCGTCAGCAGCATGCATCATCTGCAGCATGCATCGTCTGTAGCATGCATCATCTGCAGCATGCATCATCTGCAGCATGCATTGTCTGTAGCATGCATCATCTGCAGCATGCATCGGCAGCATGCATGCATCTGCAGCATGCATCTGCAGCATGCATGCATCTGCAGCATGCATCATCTGCAGCATGCATCATCTGCAGCATGCATAATCTGCAGCATGCATCATCTGCAGCATGTATAATCTGTAGCATGCATCATCTGCAGCATGCATCATCTGTAGCATGCATCATCTGCAGCATGCATCTGTACCATGCATCATCTGCAGCATGCATCTGCAGCATGCATCATCTGCAGCATGCATCATCTGCAGCATGCATCATCTGCAGCATGCATCTGCAGCATGCATCATCTGCAGCATGCATCATCTGTAGCATGCATCATCTGTAGCATGCATCATCTGCAGCATGCATCATCTGTAGCATGCATCATCTGCATCATTTGCAACATGCATCATCTGCAACATGTATAATCTGCAGCATGCATCATCTGCAGCATGCATCTGCAGCATGCATCATCTGCAGCATGCATCTGCAGCATGCATCATCTGCAGCATGCATCATCTGCAGCATGCATCTGTAGCATGCATCATCTGCAGCATGCATCTGAGAATGCATGCACGATGTTCCTGCATTCTCAGATGTGTGCTGTATAAAATCTTGTTTTGACTGTCTTCTGTATTTTACACAAACCAGCCTCAGGTAATTCACCTGTAAAAAAAAAAAGTGTAATTGGCTTCTAAAGTCTGGCGACTGAGAGAGAGACTAAGTTCACTGTCTGCAATCTGCTCTGACATGTTCTATTTGGATGAGCCGTTTAAAAATAAATAAATAAAATATAAATGTAGTAAATGAATCTCCTGCATTTTTACGTCGTTACCTGCCTCCCAAGCTGTAAATAAAAACCTGGTTTGCTTGATGACGCTGTCCAGGCTGATATGTTGTTAAATCTGCTCCAACCAAATGTTTTTAGAACGAGTAACCCTACAAAATGCTTGAAGTAGACGAACCTAAGAGTAAAACAAGGTGGTTTATTAAAGTTTTTTAATGATGAAACAATTAGTTCAGAAAGATTTAACCTCAATGCATCAACTTAACCAAATACTTTTAAATGCCTAAACTAACAAAGTATTTCATAATGTGAAAACTTAATCTAGAAGGTCTGATGATTAAACCAGACTAAATTATAGAAGGAAATGAGACAATAATATTCTGCTTTGCAGCCATTTTCCACACAGTTGTATCCAAACATCAACACGTTTGTTTGGATCCGGGGACGTCGCTAAGTGGACCCAAACGAGCTAAAAGTGACGGATTTTTCCTTTTTTCTTGTGAATATGAATCTAATGGACATTTTTCTGGTAATATTCTATGTTTAAGAGCATCTGAGTCGTCAGATCATGATTATTTTCAGTAGCTTTAAGACATTAAATATCTGTTTTGAGTTTTTTTTGCACCTTAAATGAGCCGTTAGAAGAATTAGCTGAAAGCTTCTTAGAAAAAACAGTTTATCTCATTTCGTTTAAGGCGTGATGGAAATAAAGGTTAATATAAGTATTATAATGATGTTACTCTGATGATTAATTCAGCTCATTTTAAAAATCTATTGAGAAACTTTTTGTGTTTTTAGGGAAACTCAGGTGAGTCTCTTACCTGCGTAGCGGAGAAAGATTGCACGAGCAGTTCCAGGGATTGTTGGACAGGGTCATGTTGGTCATGGTGCCAAATGCCAAACCTTTGGGAAGGGACTTGAGCTTGTTGTTATCCAGGTGAAGCAACTTGATCGCTGTCACGCCGTTGAATGCCCAGTCTGAGAACTAGAAAGCACCACAATGAGCTGCTCGGTCACAGATCGGGTTCAATGTGAGGAAGTCCGATCTGGAGCGAGGGAATGAAAGCCTGATCCCATCCTTCCTGTTCAACCCATGCTCATGTAAACACACACATTCACCGGCCTCCTTCCATTCATGTGGATCTGCGAGGGTGCTAAAAGCTTCAGAGAGGTGATAGATGAACCAACCAAGGTCAAGTTTGTCTCTTCTAGAAGGAAGAGACAGGAGTTCAGAGAGGGTTAGACCTGAGGAGCTGGAAATTTCCACTCTGAAGCAACGAGTAGCTGAAGGCCTGGAGGTTGGATGCAATGGAAGATGGTCGTCGTCTCCCAGTTGCTCCTCTGCCAGAAAGGCTTGCAAAGGGCCCGATTGTCCATTCAACTGGAGCGATGGCAAGCTAAAAATACTCCTGTTCATGCAGCGTGGAACACCCTGCTTCTGTTTACCTGTCTCCGAAGCCCTCCTGACCTGTTTACAGGACTCTAGCAGCTTGCTGAAAATATGGCTTGTGTAATAATTAGACGCAGACGTGCTTGGCAAAGGTCCAGCAAACAAAAACAAGCTAAAAATACGTGCATTCGGCTGGAAAGGAGCTTAAACTGTGCCAATTCCTGCTGCTTCCACATGGCTCCCACACAGTCCAGCGTGAGAAGCTTGTTGTTTTACAGCCTCCCCGAAATGCCTCAATACACTGGCACAGGTACACTCAAATATTGGATTAACCTCAAGTATGAAGCAAATGTGCAGTCAGGAGTCTCTGAAAAAGCTTTTACTGTATACAGTAAGAGCAGACTGTCTCATGCCTTCAGCTTCCACTGCAGATAATAAGCTCCATATTTAACTAATTTATTTTCATTTTGAAGCTCCTAAAGTCATTATTCCCTGTTAAATTATAGTTTCAGCTCCAGAGTTCATGTGCATTCATGCTATGCCACGCTAGGATTGGTCTTTAGTTCATTTGATCACATTTTTATTACTTTTTTTTAAGGAAAAATGCTTAATTTGTGGTATTTATTTCAATCCAAGCTCAGCAGAGATTTTAGAAAGAAGTTATTTTGTTTCTTAAACATTGCAGGTTGTGTATAAAAGCAATTTATTGGAGCTTTGTTGGATTATCTGAAGCTTTATGTCCAAAGTTTTGCTGCTTGTTTTATTTAACTGCTTGCAGCTTAATGAAGTGTTAAGCACAGCGGTGGCAGCATCATGCTGTGGGCTGTTTGGCCGGTGTGGAATGGATATATTTGAGAAGCATTTCTGGCTTGTTTTGATGGCAAAGTGACATTTTTTTTACAGCTGTTGTTGCCCAGTGCTAATGCACATAATAATTATACTGAGAGGCTGTAAACAATGTTTGTTGTTTTAAAAACTCCCCATAGTGTTTTCAGATTTCATTACCAATACTCTCTCTGCTGCTCTGAATTCATCTTATGTTTGATGCAATTTCTTTAATTTAAATTATTTTTCAAGCCTGACTTGCTTTTAGGTACCAGTTGAAGCTTAAAAGAGAAAAAACATTAGATTAAATCACAAGCAGGAGATGATGGAGAGACCAGAAAGCAACTTAATTTAAGATCAGACTCATTTTAATGTTTACATTTTATTATTTTCTTGCTTTTTCTGTAAACACTTAATGCTGAACATTTAAAGCAGCAGCTTCTGACCAAATTCAGTCATTTTGACTTGATTTTTGCTGTTTTTATAAATCTTTATGAACAGTTACGTAACTTTTCTGTAGGTTAAAACTCTAGCAAAGCCAGAAGTTTTAGTTAATTAAATTGATGTATTTTACACCTAAAATGATATTTATAGAGTTTAAAAGGCCTTTTTGTATGAACTTAATTCAACCTTTTCTAAACAGTAAATGTTTCTGATACCCGTCACAGGCACAGACGTACCTTCTCCAGACCCATGTTGTCCAGGTGTAGTCTCTCCATGTAGCGGCCGAAGCTCTGGAAGGCGTTGTTCGGGACCGTCCTCATTGGGTTCTTTCCCAGCGTGAGCTCCTCCACCACCCGCAGTTTGCCCATGGCCGCGCTCGGATAGGTGGACAGCTTGTTGCTTTCTAAGTGAAAAACAGCGATGTTCTCCACGTCGTCCAGCGAGCCCGGGTGCAGGGTCGCGAGCTCGTTTCCGCTCATGTGCAGCCAGCGTAGGTTTTTGGCTCCTGTGAAGGTTCCCGGCCGCAGCTCCCGCAGCTTGTTGTCATTCAGCTTCAGAACAAAGAGTTTGATCAGAGGTGAGAAGATTCCCTTCGTCAGCTCGGTGAGTCGATTCCCATCCAGGTGGAGGTAGGTGAGCTCTGTAAGGTCCTCGAAGGCGCCGGGTTTTATGCTGGTGATCTCGTTGTTGGACAGGTAAAGGTAGGCGAGCTTCTTCAGGCCCTTAAAGGCATGGGATCCGATCTCTCTGAGTTGACAGTACTCCATGTGTAGAGAGCTGAGCCCCTTGCTTTCACTGAAAGCTCCTGCAGGTATGGTGCCCAGGCTGTTCCTCTGCAGGTTCAGCAGACTGGTGGCCTCTGAAACTCTCGGGATCTCCTTCAGGCCCTTGTTATCACAGGTGACATGATGCAGATTACCGTAGCAGCGGCACAGGCTGGGGCACTGGGTCAGGACTCCCGACGCAGCGGGGCTCAGGACCAGGAGGCCGAACAGCATCCAGGTCACACAATGCATCCTGGAGAGAAGTGGCTCAAAGTCTTCCACACAGAAAGATCCAGAAGAGCGGACTAATACCAGGCGTGTTTGTGTTTGCAGTGGGAGAAACAGGAGGAGGGAAAAGGTGAGAGGAGGATGGCCAGTGCACAGAGCACACAGCACTATTTATAACATGAGGGAAAAAATGAGGAGGGTTTGAGTGAGAGGTGTGCAGGAGGAAGTGTCTGTGAGAGTTTAACCCTAAAAGAGCAGCAGGATCACCTGCTTTACAGGATGTCCTTATGAATCATAGAAACCTGTGTTTGTGTTGTTTCACTGAGTTCCAGGTAAATGTTTAACCCTTAAAGCCTGACCCCAGAAGAGCTGAAACATCCGTTACGTTTCTGTCCTGACATACGTAAAGGGTTAACACGAGGTCAGCTTGCATCTGAGCTGAGACTGTTTTCAGTCTGCGGTGGCAGGAAAGGAGCCACTCCTGCATGTGCAGCTGTTTTATAACCTGTAATGGTCTCCAGATGGCCGGCAAAAGGATACGTCCATCATCACAGGAGCAGACGTTTCAGATGCCACTTCACATTCCTGCTTGTGAAAAGAGCCGTGGCGTTACGTAACCACCGTTTCCAGTCATGTAAAACATGGCTGCATGTGACTGGCTCGGGTTTGGCTTCAAGTGGGGGAATTTTTAAGACCCACCCATGAAGAATGTCGTCTCCACCATGGTTTCCTAGGTTAAACTTCTCCTCTTAAAGCTCTAAAAGTCCTGTTTGTCCAATAAAGCAGACAGGATCTTGATGACGGGAACAGAATAAATATACTCCATCGCACTCAGCGTGTAGGGCTGCACGGTGGTTAGCACCGAGGACGCACAGTAAGAAGGTTGCTGGTTCGAGCCTCGGCTGGGGGGATGTTTGCACACTGTTCTGGTGACTGTGGAGGCCTTTTGGAGGACAGTGACCTCATCGTCATGGAGATGATGGAAGCTCATAAAGGGATGGGCATATAGTGGTTAAATTATTGCCCCTTTTCCACTTGTACCTGCTCCACCACACCACTTGGGCTGAGTGGATACACTGGTGGTTCCTACTGGACATCTGTGTGAAGGTGGCTGATGTAGTCACTAGAAAGGGACTCGCCACCAGTAACGGTGACGGTGGAATCTGGTTTTATTACAATTTTTCTGCTAAACACCAGAAGAACGTGCAGATCTAATATGTTTTTAGTCATTGAGTGGTAAATGGTTGAAATGTGGTACCGAGGAGCCCAAATATATTACACATTCAAAGTATTATTGCACAACATATCATGATCTGTGTGATAATACTTTGAATGTGTAATATATTTATCAGACATACACATCATACTTATATCTGCAAATAACTCGAGTGCACATCTGTTTATTCTGTAAATATTTTTATACCCTAGATAATTTTTTATTTATCTTTTATACTGCTTTCCTTGCACTGACACTGGGGATGGCTTAATCTCGTTATACTTGTGTATAATGACAATAAAAGGCATTCATTCATTCAAAGTGGGCCAAGAAACCTGGATATAGACGGAGCGACCCACTCGAATCCAGTCCTCCATCTCCTCCTCAGAATCTGTCTGGTGATCGATAGTACTCAGTAGTCCATGGAGACTAAGCTGTATATATACTGAATAGCTTGAGAGCTCATAAAAAACCTGCAGCTCAAAGACTGGATGGATTAAGCTCCGGTGTGTTTGAGTCAGGCTGATCGTCCATCCATCCATTTTCTACCACTTCTCCCTGAACCGGGTCGCGAGGGGCTGGAGCCAATCCCAGCTCACATCGAGCGAGAGGCGGGGCTACACCTGGACAGGTCGCCAGTCAGGCTGATTGTAAATATCACAATAAAAAAAGCAGCTTTAAGAACAGAGCTTATTTTATGTGATAAGGGCGGAACGATGGAAGAGTTTTTCTCGCTTCTTTGCATTTTTTAGGATGTCTCCATGTTTGTTTTGTATGTTGTATCAGTTAAATGTTGCCATTACTACAAATGGCAAACAGAATTAACTGTTGTTCTCTCATCCAGGTCTTTATTTCCCCCCAAAACAAACTTTTTTTTTAATTGTTTCAATAATTATCAGTATCGATCGATACAAATGTATATTTTCTACATCGTCCCATGCTACTCCGGACATTTTCTGCCCAATCTGAGACAAACACACGTCCGCTACGGCTCGGAGCGTTTAATCCAGTAATCCTTGGATGACGTTAACTGGGTTAACTTGTCTGTGGAGGTGGAGAACTTTGCAGCGGCTCATAAATTCTGATGTTTCTGTGCTCAACAGATTGGATACGGTACCACGGAGAACAGCCCCGTTACATTCCTGGCCTCTCCGATGGACAACATCCAGAGGAAGAGTGAGACGGTTGGCTTCATCTTGGACCACTTAGAGGTGATGTGACCTGCTTCCTACAGAGAAATGCACACAGTAACGATACGATGGTGCAAGAAGGAGCGTTAATATACTGATTCCAGATCAGGAGAAATGTTGAAATGGCCTAATATATGATCATAAAGCTGAAATAAAGGGATTTATTCCTGGTAGATAAAGTTTTACATCTGGTTTTAATACGTCTAAGATGATTATTGATGCTTATAAACACAAAAAAATGTTATGGGAATAAAAATAATATGGAAAGAAAAGTTTCCACGTTGGATTAAAAGGAAACTCATTTCAGCTGCTACACTGATGCAAAGATGAGTTTATTTTTAATAAATTTAATCCTGAATAAAGACAAAGTGCATGCATGGACAGATATAATGCAAAAGCTGCTCAACATGGGTCAGAAGACGACTATAAAGTTGTATAAAACAGAGTTTCCAGCATAAAAAGATGCAAAAGAAAAGTTAAATTTATAGTTTATTTCACATGAAAGTGCTTTATGTAAAACATTAAAAGCATTACAGCCGGGTGCCCGAGAAGCATTAATGTACACAAAAAAACATCAAGAGAAACAAAATCATATTAAAACACAAGAAAAAGACATTAAATTATGAAAAATAACATTAATTAAAGCAAACAATAGTTTAAAAAGGTTAAAAGATAAAGAGTTAATATGTAGAGACTGTTGGTCAAAGTCTCTTTTTGGTCTTAATTATGAATCCAGAAATATGAATAATATTGTAAATATTATGAATATTATAACTATTATCATGAATATTATCGTAAATTTCAGGAATTTTATTGTGACTATTATCAGGAAATTTATTACGATCTATTATTATTTTTATTATTTATATTTTCCTGACTATTATCATGAATTTATTTTAATGAAGAGTGAGATCGCTTCTTTCTCTGTTGCTCCGTCTGACTTTTAACTTTAAGTTTTTTTTATCATTGTTTAGTTTTTATTAGCTAAATAAAATATGTGACCTGAACCTCACCTCCTCCACAGGCTAAAATAGTGAATCCTACAACGGGGGAGATTGTTCCTTTGGGGATGAAGGGTGAGATAATGATCAGAGGATACTGTGTGATGTTGGAGTACTGGGCCGATCCAACTAAAACCTCAGAGTGCATCTCTAAAGACGGCTGGTACAAAACCGGGTGAGTCTGCCTGGAAATGAATCGCATCTTTACAGATGCTTAAAACGTGCTGATGCAGCACTTCTGACCTCCAGAGACATCGGCAGCATGGACGCGTACAGCTACCTTAAAATTGACGGCAGAAGTAAAGACATGATCATCCGAGGAGGAGAGAACATTTACCCGGCTGAGATCGAGCAGTTCCTGCACACACACCCCAAAGTGAAGGAGGCACAGGTGAGCTCAAGCAGCGCCAAACGGCTGAGTCAGCATCCATCCTGCATCCCGTCTCTTCTCTGAGATCCCTCCATACATTAAAAGTCTGTCTCATCTCCTGCACTACCTCTAAACTTTCCAACATCTGCTGTGTTTCTTTGCTGAATCGGCAACAATGTGCTTTCAGAACACACGTTCCTGTTCAGGAAACAGATTTTCTCCTGTAAAGTGACGTTCAGGCTGTTTTTAAGCCTCAAAATGCTGCAGAGGCTGCAGGACTGAAGCTAGGACACAGATTGGTCTAACTTTCGGACTATAAAACTCCTCTTTTTGGACTTGTTTGACATCAAAGTGACACTTTGTGTGCATTTTTGTGGATACTTCACCGGCCAGCAGCATTTTGAGGCTGAGAAACTGCATCCAGGACGCTGATGCAGCTAAATGTTACACGTTAACAAGCAAACATGAACACACCAGCTGGTTGAATACGCTCCACAGAGACAGTAGCTGCATGAGTTTTTTTTAACAAAATAACTAATTATTTATAAAAACAATGATTTACAGGTGTTTACATTTAAGGTTGTAGCGTTATTTGGAGGCTTTCTACTTCCCACCTGTTTTCTCCATAACGCGTCATCACTGGTCACATGACCTATGTCACATGACCTACTACTTTTGTAATAAACATCTGTATATAAACTTTATTTATGACATCTGTTCTAAGTGTTGCAGTGATGCAGCTGGACTCTAATTAAACTTAGTCTGGTTTTATCTGATTACAATAAAATAAATGAGTTTTAAGTTTTTTCTGCTAACCTGAGCTGACTGAAGCTTCGTATTTTAAGGCGTAAAGTCCCGGAGGATTTGATTAAAAGTCTGCATTTACTCCCAAGTTTCGCTCCGTGCTGCCTGGGTTTGATCTGTTTCAGGTGGTTGGAGTTGAGGATTTCCGTATGGGGGAGGAAGTGTGTGCCTGCATCCAACTGGTGGACGGTCAGGACTGCACTGCAGAGGAGATCAGGGCTTACTGCAAAGGACAGGTGGGCTCCGCTCGCTCTGGATAATTCCTACAAAGCAGGAACTTTTTCTGTCCATGCTCATCGACTTTTTTTATCAGATTTCTCACTTCAAGATTCCTCGGTACGTCCTCTTCATGACCAGCTATCCGCTCACCATCACCGGAAAGGTAACTCTTTAAATCTAATTTGCTCATTAATATGTAAAACACATCAGGAAGTGGCAGCTTAATAATTCAGGTCCAAACAGAAGCATCGACTGGCTGAGTGGTGAGATTTATACGTGTCAGGATGCAGTTTGGAGTCTTTGGACAGACCGGCTTTAATACCCAGAGGCCTGAAGCCAAGAAGAGTTTTTACCTCATCCAGTTTTATTCTGAAATCATATAAAACCATCAGTACAAACAGCTCTGGACCACCAACTTCCCCCCTCATCCACTAGAGGCTCCACATCCTGTAGTTCCCCCCTCATCCACTAGAGGCTCCACATCCTGTAGTTC